>BMAU01021195.1:932500-1012500 GCA_019973935.1 Trichonephila clavipes
CAATGCACATTCTCGAAGATCCATCTTTCTTTTTTACCATTACGATTGGACTTGCATATTCCGAAGAACTCGGACGTATAATGCCTTCGTTGAGCCATTCTTCTATCTGTTTGTTTACTTTGTTTACTTCTTGTCTTTCTGTGAAAGCTAGTCGACGAGGGTGTTGCCAGACTGGTTCTTCGTCTTTTAGAATAATTCTCATTGTGACGTCGGTAGATGCTGTTTTTTCTGGCTTGTAGTCTTGAATTAACTTTTCAAGTTCCTTCTTGATTTGACGATTTTCAACATGACGTAGGTCTAGTTCTTCTTGAAGATTTTCAGCAGATATTTGCATAAGCTGTGCATGATTCTCATATTTGTTGAATTTAACTCCTTCTTTAGTAATACTTATCGATGCTTGTTCCAAAAGATCTGATCCAATAACTGCTTCGAATTTTAATTTATCAGTCGGTACAACATGCCAAGTTAACGAGTAATTTTCATCATCTATTTTGAACTTATGTTCAAAGGAACCGATAGTTGTCACTTGTGCTTCACCAATACCTGTGAGAAGCATCTTGTTCTTCGATAATTTTGTTGGATCCATTATTCTTCTGCTCGTATTTTCTCGAAGCAAACTTACGGTACTACCACTGTCTATGAGCGCCGTGATTTTCACCTTTCCAAAAATATCTCTTTAGTACGTAAACCTTCCTTAACGATGAGTGTGCAAGTTTCTTTTGGAGGTTCTTTGAATTTCTGCGATTTTGAATAGTTCGTCTGAGCATATATGCTTGGAAGCATTGTGATTTGAGTGTTTCTCGTTAATTTTTGTTGTAATACCCTTTCTGCGCGCTGTCTTGATATCTTTGAACAGATTCGTACTTGGTAACAGGGGCTTTGTAATGTTTGTTGTAATTCGTTGACGCTGGAAACTTCTTATCTTTCCTGTTATACTCGAATTTTCCTGGTGCTTCATACCTGCGATTCTTTTCTGTGAATTTGTATTCTTGTTTCTTCACAAATGAACTGCTAGATTTTTGTTTCAGAGTCCTTTTAAAGTCTTCGAATTCTTCTAGTTTTTCTGCTAATTGAACAGGGGAGTTCATATTTGCCCATTCATCAAGATAATATTCTTTAAATTCAAAAGGAGTTTTTCGTTTGAGTTGATCTGTTATGATTAGATCTGATAACTTTTTGAAAGTATCTATCTTCAATCCATCTATCCATCCGTTGAAGTAAGTGTTTAACTCATGGTAAAAATCAATCCATGTTCTTTCAGGTGCTTTTTGGTGAGTGACAAATAGTTGTCGAAACTTTTCTGGAGTTAGTTTAAAGCGTTTCAGCAGTAAATCTTTAACGTGTTCGTAAGAGTTAGCTTTATCGTCAGGCTCTCTCGCTATGATGTGAGATACTTCTGTCGGTAACAAGCCTAACAGATGAGAAACCCAGTTTTCTTGATCAATATTCAATCTCTGAGCTTGAAGTTCAAATAATTTTAGATAAAGACTGATGTCATCTTTCAAATCAAAACGATGTATAAACTTTGAAACTTCTTTGACGAGAAATTTAGTATCACTTTCTTTGGATGTATCAGCGCCTAATTGGATTCTTAACTTTTTCAACTCAAATTCATCTTTGCGTTTTTGCTCATCTAACCTCAATTGTTCGAAGCGTAATTTTTCTTTTTCTTCTCGTTCTTCAATGCGTAATTTTTTTTTTGCTCTTCAATGCGTAATTTTTCTTTTTGCTCTTCAATGCGTAAATTTTCTTCTCTGGCTTTGTGATCCTCAACAATCGTTGAATGTATGTTTTTGGTCAGTTCTTCGTCATAATTTTCACTACCAATAATTAGATCTTTGAGTGTGGCGATGGTCATAGATTTATCGAATTTTAAATTTAATTCCGTGGCTAAGACAAATAAATCTTCGCGTCGACCTTTGCCAAGATACGCCATTTTAAAATTTAAATTTAACTTTAGATAGTAACCAAAGGAATAAACAAAATTGTTATGCGTTCAAACAAAAACAATGATGTTGCTATTGGCAATTCTCGTTTGCATTTACAAAAATTCTCAAGTTAAAATGATATTACATCAACATACACTAAATATACATTGCAATATTCAAATTCTATTCATTTAGAAATATTTTAAACCAGTAATGCGTAGACAACAGTGCGAGCTAAAATACGTAATGCTTAATTTAAAGTAGACAAATCATTAATTTCAACTAAAAACAAAACCTTTTTTTTTAAAACATTTGATATATCAGTTATCTCATTTCGTTATAATAAATGCAAAAAGAATTTGAAAGAAAAAATAAATTAATATAAATCTTGTTTAGGAACTGTGATTAAATTTATTGTGATATGAAAAAGTTAATAATTTAAAGTTCTTTGCTGAAAAAGGCAAACAATTAGAAGGTAGTCACTTAAAGAAAAATCTCATACATATTTTTTATTACACCAATAAAAATAAAATCATTTAGGATCTCATCAGCAAATATTAAGAATAAACACATGTTTCAATAGAAAGCATAATAATTCTGTCATGATAAATTCTGTCATGATATATTTAATGATAAAACACACCATTAAAAATAAGATTATACATGATCATTCATCAATTCTAAAAAACATAGCATATTCTTTCAAAATATATTTCTGGAAAACTCGTAAAAAATAATTAATTACTTAACAGCTGTAAGAGAAATGTTACACTATATGAGTCATCGAAATTACGATTGCATCGAAACGGTAAATGTTTAGGAATGGGAAGACATTAATCTTTTAGTTCAAGGTCGATGATGTGTAACCCAAGAAATGAAAACTTTTCATATTAAATGCAATTCCTTATTAAATGAGATACGAATAAAAACTTGAATATTACGTACGACTTTCTTAATATTTTAAAAGATATACTTATAGAAAATTTTAATTGATACGATTTCTATACACAAATAGAAAAATAGTATTTCAGAAAAACACACATATTTAAAAATATAAATTACTTCATAAAATCAACTGCAACAATTTTTTTTATAAGTAAATTAACACTTGTTCACGTATTGTTTTCTGAAGATTCCCTTTTTTTTCCTGTTGCAAGGAAAGCGAAATAAAAAACAGTACACACCTGATTCGCTGGACGACGTGTTTACTGATAATCTTGAAAACAAACTTCAAAGGCTCCTGGATGTGTTCACTGGACTTGTGAAACTCTTGTAGTTGTTGTACACGGCAGAAAATAACGTGGTTTCGGCGAGCGATCTTGTAAGATCTTGAGTTGTGACTTGCGACTCCGGGAGTCGTTTTATTCACCTAAATGTTAGTATGTTATGAGAGGCAATCCGCATTTTCGATTCAGTCCGTTTTTTATTTTGGCGTGCAGCCAAAAATGTTTTTTTTTAAAGGAGAAGAGAGTTAGAAGGTTATCAACTTATTATTTAGAGAAGATTTTCGAAATCAAATCCCAGGCGATCCCCCAATTATTTCTGTGGGAGTCCGAATAAATCTTCGAATAAAAATCAGACTCTTCAGAAGGCGGGATTTTAGATTGGCGAGGTGGCTTGTCTAGGGGTAAGTATTTAAGGGTGAGGGATGAATTAATTAAATCAAAGTCATTTAAACACAGATACTTCATTTAAGTAAAAAAGAATTTATTTAAAGTTAAAGGGAAATATTTACAAAAGGGGATATTTATAAAGAGAAAGACATGCAGGATTTAGATTAATTAAAAGTTGAGTTATACCTTTAGAAGACGGGGAAATAAACCTTTATCATTCTTGGACGTTAGGACTGGTGGTGCCGCGCAGGGCGCGAAAATGCGGTAAAGACGTGACGTGTTGAACAAGCAGTGGTTAGTAGGCCTCTGCCGAAAAATTATTCAAGCCGGAGCTACGAAAGCTCACTAGATGGCGCTGCTTCGGATTGCAGTAATAAATAAAATTGAGATTTATGGTCCTCTGAAAAGGATATGACTCAACCTTTTAACAAAATGTTTCAAAGGGAAAATCCTACATATATATATATACATATATATAAAAATATATATATATATATATATATATATATATATATATATATATATATATATATATATATATATATATATATATATATATATATATATATATATATATATATATAGGGTGTTTTTAGAGGTATAGAACTTTAAAATGCAATAAAACAACGATGTATTATTCGATTGACATGAATATTTTATTATTCGAAAGATAATCTTGTGGCATTACATTTTAAACATGATTTCTGGCATAGGACTGCCACGGCTGGCTCAGTTGTAGTCCAATCTGGACGTCCAATTTTCAATGACTTTTTTCAAAATTTTGGCCGTATATCGGCAATAACACGGCGAATGTTGTCTTCCAAATGGTCAAGCGTTTGTGGCTTATCCGCATAGACCAATGACTTTACATAGCCCCACAGAAAATAGTCTAGCGGTGTTAAATCACAAGATCTTGGAGGTTAATTCAGAGGTCCAAAACGTGAAATTAGGCGGTCACCAAACGTATCTTTCAATAAATCAATTGTGGCACGAGCTGTGTGACATGTTGCGCCGTCTTGTTGGAACCACAGCTCCTGGACATCATGATCGTTCAATTCAGGAATGAAAAAGTTAGTAATCATGGCTCTATATCGATCACCATTGACTGTAACGTTGTGGCCTTCATCGTTTTTGAAGAAGTACGGACCAATGATTCCACCAGCCCATAAAGCGCACCAAACAGTCAGTTTTTCTGGATGTAACGGTGTTTCGACATACACTTGTGGATTATCTTCACTCCAAATGCGGCAGTTTTGTTTGTTGACATAGCCTTTCAACCAGAAGTGCGCTTCATCGCTAAACAAAATTCGCTTATAAAAATCGGGAACAACGGCAATCTCGTTTTGGGCCCATTCGACGAATCTACCCCTTGCTTGATGATCGTTTTGATGAATTGCCAAACCAAACTGAGAATAAATCACTTGACAGCTGTTAAATCGGTCGCCATCTTGGAAAGTAATGCCAACTTAAACTTCTATACCTGGAAAAAGAACACTCTTTACATATATATATACATACTAGCTGGTATACCCGTTCTTCGCAAGGGTGAACTGAAAAATTAAACAACACAGATTGAAGGAAAAAGAAGTTTTTAATGAGTTAATTTTATGTGAATTGAAAATTAAACAAAAAAAAGCTTTTTGCATATCTCAGCTTAACAAAAAAAAAGAAAGAAAAAAAAACACATTTGTTAAATTTTAACTATGTAGACCTAATAGCCGATAAAAAGAATTTTTTAAATTTATAATTCCTCGTAACACACACTCTTGAGGATCGATTTTTCAAAGTACCTCCCTAAGCTGATCTCTGCTCAGCAAAAGTAACACATTCTCAAAAATTTTGCGTAATGAACGCTTAAAGTAGTGTAAATAATTTATATCTGAAAGTGTAATACATTAATATTACTTTCTGTTGTATTTATTTTATTTTAAAATTGTAATATTCGCAAGCAATGCCGTTTCTTAAATTATAATGGCGATTCAATGAAAAACATAGCGAAATGTTAACGATAGAGTCAAGTTGGCAAATGCCTAGCTACTTTCGTAGCTTGAGATTTATTAGAGCTTTGTAAGACACCCGCCGTGTAGGGTCCGATGCACGTTATTACTTTATCCAACCGCATTATGATTTACTGCAGTTTTTTTCATACAATATTTTTTTTGGATCACTACATGTACAAATTAAGGGATATACACGGAGAAAAAAATTTACTCAAAAATGAGTACGTAGATACACTCAATTTGAAATGACTATGATTGCATCAGATTTGACCGCATGCCTTGATTGAATTTGATTCCTTACATATACTCAAAATCCCCAAAAATGCTAATTAATGCTTTCGGAAAAATTAAAAAAGATATTCAGGATTGCAGAAACTCTTTTAATATATCGTCTACATATTTTGATAATTGGGGCTTAACAACAAATTTAATTCTCATATAAATCTTCCGAACTGTTTTTTGTATCTACCACGCTACCCGCGCAAGAACACATGAGTACAAGATTGTTTTGATTTTTGAGTTAAATGTACTCATTTGTATTTCTTAAGTAACAGCCTTTGAACGAAAAATTTAATGGGATAAAAAAATATTCACCTTATTTTGGCGGATTAGTGTTATAAATGTAATATAATTTACTTGATTCATAATAAGTCATTTTGTTTAAATTATTCAGGCAAATAATTGTGTTACTTTGGAATACTTTTAAGGTGACCAGATTTTTAAAATGAAAAGGAGAACGAAAAATTTAAGAAAAAGTTACAACGTAAATGTGTGAAACATTTTATTAATTCAAACAAAAATGCATTGTTTCGTTTCTCGATATATTTTATAATTTATCGGAAATTTCGGAGCAAAAATTACCTTTCATCTTTACTATAAGTACTGCAACTAAAAAATATCAACATTCAATCTTGATTTCTGACTTGTCCATAAATTACGAACTGAAAAGACTCAACTGGTGCATTAGTTCCAGGGCAGCACAATGTAAATTAAAAAGAATAACTAAATTTTCTTATGTGATGTGCTTATTTTTGAAATGGTTAGGTATTTCAATCCATCTTATCAATTTCAGCATGTTGATTTTCCAATTGTTTCAGTTTTATTATAATTTAAATATACATTCAGTCTGCAAACTGACCATTGTCAATGATTTTAATATCAGGCATTTCTTTTGATAAAAAAATCAACACAGTTTTCTATATCTGCCCAATTTACTTGTGATAAAGTCAAAAAACACCATTGAAAACTGTTATTTCCTGTGATATTTGTTTCAGACTATTCCTTGACATATTGGAAACATGTTTGGTTCATCTCTGAATACAGAGATTAACAGATCTGTTTTAAAATATTAAAAAAAGGAGGACACTTTTCGAGGAAGGACAGGTTCTATAAAAGGAGAATGGTTTTGATCATATTAATAATTTTAACTTTACTTTCATATTGAACTCGAAAATGCCTTGCATGGTTTGAAAAAGGCAAGTTTACAAAATAAATTTTCGTTTTCAATTAGTAATCTTTTTAGACTCTTTTATAAGCTTCACCTGTATGTAACGGAATCTTTGAACTATATTTTTACCCACTCTAAAAGGTCTGATTAATTCGAAATTTTGCACACTTTTCAAGGACTGATGACAATAGAATAATTTTGTTCCATTGTCCTGATAAGGATCATGACGATTAACAATTTCCCATTTCCAGATTTGGTGACTGAAAGATTGTTACAACTCTAAAGCGAAAACACTCATGTCAGTAATTTCCTATTATAATATAAACAATTGCCCACTTTCTTTGAAAATGGAAATAAATAAATGATAGTTTAAAAAATTAAAAAAGCATGCTTTTATTGTAGATCGAACTAAAAAATGAAAAATAAATTATAGTTTAAAAAAACACGCTTTTTTATAGTTAAACTAAAAAATAATGCATAATGTAAGAATAAAATGATTAACGAGAAAATATATATTAAAGTCATTGTGGTAAAAGCGTGGGGTGCTTTTGTTCTTCATTTTTACACTAACTCGGCATTTCAGAATAGAACTGGAAAGAAATTATAACTATTGATATTGAGCACCCCACATTTTTATCACAATGACATTGTCTCGCTAATCATTTTATTCTTATATTAAGAATTATTTTTTCCTTTTTAGTTCGATTAACTATAAGTGTTTTTTATTTTTTTTAAACTATAATTTTTATGAGTCTAATTTCTTGTAAGTTTTAAAGAACCTTTTTAGCTTATTAGTAAATTTATGGAAAATGCGTTAAAAGTTCTCATAAAAAAATTATTTAAAGAGCTTCAACAATTTTTCAATATACTTTATGATTCCTTTGACTCTCATTTTCGAATATTGAAAGAATCAAAATTTATTGAACAGAAATTACAGAATGAGCAAAATTAGTTAGTAAAATTGAATGTAATCTATATTTCAAGAATGCTTTTTATTTTTAGACATTACATATAAATATTAAATGTTCTTGATTAATAATATTTAACGACTATTTTGTTTTATTAATAATTAATCTCGACATTGTTTAAATTGGATCTATCAGTACTTACATATTATCACAACCTTCTGGCGACATTATATGAAATGAAGCATATGATTGGCAATTCAGCGCGTATGACACATGCGAAATTGGTATTGCCAACAATTATTGCCATGTATGTAAGTACTAATTTATCTTATAACCCTGCATCACTCATGCGAAAAAAATGGCCTAAAGTTCTTGCGCAGGGTATCTCACACCCCCAAGGATGTTTACGTTCTGATTATACCATAAAATTTGTATAAAAAAGGAAGAAAAGTAGGAAATACATTATGTTTATTACATTTTTCACTCTTAAATTTAGTTTTTCTATTCTTTTTATAAGGGCATTCAGCACATTGTTTATACACTCCTTTAATCTAGTCGTGAGTGAGTGCGATGTTTTCACGGGATCTTAATTTTTTTAAAAAAATCTTTATCTTATTAAAATTGAAATTTTTCAAAAGAAAGTTGTGGTTAGTTATAAATGTAAAACATGTTTACATAGTCCGAAGTAAAGTTCTGTAGCTCATCTCTTTTTATTGTTGTACAAAGTAAGTCAAAAAATTTTCTTTGAATTTTTTTCTTGTACATAATTTTGTTTGTAGCATTAAGTACTAAATAAGATTTTAAATAAATCCTCTCTCCATGTGGATTTTCTGCAGAAGACATTTTGTATAAAATTACCTAGTCTTGTACCTGGGGCCACATAGTTGCCTTGTACCTAGGTACAATTGCAATTAATATTCTTTATGTTATTATTTTATTGAAAAAGTTTTCATGATAAAAAGAGGAAAATGGTCTTAATTATCTGAACCATTTTGATTTAGTCAAGTTTTTTATTATTATTGGATGTTATTAAAATGAGAGGAGTGTATATTTTGTTCTGAAACTTTCAACATGCTTGATTTATAAAAAAATATCTTAGCTACCATTATTGTTATTTTTCAGGATTATTTTATTTATACAAACATAAGAATGCATTTAATTAACAACCCCCCAATTTTTTATAGTTACAAAAATAATATAATTCTAAATCAGATTTTTATGATATTTCAATTAAATTTTTCTCTTAATGAGCAAATATAAATTCCTAACTTTTTAGATACCTAGAAATCCTGACTGAATAAAATGGTCAAAACCTAATGCAGATAATATAAGAATTATCAGATATTGAAGATTCTCACATTCCACTGATGATGCAAATTCTACAGTAACTGATACTATTGAAAAGGGGGACTTTTGTTTAACAAAAATACAAGGCAAAAAAACTAAACATTTTTATATGGCAGAAGTAATGGATGTTAAAAAAGAACACAAGAGTGTTAAGTTTCTGAAGAATATTGCACGTTCAAATAAGTTTCTTTATGATAAAGAAGAAACTTATAAAACTGGCAACAGAAATATTCTGTTCAAACTGTCTAAACCCTAATCTGTTGATGCTTCAGAACGACAATCATTAATAATTTGGCACATTGCAATTTAAATGGTTACATGATAAATCAATATATTAGCTGATATTGTTTCTTTTATTAAATTCATGTGTGTATGTTTGTTTTCTATTGATTACAGAGTGAAACCTAACTTTCAGGGAAAGGCCCTATGTACAATGTTGTATCTATTGTATAATATTGTACCTAGGGCCATTTGTGAATTTTTTTAAAACCTTTTATTTCACAGAATTTAATATTTTAAGTTCTTATATTTACAATTGGATGATAGTTAGTATAATGATGAGTGCATATTAGTTTCACATTTTTAAACAGGCCAGGGGCTCTGTTTTTGTGCATTGAAAAAATATGGCCCTAGGTACACAGGTTTCCCCTACTTATATATTATTGCAACCTATTGGTAACGTTATATGAAACGAAGCACCTGGTTGCCAATTCAGCATGTACAACACAGGAAATTGGAGGGATTTCATAAGTACCCTCCAATTTCCCAACTCTATTAACTCACCAAGTTGGCAACCCCGATGACACACTGAAAATTGGCATCTAGGTGCTTCATTTCATATAATGTCGCCAATAAGACGTAAGTACCAATTGAGAAGTTGTCAATTCAGTGAATTATTAATAGAGTTGGCAATTGTTTTGATAATACGTAAGTACTGAAATCTGTTCAGTCTGACGTACATGAAACACCATAGTTTTTAAAAAAATGCTTTTATAGTTAATCATACTAAAAAGTAAATCTTAATATAAGAATGGGTTCAGTCCTAGGAGAGCCCACACCCTTGGAGCAAATTATTTTGGTTGGTGATAATTGCACCATCTTGGTAACTCTACTTTTTGATACATTATGTATGGTAAACCTAACTATTTCTGGAATTTTTGTATTTTGTCAGCGGGCATATCGAATTGTGTCATTTTGTTGTTGGGCCCCGGGCTGGAAGTATGGCACGTATGTGAGTGGATATACCTTTGAATTTTGTACTTTGTTGAATGCGAAATGTAAGAAAAAATTGATTGAATGGTGTATGAAGCAAGGATTGATTGCTTTGAATTATAAATGTTCTAAATGTAATGAGCGAATGGGATTATACGAACGAAAGAGTGCTGTTTTGGATGGAGATTTTGAATGGGTATGTTCGACCATTGCCTCGCAGAATATTTATGGCCGCACTCCCATGATTATTCTCTTAACAATGAGGCCTTCAAGGCTTTTTGTTAAAATCCGCTGTCATGCTGTAGCCTCCACTCGGAAAAGATCAGCAGTAAGAAAGTAAGTGCTGTTGTTTTTCATCTTAAATACGTTTGATTAATTTTTGTATTGTTAACATATATTTTCATTACGATCCACCTTGTCCCGCTATATTCACTTGCCGCCATCTCATTCTGGCTTGGCGCTTTTTTGGTTTGTTGCCAAGGGTGTGGGCTCTCCTAGGACTGAACCCATTTTGTTCTTAGGTTCAGTCCTAGGAGAGCCCACACCCTTGGCAACAAATCAAAAAGCGCCAAGCCAGAATGAGATGGCGGCAAGTGAATATAGCGGACAAAGTGGATTGTAATGAGAATATATGTAAACAATACAAAAATTAATCAAACGTATTTAAGATGAAAAAAAAAAACAGCACTTACTTTCTTAGAACAAAATGATTAACGAGAAAATTAATGTCATTGTGGTAAAAGGGTGGGGGACCCTTGTACTACATTTTTACACTAACTTTGTATTACAGAATAGAACTATTAAGAAATTATAACAATTGATATCAAGCACCCCACGCTTTTAAATGCAGTTATTATTTTTCCATTTTCCCCACATTCCAATTTCCATAGTTTTCCTGGCATTTCTAAATACCTTGTGTTCTGTTTTTTTTAAATCCTGGCACCCATATTTTTCTAATTGGTTTTCTACAAAAAAGTACTTACATTTTTGCTTCATAATGTAATTCCTCTTTTGTCAGGAATAAGCCATTCTTTTAAACTATTTTCATGTTGAGTTCTTATTGCGAGACCATCATCTTAGATTGAAAACTATTGGATACCAAAATCTTATTTGCAGCAATTTCAAAACCATGCCTAAAAGATATTCGCTGTGTAGTGTACTGATATATATATATTGTTCCAATGTGTGGTATTTTTGAACAGTAGTTTTTATACATGTGAACTTCAAAAAAATACTTGCCTTCATGTGTAATATTTAGAAAATCATACTTTTTAAACCTGTTATCATGTTTTTAGAGGATGAATGCTTTATTCTTAATCTGCATTAATTTCATTTCTATTATTAAGCAAATAATTCAATATATATTACATTAAAACAATGGAGTTGACTATAGTATCGATTGTATTGTGTTTATAAAAAATAACTTAATAGATGAAGGTATGTTGTTTCAAAAATCTCACTTATATTTTTGTTTATTTTTTGAATGTATAATATGTATATGTCCAATTTCCAGAATAAATATTTCAAAAATATGATTTTGGTTTGTTTTATTTTTCTTGTTTGCAGTGAATCATTGAAAAAAAAAAAGAGGCATTGAAAATAAAATGCTGTATATTGGATTATAGTTCTACGGTTTTAGTTGTTTTTACATTCTTCTAAGGACTGAAATTTTTAAGTATTTTAATTTTTGATTATAAAAACATTAACTTAAAAACTATAATATTTGTTTTCTTTGGTGATAGGAGAGTATAAAATCAGTTGATATGAATAAAAAACTAGCTTAATTTGTAATATATATTGCAATGGATTTTTCTATATTTCCATCTAGATTAATGTGTTTCTATTTAAACAAAACAATTCATAAAAAAAAAACTTACACACCTGGGCCTAATAAGAGGTATTTTAGTCAAAAGGCTTTTTCTTCATTATATAATATGTAAAGAACTATTTCTTTCTTACTTTGTTTTGAAATTTTTACTGTGTAAAATCTTATTCATCCTATCGTTTCCAAGATATTTCTAATAACTTATTATTGAGAGACTGAATTTAAATAAAAGTTAATTTTCTGCTTGTATAGGATTTTAAAAAGAAACAATATAATTCTTTTAGAAACATAAATATAACTTGTAATAAACCAAATTGCTTCTGGAACTAGTTCAAATGCTTACAAATTTGTTTAACTATTTCATCGAATCTATTTTTGTTATTTTCAAAGATTTAAATCTGATGTATAAGTTCGAAGACAAAGTTTTGATCAAATAATAGTTGTATTTTTTTTTCTTAAAGTAAAATTTTTGTTGTATTGGCGACAGCATATAAAATTAAGTACATGGTTGCTAATTCAACGCGTACGAGACATGGCGAATTATCTTGAACGTTGGAATTTTTGCGATGATACTAAAGTACCTTTTTGTAACACAATAAATGCAAAAGGAATTTAGATTTTAGAAGTTAAGTGGTAAAAACTTCATAAAATGTAAATTAAATAGTATATACGATGGAAAAAAATGAAATTTACCAACTTAAGTATCGCATATTTAGATCCCTTTAAATTTGATTTGATGTATATTTTTATGTTAAAAATTCGTATTGGATACAACAGTATCGAAAATAAATAACATACAAACTCATATTTGACCCATAAATACTCATAAATAAGTGCATTACACACTCATCTAGCTGTTATATTCTCAAATTTGATCCAGTAACAGGCTCAAAAATGAGTATGCGATGTTTACAATTTTGAGTACGTAGCCGTTGCCAAAGATGAGAATGGGCTTTTCTCAAACTTGAGTAAGTTTGCATCGGAGCTATTTTGAGTATGTGACGTATTCAAAAGTGAGTATTTTGTACTCCGTTCTGAATACCGGTTTTTCGCAGTGTACATAAACAAAATACTCCACTTCGGAATATTTAATCCGTTAGAGCTAATAAATTAATTAAAGATATTCCACTGTAAAATTAATTATGTACACCGTTCACTTAAAATAAGTAGTCAAATCATTTTTCAAGGTCTTCATTAACAGACAAAACCATAAGACACTTAAATTTTGACATTAACTATTTTTTTGCGACAAAAATAATAATCTTAGCAATCCGCTGAAAGCGCAATATCTGCTACAAAACTGTTCGCCTTCCCCACTAAAATACTCATCATAGAACCCGTGCTGCCATTTATCTTGGAAGAGTGAATTTCAAAGAATATTACAGCTAAGTATTGGTAGAATATTCCTGCTAGGTTGGTGTGGCAGTTAGGAGAAGGGGGGTGCCAGCTCCAGTGTCGTTCCCGTCACTTGACCATTGTTCAAAATTACGTGGTATGTCTCCAAAAGCCCTCGTGTAGCTGAACAGTGCGACGTTAATATTCACTCACTCACTCACTGCAAAAAATACAGTGCAGTAGTTATAATTAGTTTTATACTTAAAAATGCAATATCTGCGTATTCAATTAAAATTACAGCGTTATAATTAACTACTAACCACAAAAAATTATGAAAGTTTGTCCAAATGATGTAGTGTGAAAGAGAAAGTTTATTTACTTTAAGTACCAGAAGCGATAAAAGTAGTTATTTTGAAAATAGATCAACTTCTTACTACCAAATGTGCATAATAAAATCATAAAAAACCCATTAAAATAAAGAGATTTATAACAACCTCTCCTTCAAAACTTAGTTTTATTCTGAAATAAAAAAAATAGGCATTATTCTGATCACAGGAATTAATTAGAAGCGAGCCCTTTGCGTAACCAAAAAACAAAAAGAGTTTTTCACAAACAAAAGATAGGAATATGCTGACTTGGGCTTTTTTGCTTGCAGATGGCAGAATTTTTTCCTTCTTACTTGACAAATATCGTTATATTTTGGACACTTTTTACAAATTTTTATAAATTATAGCCTATGGTATAAATTATAGCCTATGTGTTATTCTGATGTATAAGCTATATTACTGTAAAGTTTCATTAGAATCCATTCAGTTGTTTTTGCGTGAAAGACCCACAAAGATTCTCACAAACTTTCACATTTATAATATATATTAGATATATATACATATATATATACATACATATATACATATATATATACATTTATATATATATATACATATATTTATATATACATATATATACATACATATATACATATATATATACATTTATATATATATACATACATATATTTATATATACATATATATACATATATATATACATACATATATACATATATATATACATTTATATATATATACATATTTTTATATATACATATATATATATACATATATATATACATATATATATATATATATATACATATATATATATATACATATATATATATACATATATATACATATATATTTATACATATATATATATATATATATATATGCATATATATACATATATATACATACATATATACATATATATGTATATATATACATATATATGTATATACATATATATATATACATATATATATACATATATATATACATATATATATATACACATATATATATACACATATATATATACATCTAATATATATTATAAATGTAAAAGTTTGTTAAAATCTTTGTGGGTCTTTCACGCAAAAACAACTGAATGGATTTTAATGAAACTTTACAGTAATATATAGCTTATACATCAGAATAACACATAGGCTATAATTTATACCATAGGCTATAGTTTATAAAAATTTGTAAAAAGTGTCCAAAATATAACGATATTTGTCAAGTAAGAAGGAAAAAATTCTGCCATCTGCAAGCAAAAAAGCCGAAGTCAGCATATTCCTATCTTTTGTTTGTGAAAAACTCTTTTTGTTTTGGTTACGCAAGGGGCTCGCTTCTAATTAATTCCTGTGATCAGAATAATGCCTACTTTTTTTTATTTCAGAATAAAACTAAGTTTTGAAGGGAGAGGTTGTTATAAATCTCTCTTTATTTTAATGGGTTTTTTTATGATTTTATTATGCACATTTGGTAGTAAGAAGTTTATCTATTTTCAAAATAACTACTTTTATCGCTTCTGGTACTTAAAGTAAATAAACTTTCTCTTTCACACTACATCATTTGGACAAACTTTCATAATTTTTTTGTTGTTAGTAGTTAATTATAACGCTGTAATTTCAATTGAATACGCAGATATTGCATTTTTAAGTATAAAACTAATTATAACCACTGCACTGTATTTCTTGCAGTGAGTGAGTGAGTGAATATTAACGTCGCACTGTTCAGCTACACGAGGGCTTTTGGAGACATACCACGTAATTTTGAACAATGGTCAAGTGACGGGAACGACACTGGAGCTGGCACCCCCCTTCTCCTAACTGCCACACCAACCTAGCAGGAATATTCTACCAATACTTAGCTGTAATATTCTTTGAAATTCACTCTTCCAAGATAAATGGCAGCACGGGTTCTATGATGAGTATTTTAGTGGGGAAGGCGAACAGTTTTGTAGCAGATATTGCGCTTTCAGCGGATTGCTAAGATTATTATTTTTGTCGCAAAAAAATAGTTAATGTCAAAATTTAAGTGTCTTATGGTTTTGTCTGTTAATGAAGACCTTGAAAAATGATTTGACTACTTATTTTAATTGAACGGTGTACATAATTAATTTTACAGTGGAATATCTTTAATTAATTTATTAGCTCTAACGGATTAAATTTTCCGAAGTGGAGTATTTTGTTTATGCGTATCCCTTAATTTTTGTACATGTAGTGATCCAAAAAAAATATTGTATGAAAAAAACTGCAGTAAATCATAATGCGGTTGGATAAAGTAATAACGTGCATCGGACCCTACACGGCGGGTCTTACAAAGCTCTAATAAATCTCCAGCTACGAAAGTAGCTAGGCATTTGCCAACTTGACTCTATCGTTAACATTTCGCTATGTTTTTCATTGAATCGCCATTATAATTTAAGAAACGGCATAGCTTGCGAATATTACAATTTTAAAATAAAATAAATATAACAGAAAGTAATATTAATGTATTACACTTTCAGATATAAATTATTTACTCTACTTTAAGCGTTCATTACGCAAAATTTTTAAGAATGTGTTACTTTTGCTGAGCAGAGATCAGCTTAGGGAGGTATTTTGAAAAATCGATCCTCAAGAGTGTTACGAGGAATTATAAATTTTAAAAAAATCCTTTTTATCGGCTATTAGATCTACGTAGTTAAAATTTAACAAATGTGTTTTTTTCTTTCTTTTTTTTTGTTTAGCTGAGATATGCAAAAAGCCTTTTTTGTTTAATTTTCAATTCACATAAAATTAACTCATTAAAAACTTCTTTTTCCTTCAATCTGTGTTTAATTTTTCAGTTCACCCGTGCGAAGAACGGGTATACCAGCTAGTATATATCTATATACACATATATATATATATATATATATATATATATATATATATATACATATATATATACATATATATATACATATATATATACATATATACATATATATACATATATACATATTTATATATATACATGTATACACATACATATATACATACATTTATACATATATATACATATATTTATATATATATACATATATACACATACATATATACATATATACATACATATATACATACATACATATATATACATATATACATACATATATACATACATATATACATACATATATACATATATATATATATATATATATATATATATATATATATATATATATATGTATAATATTCTCCTTTATTTTCAAAAGGTGTCGTCCACGTCACTTGACCATGGTTCAAAATTACGTGGACCGTCGCCAAAAGCCCTCGTTTAGCTGAACAGTGCGACGGTAATATTCAATCAATCATTTATTTTCAAAAATTTCTTTATTTCTATCTGATCAATCGTTCTATTGTTTTTTTAACACCAATTTTACTGTAAAACATCCTATTAATCAAGGGTGTCTTCAGAGCTCATGCTCGCACTTACATTATGAAATCGCGGTCTAGAGTTCCAGACTTAAAGTCGGAAACATTTATTTCAAGCTTTGGCAGTCCATGTTGCTGTTGATACCTCAGAGAAGGCCCGATGCTCTTTGGAAACTAACGTCAGTACAATAATTGACCAAATCTCTGAGAGAGAGATCAGACTAAAAAACTTAAATTTGTGATATCACTAGAAAAAACTCATTCTGTTGCATTCAGGTGTACAACACATTTGGTGGTTCAGCATTTCACAAGAAACCTTTCTTTAAAATGAGAAACCTAACTATAAACTGAAGTTATAGACTGCATTAAGGCTGTTTTCGCCATATGGAGAAGAGCTTGAACTTAGCGTGGAGCACATTTTTGGAAAGAAAAATGCTTGAATTTTTATAAAAATTTGTGACATTGTAACTCATGCATTTGATTATAGTATAATGTTTTTGAAATTTCAGATTATTTCATAAATAATTAGTTTTTCCAGTTAACATGTAAAGGGATAGCTCATTTAGCATTGTAGTATAGGAGAAAAAATGCGTCAATTCGTATAAAAATGAGTAGTATGATAAAATAAGTGATTCTCAAGCCAGAATATAATATTAATGTTTGAGTACATTTATATATGAAAAAATATTCATCCTTTGAGTCCTATTCTTTAATATTAGCCGAAAACAGTCTTAAATATCTTAGGGTACTTAAATGACAACCGGCTCTCTCCTAGTTGCCTCATATATATTTTTTAAAAAGATAATTTATCTATTGGCTCTACTGTAATAGAACATAGTTTTCTAAATTTAACTAAAAATTTTTAATTTGGGTATATTACTGTGATTGCTAACCCATTATTATGTATGGTGAGGGAATTTGGGGTGGCTCACTCACCTCTTGCAATATCAAAGCATTAAATTCTCTCTATTCAAAGAGTTTATCTTTTAAAGACATGAAAGTTTACAGAACTTCACCTACAAATGTTTTACAATTCATATTTCGAGTTCCTCTAATTCATCTTTCTGTTAATAAAGCTTTTCGTAAGTATATACCAAATCTGAAAACTTCGTAAAATTCTGAATTAAACAATATTAGATTGTCTTTCCATTAAAAATTTTATCTTCCTTCATTGTGAAAGCATGTAATAAAATTATACACTTTAATCAATTTCAAGGCCTTATTAATTTAGAGGTGTACACAGACGGATCTAGAATCGGGATCGAGGCTGGGCTTGCGGTGGGCATCTTTTACCGGGGCTCCCTTTTATAAAATTTATATTTTAAAATTAAAATCCTACAATATTGTCTTTCAGGTGGAGATATTTACAGTCGAATTCTCCATGTTGTGGGCTGTTGCTAACAGCTTTGAAATTACTATTTACACTGACTGTTTATCATCACTTTTTTGTCCTTAAAAGTCCTAACAATCAATCTACATACCTTAATTTCATAAAGAATACATTTTCTCATGACCATCATATCTGGTAAGACAGCCCCTCGTAGGCCGGTACCTTCCTTCGAAGATTCCTCTATAATGACCTCTTGTTTACCTTTGTTCTCCAAGTTTTCTCGTTTATAATCCCTAAGTCTGTTTCTACTGAGTCTGCCCTTCTCAGCCTTGGTCTTCCACGCTTCCGAATCCCAATCACTTTGAACTGTAGCACCTTTTTGACAACATTACCTTCTGGTATTCGAATTATACGGGCCATCCAGTTCCTTCTATTTATTTTTATGTATTTAATGTTATAAGGTTGATTATAAATTCTATATAATTTAAAATTGTATCTTCTTCTCCATCTATTGTTTTCGCTTACTCCTCTAAGTATACTTCGAAGTATTTTTCTCTCAAAAGATGCCATTCGATTTTCTTCTAGTTTTGTTATCGTCCAAGAGTGAATACATTTTCTATTTTCACAAATTTCATATTTTTCTGGGTAAAGGCTCAAAATAAAAATTTGTAGTGATATTGTAGATAGCTATGCGAAGGTAGCTACTTTTAATTGTAAACAGATGGGTGTTACTGCGCGTACCTCTTATGTCATTAAAATTCTCAAATAATAAATCTATCGACTGAGAGTCAAACTCTAATACTGGTTTACGGGTCAAATTCTATTTACCCAAACTCAAATTAAATATCAAACTCCATTTAAGATTACACAGTTCTTAACTATAAGAGGTCCACTTATTTCTTATTTACATCATATAAACCAGTGATCCGCAACCCCCCGGTCCATGGATCGAATGGTGCCGGGACGCCTAAAGAACATTAAACTATAGCCATTTTATTTAAAGTGGTGCATTTCTCTGGGCTTTGCGCAATTTTCTGCGGAAATCACTTTATATTCCACGTTAAATCACTTTTATTCATTTTGGGTGTAACTATATTTTATTCTGAAGGCATATTTAAATGTAACTAAATTAAAATTGTTTAAATCAAAACAATCTGAAACATAAACAATCAACGGGTTCCACCATTAAACGGGCCGCGGTAAAATTATGAAACGTTGACCGGTCCGCAGCGATAAAAAGGTTGCGGAGCACTGATATAAACTACCCCCGTCCCCAATTGTCTGTAGGGTTTACTTGGAGACGCTGATTACTGCATGCTCGTATGTCCTCTGACTAAAGAATTTCGTTTGGTCTTCCCTTCTAAAAATGCTAAGAAATAAAGTGCGAATCAACCTTCTACTCATAGGATCTAAACCAGGGGTACTCAACCTTCTTTTCTGTTGGGCCGCGTATGTATGTCAGCCATTTCTCGCGGGCCGCATACATAGGTTAGCTATTCCCCGCGGGCCGCATACATAGGTTAGCTATTTCTCGCGGGCCGTAACATGAGGTTTAAGGGAGGGGGGTAGGTAACATTGGAAATTTAGAATATGGAAAATTGATCAAAATATTATAACTTCTGCTTTGATTTTTTTAATTATTATTATTTTTGTCACTAACACTTAATTACAAGAAGTTAAGAAACACTCCCCCACAATTTTTGCATCAGTAAAAGGTTCTCCATATGATTACCAATAATATAACAAGCTTCTGAGGATGTCTTTGTTACTACTGTGACATTACCACTGACGAAACACTTGTTGCTGTTATAAAGAATATTCAATAAAGCCTATTTATCACCTCTTGAAAGAGGAAACATATCATTAAATAATTCATGTGTGCATTGGTATTTTTAAAATACAGCTTTTTCGTGACAAATGAAACAAGTACTGATCCCTGTTTGTATTCCACTACAAAACAGTCAACTTCCAAATCATTCGAATATTTTTCTCTTGCAAGGTATTAAAGATTGTACACAAAATAATTAATTCCACCCATAAAATTATCGCTACTCCACGTTGTCTGTTATCACTAACCGTAACAGTTACAAATAGAAAAAGAATATCAATTCGCAACCGTACGACATGGACAGCAAAAGTAATTTCTCAGAGCAATGGGTCATGCCCGGGCCACTCAAAAGGGCTTGGTTGGCCGCAGGTTGAATATCGCTGGTCTAAACTGATCTTTTATAATCCTTCTTTCAACTTTTCATGAGAAAAACTTTATATATAAAACTGGAAGATGCAATTCACTTTACTTCCTAATCTATTTGCATAAATCAAATTCTGAATGTAAAAAAGTGCTTGTTGAAAAAAAAATAGAATGGACATATAACACACAAAATAAAATCATACTAAATGCAGCAGTAATGCCAATAATGAAACACTCTCACGCATTTATTTGATAGAAGATCGGACAAAATACTGTAGTTGGGTCTATAGACAATCGAACCTCCATTTTACGAACCTCTATTTTGCGCATTTTCTATTTTGTAAACTGTTTCCTGGAATAAAGAACTATTTTAATATTTTCTTCGTAAAATAACCTCCAATTAACGCGAAGTGCATTTTCTATTTAAAAAACTTTTTCTCATGTGACTCAATTTTTTTTCTCCTTATTTTTGTAATATTTCTGTTCTCTTGTTTAACAAATTTTATAGTGATCAGTGAGATTGAACATTTTTTAACATGAACTCTCTTACTTACCCAGAGCGAAAAAAAAATTATTGTAATTTTTTAAGCAAAAATGTCAATAAAGTTAACAGATTTTATCAGTAATTAAATTTAAGAACGCATGTGGAGATGTATGCTTTAAGTTAGTGGCTATAAAATAAAGTATGTTTAAAATTATACTTGTAGGTTTAAAATTAGAAAATGTCACTAAAATTCTCATTAATTTTAATATAAAATTATTTTTTAAAATTAGAAATATATATACTAGCCGTTACCTTCGATTGTATTGAAAAATATATTTATAGCTGTTACACTCTCACCCCTTGATATAAAAAGAACATAAATTATAATATCTAATTTCTATTTATATCTAAAATAGAAGGAGAAAGATATTTTTCGCTCACTTAACCTAATAATCAAGTGGATTTCCTCCAAATTAACTTTCAGTGGATCTCTACTCCATAAAATAAACATGTGTGCTAAATTTCAAGTCTAAATCTAACAGAGCAAAAACGGAATTTTTATCATAAATACCTCGTTGAGAGCACTTTTAGTGGATTCCAATTCAACAAAAGAAGCATGCAAACCAAATTTCATTATTGTAGTCTTAGCAGTTCGAAAACGGGAATTTTGTCTATCAATACGCTCAATAACTCTCCCCGCTTCCCCCTGGAGTTGATTTCCGTAAAATCCATTCTTAGTGGAATTCTATTCAACTAAAGAAAAGTGCTCAACAAATTTCAAGTAAATGAGTTAAATTCAAAAATAGAAACTTTTTTATAACACGCCTTAATCCCTCGCAACACCACTCCTTTGGGGGTCCGTTTTCGCAAAAATCTTTGTAAAAGGAACTTTATTCCATGAACGGAACATACCTTCTAATTTTCAAGCAGGTAGTTCTATTAGTTGAAAGGCGGAAATATTTATCTATTAGGCCCCTTAATCCCCCTCAGTGACCCTTGGGGATCAATTTCCCCCAAAACTATTTTGTAGTGGATCTCTAGACCATAAGAGGAATTCGCTTACCAAATTTTAAGACTGTACGCCTAATAGTTTAAAAATGGAAATAATTATTTATAACGCCCCTTAAGCCCCCGCAACGCCATTTAGGAAACGATATTCACAAAACCGATCTTACGGCATATCTCTACTCAGTGAATGGAATCTGCTTACTCAATTTCAAGATTTTACGTCTGATAGTTTAAAAAAGGAGTTAATTGCCAATATATAATGCCCCTTAATTCTCCACAACGCCACTTAAGGTCGATTTTGACAAAACCCATTTTGCAGCGGATCTGTAACTCTATGCAACGCCAAGGAAACGATTTTCACAAAACCCACCTTATAGCGGATCCACTTAATTTCAAGACTAAATTGGATTTTAGTCGTCTATTAGTTTAAAAATGGACAAAAATTTTATGTATAACGCCCAAATTTCAAGACCCCCGCAACGCCACTTAGGGAAACGATTTTCACAAAACCCATTTTATAGCGGATCTCTACTTAATGAATGGAATCAGCTTACTAAATTTCGAGATTTTACGTCTAATAATTTAAAAAAGGTGTTAATTGCCTATAACGACACTTAATTCTCTACAACGCCACTTGGGAGTTGATTTTGACAAAACCCATTTTCAGCGGATCTGTACTCTATGAAAGGAATCCGCTTATAAAAAATTTCTAGACTGTACGTCTAATAGTTTAAAAATGGAAATAATTATGTATAACGCCCCTTCTGCCCCCACAACGCCACTTAGGAAACGATTTTCACAAAACCCATCTTATAGCGGATCTCTACTTAATGAATGGAATCAGCTTACTAAATTTCGAGATTTTACGTCTAATAGTTAACAAAAAAGAGTCAATTGCCTATAACGCCACTTAATTTTCTACAACGCCACTTGGGAGTTGATTTTGACAAAACCCATTTTGCGACGGATCTGTACTCTATGAAAGGAATCCTATTATACTAAATTTCAAGACTGTACGTCTAATAGTTTAAAAATGCAAATAATTATCTATGTCGCCCCTTAAGGCCCCGCAACGCCACTTAGGAAACGATTTTTACAAAGCCCATTTTATGACAGATCTCTACTCAGTGAATGGAATCTTCTGACTCAATTTCAAGATTTTACGTCTAATAGTTTAAAAAAGGAGTTAATTGTCTATAACGCCACTTAATTCTCTACAACGCCACTTGGGAGTCGATTTTCACAAAACCCATTCTGTAGGAGATCTGTACTCTATGAAAGGAATCCGCTTACCAAATTTCAAGACTTTACGTCTAATAGGTTAAAAATGGAAATAATTATGTATAACGCCCCTTAAGCGCCCTCAACGCCCCTTGGAGGTCGATTTTCGTAAAAATCTTTATGCAGGGTATCTCTACTTTATGAAAGAAATCGGTGTACCAAGTTTCACGACTGTACATCTAATAGTTTAGTAATGGAAATAATTATCTTTAACGCCCCTTAAACCCCCGTAACGCCCCTTGGGGTTCGACCTTTGCAAAATCCGTACTTAGCTGACGTCTACTGTATGAAGGGATCCTACCTACCAAATTTCAAGTCTGTAGGTTTAATAGTTCCGGAGATATCGTGATTAGTCAGTGAGTGAGTGAGGCTCTTTTCTGCTTTATATATATAGACATATATATGCACAGAAGAAATCAAGTGTATTCTGATAAAATGATTTTTCCCCTTCATATTAGTTGCGCAACTTTTCTTAGTCAAAGATTTCTTTTTTTGATGCCTCTAAGAGTAAGATATACAAAACAGATATATTTTTTTTTAATTTACAAATGAAAAAAGAAGAGTGTGAATACATCGATTCAACGCCAATTTGACATTTTAGTGTGGTCCTTTTTATGCGATTTTTTCCTTGGAGTGTGACGATCGTGTTTTTTATGCGGTATATGAATTTCAACGACTTTGGTACCGCGTAATGTTTTCTATCAATGTACATGTACACACTTCTAGAAGCTCTGTTCATTCATTATAAAATCTCCGGACAATGCACGTTCAATTGCTTTCTTTCAATGCGCCAGCCGAATTTCGGCTTGTATAGCTGCAGAGGTGGCTTTACTACTTACTGATTTTTAATTCAAGCTGTAACGCTTAATAAAAAACTTTCAATGACATTTGTTGACATTATCAATAATTTGACAGATATATTTTTTGCGACAGAGTGTATATACGGTGTATTCCTGAAAAACGGACAAGTAAGATAACCAGATTCTTTATGAGCCGATAAAATATATGCAGAAATCCAGCTTTCCAAAAAATTAGAAAAACAATTTCTTAAAAAAGATACCAATTCCGAAAGGAGTTTGAAATTCCAAAAAGAGCTTAGATCACATATATCTGGTTATCGTGACGTTTACCAGCTAATGACCAACCGAACTTCGTCACAAAAACTTATTATTGACTTTATGGTGCCAAAAAGTAAATCAAATGAAATTGTATTTTCAAGTGACGATAGCGATTTTGAACTAATTCATCACAGGAAGATGCGTGCTTTGGATTACGATGAGTAGCCGTGAATTATGTATGTGCATTTTGAAAACTTCTCTGTGAATACAATGAGAAATTAAAAGTTTTAAAAATGTTTCCATGTTGTATTTTAATTATTTATTTTGTTATGGAAGTACTTTCTCATAAATTTCGTAAATAATTGAAGTATTTTCTAAGGGCGACTTTTTTTATGCGGTATCTCTCCGCCACATAAAAAAAAAATTCTATAGTATGTCGATGAAGTTGTTTGTTACATGTAAGTATTTAGGAAATATATATTTTTGAATATTTTTTTGTTCGGTTTGTTTTTATTCAGCCCCTTTCTACCGCACAAAAACAGGTTTTACTGTAATTATTTTTTTTAGTAATTACAGTAAAATTTTTTAAAATTTAAAATTTATTTTATGGGGTTTCTTAAGTACAGTGAAATAACGTTAAAAGCGAAAACACTTAAGACGAAATATCACTAAACACGAAATAATACAACGATCCCGACAAACTACAATGTATTTTCACATGAATTTTTTTCAATTCCTACTATTAGTTCACAATCTCCCTATTTATATATATCTTGTTCAAATTTTCAGTCATTCATAAAATACTTTCTTCAAGTTCATTCATTCAAGTTCAAATACATTTTTTTTAAACTTGTAGTGGATGGCACATGATGTTAATACAGTTTTTTTTCAAGCATTAACTCAATTTTATTAATGAATAAAATGCCAAACACACAAGAATAAAAGTACAAAACAATATATAAAAAAGAAAATCACTCGCTCTTTTAATCCAAAGGTCGTGGGTTCGAATCCTTTCTAGGACGGCCAAATTTCTGAGAATATGATTTACGGAAGAATAAATAGTAACAAATGAAAATAATTGTCTATTACCACATATATAGAATAGAAAATCGCTATCTATTTTGCCACTTAATATTGTGATTCTGTCATATGTAGGTATATTCAGAGTGTTTTTTTTCCAGGTATAGAAGTTTAAGTTGGCATTACTTTCCAAGATGGCGACCGATTTAACAGCTGTCAAGTGATTTATTCTCAGTTTGGTTTGGCAATTCATCATGAATCGACTCACGCCTGAACAACGCTTTCAAATTGTGCAATTTTATTTCGAAAATAATGGTCGATTTTCATAAGCGAATTTTGTTTAGCGATGAAGCGCACTTCTGGTTGAATGGCTACGTCAACAAACAAAACTGCCGCATTTGGAGTGAAGCTAATCCACAAGTGTATGTCGAAACACCGTTACATCCAGAAAAACTGACTGTTTGGTGCGCTTTATGGGCTGGTGGAATCATTGGGCCGTACTTCTTCAAAAACGACGAAGGCCACAACGTTACAGTCAATGCTGATCGGTATAGAGCCATGATTACTAACTTTTTCATTCCTGAATTGAACAATCATGATGTCCAGGATCTGTGGTTCCAACAAGACGGCGCAACATGTCACACAGCTCGTGCCACAATCGATTTATTGAAAGACACGTTTGGTGACCGCCTAATTTCACGTTTTGGACCTGTGAATTGGCCCCCAAGATCTTGTGATTTAACACCGCTAGACTATTTTTTGTGGGGCTATGTAAAGTCATTCGTCTATGCGGATAAGCCACAAACGCTTGACCATTTGGAAGACAACATTCGCCTTGTATTTTCGATATACGGCCACAAATGTTGGAAAAAGTCATCGAAAATTGGACGTCCAGATTGGACTACATCCGAGCCAGCCGTGGCAGTCCTATGCCAGAAATCATATTTAAAATGTAATGTTACAAGATTATCTTTCGAATAAAAAAAATTCATGTCAATCGAATAATACATCGTTGTTTTATTGCAATTTAAAGTTCTATACCTCTAAAAAAAACACCCTTTACATATTTATATTACATAATTGTGATTATTTAATAAAAAGTAACTAAAATAAAAAATTTCTTTGTTGACCTAAGTAGAAATTGACTTTATTTTTTTAAATATTATTTGTTTCTCTTAACACGAAATGAAAATCAATTAACATGAAAAGCCTTTCCTTCCGGGCATGAAAAAAATATGGAAACACCAGCCGGATTAAACTGTCAAATTGTATTATCGGAAGAATTAATTGCAGTAGATGATGATAACGTGTGTACAACCCCAATTATAGCAGACAAAGACATTTTGGAGTTTGTTCAAAACTTAAAAAATACCATTAATGCAGATTCGAAGATGAAAATGAAATGAATAATGCAGCTCCTCTCTCTCTCTCTCTCTCTCTCTCTCTCTCTGTATTCGCACGTCCTCCAAAATGAGGAGCCTCATGAAAAGTATGGTCAGTTATTAAGACGTACATTCTAATCGTGAAATATCAGATTATTTTCCAAAAATTCAATAAATGTTTTCTTTTTTAAAAAAAATTTGAACATTTTGTATTAAATTTCTTTAATGCAAAATAAATTGTTTGTTCAGAATGTTTTTGTTCAGTTTATTTTTATTAAATATATGCATAAAAAAAACATATCTATGTAAAAATAAAATAAATTCTAATAAACTTTATTTTGCTGATATATGGTTTTTTTTGCAATATCCTTTAACATGAAAAATATTTCAGTCCCTCCAGTTTCGTGCTCAGTGATTTTCACTGTATTTTAAATGATCAATATCTATTTAACGAATTTTCCACTTAACGAACTTTTTTTTTTTTTTTTTTTTTGGGGGGGGATTTAGTGACTATATACACACACACACACACACACACACACACACACACACACACATATATATATATATACATACATATATCTACAATGTATTTTTTTCTGTTACTTGTTTTTAAAATAAATCCTTTTTGGTAACAGAAATGTTCTTTAGATTAAAATAGATTTATATTTTATCAAAAATTTACATTTGATTTTACTATAGTAAATTACCTTTTTAATAAATTTCGAATTGCATTTTATGCATATCCTTTACTATGGATGGTACATGATTCTCTGAGTGTGCGACGTACGTTTCTCCTCCTCCTTTTCTGTTTAAAGTGCCCAAAAAGCAAGAGACAGTCAGAGAGATGTTTTTTAAAGTTTAAAAAAAATATTCATGACTGTTAAGATAAAGGACAATGTATACTTAATCGTTTGCGAATGACAGCACTATCAAATTTCAACAATGAGTAACGAAGGATCAATTCAACAGGAACACTGTAATTTTCAAGAAAATGGCAACACACACTGTAATATTTTAAACATTATCTGATCATTGCATTATTATATTATATAAACATTATTATATTATCTATGGCTATATATACATGAAAAATAATGAAAATAATTCATTCTGTTTTAAATTTTCACTCCAATAAATGTTTTTTGATTCCAAATCTGATATGAAGGTACATATTTTTATGTGCGGCACGCGAGATAATAATGTTTTTCTGAAATGGGCCGCAAGGTCATTTGGGTTGGACACCCCTGATGTACATAATCAGTTTACATGTGAGAATTCCAAATTCCAGTCTTTTCTCGTTAGAATAGAAACCGCATTCCTAAAATTATTCCACATTCCCGAACCTTTGTGAGTAAATATATATTTTCAGATAAAGGCTCCTCTTTCCCCCTTATCTCCTTCACTGATTCTTAGAATTTCAAGGACAAACAAGTTTGACAGTCATAACCCCCTTTTTGACGACCCATAGTCTTCGAAACGAGTCGTAGATAACAGTATAGATTCTACTGAATTGTGATATTTTTTTCCGTCGTATCGATTCAAGAAAGTGATTAGGTGTTTGTCTAAATTTAAGTAAAACTTTAATTAAATTTGAAAAAGCGGAAATAAAATAATTTTGAATAAAAGTTTTGAAAGAGGGGGAAAAAAAGGTGACGTATTTATAAAAAAAAATGAGCTTATTCTTATTTTAATTTTAAAATTAAAAAAAAATAGTTAAGAATGCTTTTTCTTATACTGCAAAAATTGTTAATAGTAAGTGTAATTATCAAACAGAAAGAGAAAAAATTGCGACATGCTGTTGCGAATTTTATGTATATTAATTCAATTTCAAGGCCGTGGTAACCTAGTGGTGCTAACCGCGAACTCGTCGTCCATGTTGTTGAGTCTTAATGTCTCTAAAAACTGGCTTCATTGCATGTTAAATCTGCCGTGGCTAAAAGTCTTCATGTTGGAGAGGAGCGGAAGTTTGGAGAGAGGGGTATTGGCTCAGGTTCCTCTTCATCACTTGACCGATGTTCAAAATTACGACGAAGCCGTTATAGCCTAGAGGTCAAGGTAACGGACTCTTGGCTGGAGTGTCATGAGTTCGAGCCTAGTACCGCTGAAGACCCGTCGTGCAGAGAGAGCCAATGCACGTTGAATCTGTCGAGACTCACATGGCTTCCCGTTGTTGTGTTGGGTAAGTTAGGCGAGAGAGTGCCAACTCAGGTGTCATCTTCGTCACTTGGCAATAGTTCAAAATGATGAGGTCCGTCGTCAAAAGCCCTCGTGTAGATGAATAGTGCGACGTTAATATTCATTCATTTACTCAAAATAACGAGTGAGTGAATATTAACGTCGCACTGTTCAGCTACTCGAAGGCTTTTGGCGACGGACCTCGCAATTTCAGACCATGGCCACTCACAATTACGAGACCCGTCGGCGATAGCCACGTGTTGCTTTCAAGCGCGACGTATATAAACGCCCACACTCTTTCAATTTCAATCAAATAATTTCGGTATCTGGCGTAGTAGTGCATAAACCGTGGGTCGTCTCGTGATAAAAAAAAATTGAGGTTAAAAGAAATTTATTTAACAAAAAAAAATGACTTTTCTTTTCAACAAATTATAGGTTGTTCAAAAAAAATAAATAAAACTAAATATTTTTTCAAATACAATTGTTTGTGATTTTGGTAGTTGACGATATTTAAAAATTAAACAATTGGCGGAGCAGAGTTTGATTAGAACCGTAATAGCTGAGTAGTCATGGTCACAAACTCGTGGTCAGTATTGTTGTAGTAGAGTCCGTAATATTAAATAGAATCGAGTCTTGTATACAGCTGGTCATCAATGGCATTGTTAAAAATGGTGTCCCCTAGTGTGTAACTTTATGATGTTCCCCCTTCTCTTTCTCGCCGGTCAACGATCAAATGCTATCTTTTTCTCGATTTTGGCATCAGGAGTGGCTCTAGGGCCGGACTAACCGGACCCCTGCTCGAGGTGGCAAATTCTAAGTTCGGTATTTGGATTGAGAATTTATATATAATATATATATATATATATATATATATATATATATATATATTTGTTACAAAAAAAAATTTATATAATTTCTGAAATACTATAGGGTGTGAATTTAGTCTTTCACATTTATTGTATCTTACTACCTTATTTTATACTCTGTATTTTTAATGTCAGTTATGTTGAAACTTGAGAGTTCGATGCAGGATTTATGTTCAAATGGGAAATTTGATAAGTTTACACATCTTTCACAAGTAAAGGTCGTATCACACGTACATTTTCCATGCAGCTTTATCGTCCAATTTTTGGCCTAATCTGAGGGGGAAGGGTTGTCATAAGCAAAGCGACATACTCTGACGTCAGCCGCGCTGTATCTCCACATTGAAAAATTACTCGCCGATTTTTCTGCTTCGGACAACGAACATCTAAAATTATTTCTTTTATTTCGCTTGCGCTTTTGTTGATGGACGTAAACAGAAATTGGGCACCATCCTGTTTAAAATATTGTACGCAGTTAAAATATTATACACCATTAAAATATTATACGGCATATTTGATGTGTTAGATGAAACCGAAGCCACCATCTTGTTTATGACGTGGGGCGCCGAAAAACCCCATTGGCTAGAAGTTCAAGCAACTTTTATTTGGAACAATTTTTTGAGCTCACTGGCAAAAGGATGTTCGGAAGCCGTTGCTATAGCAACTGAGTAAAAATTGCATGAATTGGACGAAAAATTGCTTGACACGTGTATGTGTGATATGGCCTTAAGTTTCCCCATCCCTGAGTGGGGTCACTACGAACATTCCTTTCACCCATACGACGTCCGGTGCCAGCTATCCAAAAGGGGACAGGGGCAATAAGAGTTTTTTGTGGATAGAGAGTCACAGATGTTTTATTTTAGTCTTGAGTGTGGTTACTATATGGTAAAATAAACGTTTGTGATCCCCACCATCAGTAGACTCTTTTTAGAAGAATTTGGCATGCTGAAATGGGCGATTCCTTCTCTTACATTTTATGTTTTTTCATTCGCTTTCGAACTTGTTTCTCCTTTGTAGAGAGAAATGTCGAGCAGCCATACTGTTATTGAAATATTCAGCAAAAGCGATCACTTGTAGTTTGGGGTGTGCACAAGCAGGAGGGAGGGGGTTGTACACCATTGCCTGTAGTTTGCCATGTACAAATTTCTCTTCCAGCTCTTTTTCCATACAAATAAAAATGTCGTAGGAAGTGACTAGAACAGATATTGTACAACAGGGGGAGGGGGAGGCAGCCTTTTCCAGGGTACGGGCTACTTCTAATTTTTTTCAAGGTGTTGGGGTCCACCCAATGGTGTAGGTGTAGTGAGCTAAAAGAAAGTATACAATACAGTGGGATCTCCATTTTAAGAAACTCTATTTTCCGAATTTCTCTATTTAGCGAACTTTTTCCTGGAACCAAGAACCACTTTAAGATTTTCTTCGTAAAGTAACCTCCAAATAGCGAGGAGCATTTTCTCTCTCTCTATTCAACGAAATTTTCTCGTATGATATGGTTTTTTTTCCTCCGTTTTTTTTTTTATATAATATCGGATTTACTCGAATCTAAGCCACACTTTTTTTCCCAATGTTAATGCTACTGAAAATCGAGTGCGGCTTAGATTCGAAGGGAAATTTTTTTTTGGATGGGTATTTTGAACAATTGCAGCTTCATGCATGTATTCATAATACTAATAAAATAACTTATTATTCACTCCTTATTAGTTTTCCTTTTAAATTTATTTTAATTTCGTAAGATTGGATATCGATAAACCATTTTAGAATATTTTTCAATTTTCGCAAAATCTTGTTGAGAATTTAGGGCTTGGCTTAGAATCGATGGTGGCTTAAATTCGAATAAATATGGTATTTCTCTAGACCTTCGTATGATGGAATGATTATTAGGTCTTAGTGAAGACGGTCACCCCAAAATGTCTTGGCGGTCCATCGGTCGATCGCGATCGACTTAATGCCTACTCCGGTTGTACAAGATAACAAATCAATGGGGAAAACATGTGTGGTCTTCAGATAGGATTACCAGAAATGAAACTATTGTCGGTGGTACGTGACGTTTTATTTACGTCAGTTAGATTGGAAAATATTCCACCCATTTTACCCCCTTGGCACCACTTCCCCCCTCATGGCAACATGTTTTAAAACTAAAGGAATTTTTTCTCTCTCTTTCATTTCGACTTATATACGGGCTTGGAATTTCACGGGTAAATTTTTGAAGAAAAAGCGTAATCTCGATTTATACACAGCTCATCTTATGCAGTGAAATACGTTTAACGCGAAACGCTTTAGACGAAATATCGGCTAATACGAAATAATATACAACGGTCCCAAGAAACTACTATGTATTTACATGAACTTTTTTCTCTTAACACGAAAAGATTTCCCTTCTGAGAATGAAAAAAATACAGAAAACACCAGACATTCAATGATATATTTAAGTTTCTGTGTTATTAGACGGTCCTACTGTATCACCCGAAGAATTCGTTGCAGTAGGTGATAATAATGCGTGTACAGCCCCTATTACGGCAGACAAAGGAAATTTGGAGTTTGTTGAAAGCTCAAAAAATATCATTGATACAGATTCTGGCGGCGAAAACGAAATGAATAATGCAGCTCCTGTTCCCACGTCATTCTAAATGAGGAACGTCATGGAAAGTATGCGCAGTTATTTAGACACACATTCCAATGGTGAAATGAATAAAAACAATGGACGACTTTGAACAGTTTGTTGAAAATTTGATGCTAAAAAAGACATTACAAAGAAAATATCAAATTATTTTCCAAAAACTGTTTAAACGTTTTGTTTTTCAAAAAACTTGAAAATTTTTTATGTTAAATTTCATTAAGTTTTTGTTTCATTGATTTATATGAAATACATCCATATATGTAATAAAAGTGTACTCTAATAAACTTAATTTTGTTAAGAATATGTTTTTTAGCAATATCCTTTAGCGCGAAAAAATATTTCAGTCCTCCCTCAGTTTCGTGTTAAGCGATTTTCACTGTATTCGAAATATCTGGTATATTTATGAGTGTTAAACTATTTCGTTTTTGAAGAGAGTTTCAAAAGAGCAATCAACCAAAATACCTAGAGAGAGAACAATGCCTTTAAAATGAATAGAGCTATTTAGTGCGGTAAGGTTTGATGTTATTTTTACAGCAGTGGCGTAACGTACACCCCCGCATTGGGAAGGGGGGGGGGGTTAAGTATTCTAGGGGCCAAAAGCCTGACTGACACCAAGTACGCAACCTTTGTAAGATCCGGCTTGGGGCCCAAAACCTGACTTTGAAGTGGGGACCTAATATTCTCCGTTTCGCCTCTGGAGCTAATCACATGAAAGAGCAGTTTCTCTTATCGCATGTCATAGAAAGTATGTTAGGAAGACTAAGGGCAAAGTCATATCCTATGCATAAATACAAAAAAATACTCACAAAAAAATGAGTAAAAAAGCTCGCAAAATAATGCAAAATAATTCGGATGGTAGTATTTTGAAATCTGGTTGTAAATTTTGCTTAAAATACAAAATTTAATAACGTAAAAACATATGAATGTGGGAGACAACAAGGGGTCCAAGACGTTTGTATTTCTTCTATTTTATTTTAAAACTTAATAAAAATTAATTAAAAAGGTAGCTATTCTAACAGATAAAGTTCCATGGTGTGTGGTCGGTAACGCCTGCTCGCGCACCTCTGTCGTTCCTCCTTTTCGCTTTCTCTCTTTCTCTAATTCTTAAAAGTCCCATAGTTTCAGTTCGTGTTTGGATTTGCTGCGCCTGCGCGCGAAGACTGCGTGGAGTTGTCGATAACCATTGGGTACTATATCCGGCCAACCTGACTGTACGCTGTCCGCAGCGGTACGTCTTCCTTTTTTCCTTTTTCATCGAGACCAGAGGAGAATCTGAAACATACAAAAAAGACGGAACAGACAAGGACTATACGACAAATATACAAAGATTTAACATATCATAATTCTGCTGAACTAAACAGTTTCTCCATCATGTGAAGGCACTTCTTCGACATCCGGAAGGTTCCACAGGAAAACATTGTGTTTCACAGGCATGAGAACGTCTTTTTTAATGAGTTCTTTGGTTGAACGCATCGATATTTTCCTCTCTAGAGTTCTGGACGTCTGTTCAAAACGATCTCTCTTTTTCCTCCGTTTCCACTGCCAGGGCTCAAAGATCCTTCGGAGCAACACAAACCGTCTTTGTTTACTCCTCATAGGTGAAGGGGTAGGTGAGCGGGAGATAAATTCCACGGAACTCGTTTTCATGGCACCATTGACTTTCTTACACAATACTATATCAGAACATTTTTCTTTTACAATACTCAATTTTAACTTAGTACTCTTAATTTTATTACATTTATAATCCTTAATTAGAGAACTCGAATCATTTCTAGTATTAAAGTTTTTAACATGTGGCAAATCATAACTAGAGTTTTCTATCACATTTGAAAAAGAAACAGCACTAGGATAAGCATAAGCACCTAAAGAGGATTCACTTTCATTCAATAAAACATCGCTCTTTGCGTGGCCTAGTTTCTTTATTTCAGAATATACACTGGGATGTATAATAAATTCTTCGGTCAAGGTCGGTGATATTGCCGTTCGAACACTTAGACCGGAAGAGTGTTGATTAAGAGAAAGATTTATCGGTTTAACTTCTACCATTCGCTGTTCGCCAAAACACGAGCTTAATGTTATGATCTCTTCGGAAGGCTGGTTCACTCTAATTAGTGAGGAATTTAAAACTGGGATCTGGCAACCTGAATCAATCAAGGCTGTTACGGGCTGATTTTCTACAAAAATGCTTACATATTGAAGATTTGCGAACTCATCGCTATTTTGTTTTTCGCTCTCGACTTTCAAAGTATTCACGTTTATTCTATTATGGATGTGGGATTCTCTAGGCTTAAAACGCTCCTCGCAATCTCTTGCGTAATGAGATGAATCACCGCATATATAGCAATTTTTATTTTCCCTTTCAAGATATTGGGGATAGTTCTCTTTAATCTTTGGTTTAAAGTTTTGTGATCTATTTTTAAAGGGGTCTTGGGTATATCCATAAGTAATAGGAATTTCCTTACGTGATCCGCCTCTAGATAAAATATAAATATCGCACTCTTTAGCTAAATCAATAAGCCTAAACCAATCTTCTGCTTCTCGAATGCCAATATGAGTTGCAGTTTCCTTATTTAAAGTTTCAAATAATTTATCAGAAATTATAAGATCACATAGAGATTCAAAGGAATTAACTTTTCTTAACGAACAATAATATTGGAAGTTTGCCGTCAATCTTGCAGCAAATTAGATTTATGTCTCGCCTGATGATTTTACAGCATTTTTAAATGAGTTTAAACACTCGCGAGGGGTTAATTGGAATTCTCTGAGTACTATAGATTTTAGTTTTTCATAGTCATTTAATTCCTCCTTTTTAATATATAGTAAGACGTTATGAGCTCTTTCGCCCAGAAGATTTATTAAAATTTCAGATTTATATTCGTCATTTATTTTCTTGGTTAAAAATGCGCGTTCTAATGATTGGAAGAACAGATTAAAATTTTCAGATCTGGTGGGAACAGGAAGAGATAAAGTTCTAATACTTTTTATCATATTTTCTATGTTAGTTTCGAACTGTTTCTCTTCGACTTTAGCTGCAGGATTTAAACTTAATGCTTCATTTTTAGCCGTTTGAAGTTCGACTTCTTTTTCTAATTGAGCTAACTGAAGTTTAGCGAGCTCAATTTTCTGTTTTTCTAAAGTTGCCTCTTTCATTTCGCGATACCCTTTCATCTATACAGTTTTGAATTAAAGTTTTAACGAAATCTGGATCACTTTCAAATGTACTACTGTTCTCAATTTTAGTCTTTAGTTTAGCTATGGTGTCCGTACTTCCATAGTACCGTCTAGATCCTCAACAACTCTTATGAGATCCTCTTTAAGAGCGTTTTTATACATTTTAGAAAAAATATGGAAAGATCCTACCTTTTTTTTTCTAGCTCCCTTGTTGCTCGCACGTACGATGTATCCAATAATTGAAGAAAACGTTGATTCCACTGATTTCACCTCTTCGCAGGTTATCAATAGTTGAAATTGTTCGAATTGACACCTCTTCGCAGGTGTTTAGTTGATATTTCCAACCTCTACACAGGCGGAATATTCAGGGTTCGATGAAAAGTCAATTGAAGAAAAACGTTGATTAAAAGTTCCAGCCTCTAACAGGCGGATTATTCACACTGAGTTAGTTCCAACCTCTACACAGGCGGAACTTTCGTCGATGGTTCCAATCTCTACACAGGCGGAACGAAGTTTAAAAATTCAACCTCTACACAGGTTGAACGAAGTTTCCAAAAATGGCGGCGCGTCTCCTCCACGGACGGCTTTTGTTCACGTTCCAAACTTTGATCAAAATCGAAATTTTTTTCAATCCCGGCCTCTACACAGGCGGAGTTTTCATGCTGAGTTCAAACCTCTACACAGGTTGAACGAAGTTTCAAAAAATGGCGGAGCGTCTCCTTCACGGACGCTTTTGTTCATTGTCCAGACTTTGGTTCAAATCGAAATTTTATCGATCCCGGCCGAGCCCCCATAATTTGTGGGAGACAACAAGGGGTCCAAGACGTTTGTCTTTCTTCTATTTTATTTTAAAACTTAATAAAAATTAATTAAAAAGGTAGCTATTTTAACAGATAAAGTTCCATGGTGTGTGGTCGGTAACGTCTGCTCGCGCACCTCTGTCGTTCCTCCTTTTCGCTTTCTCTCTTTCTCTAATTCTTTAAAGTCCCATAGTTTCAGTTCGTGTTTGGATTTGCTGCGCCTCCGCGCGAAGACTGCGTGGAGTTGTCGATAACCATTGGATACTATATGAATATTGACAATTATTGGGTTACATCTACTGAAAATTTAATATAAGGGAAATTGAATCACACCCAGAATTAAGAATTCAACTTTTCAGTGAAAACTTTAGAAGCTTTGAGAAATAAATTTGAAACTATTTTCAGAATTGTGTGTAACAGTAAATGATCCTATTTTACCCAAAACAATCCAAAATAAATACCGGAATGAGTGAGTGAGAGTTATATTAACTTTGCACTCTGTAGCGTTTCGCTTATTTTATTCCTTTACCCAAAAGTGCTCTGTGTGACGTGCTCATCTTAACCAATCGGTGAAGGCGAGCCTATGACGTCACAAGTTTCGGAAGAGCGCCGGAGCTAAGCGACGCGAGGTAATTCTCTTCTCCCGGCGGCCGAAGTACGATGACGTTGATGGTTAATAAATAGTTTATTTTTGATATAAATGGAGTCGATGTATCATTAAACCTTCTGAATGACTTTTCGTACTTAATTGTTTGAAGTAGAGTGCCCTCAACCGCTCGAACCTCTACATTGGTGACCTAGGATTTCACGCTAAAAGTTCTATTCGTCGACTTTCGTTTTGACTTCAGTTTCGATTTGAAATGGCTACTCCAGAAACAGCAGCTGTGGTTATTCCGCCGTTTATTCAACGCGATCCTGCTCTTTGGTTCTACATGATTGAATCAACATTCGAACTTGCCTCGCCAAAACCTATTACTGAAAGCAAGACGAAATATAATTATGCAGTCTCTCATTTACCTCCAGATATTGCGACAGTCGTTCGCGATGTTATAATCCAACCGGATATATCTGATCCCTACAGCGAACTGAAAGCTAAAATTATTGAGCGTTGCTCCGAAAATAAAACGCAGGAAATTCGTCGTTTGTTGGCCGGTGAGAGTCTCGGAGATCGAAAACCAAGGGAACTTCTCCGCATTATGAAAAGACGAGCTGAAAATCACAACATTGATGATTCTCTCCTTTTTGAACTTTTCAATCAAGCCATGCCTGTTCCTGTGCAAACCATTTTGGCATCCATATCTCCGATTACTTCGGACAAGGCATCTGAGGTGGCGGATAGAATTCTTGCTATTTCTCCGCACGCAATCAACGCTGTTTCTGCAAGTGGAGCAAGCCCTCATCAGTGACTGATCGTCGTTCTTCAACTGACATGCTTTTTTGGATGAAGTGAAAGCTTTGCGCAAGGAAGTTGCAGACCTTCGTCGATCTCGTAGTCAATTTCGGCACAACAACAACGTTCGTCGAAAGCGTTCGAATTCCCGTTCAAGTAAGCTCTGCTGGTACCACTTTCGTTTTCAAGCTAACGCCAAGAAATGCATTCCGCCCTGCTCCTTTACGGAAAACCCGACTCTGGGAGAGTAGAGGCGGCGGACTCTTCCTCTGGATTTACTTCTCGTCGTCTATTCATCAGGGACCATAATTCAGGTATTTGTTTTTAGTAGATTCTGGTAGCGACGCCAGCTTAATAGTCGCTAATAAAACAGAACAGAAATTTCCTGTTATTCAAACCTTTCGTGCAGCTAATGGTACTAACATAAATGTGTATGGACGAAAATTCATCACTGTTAATTTTGGTCTACGCAGAAATTTTACTTATTCATTTTATGTTTGTAATGTATCTAGTGCTATTATCGGTGCTGATTTTTTTGTACCAATTTAATTTATCACCAGATTTACGACATAAGCGTCTTATTGATTGTGTAACTAATTTAAAAGTGCCTGCTAAATTAGGTATATGTTCCATTTTTTTCTGTAAAATCTGTATATATGAATAATGTTTATGGCAAATTGTTATTGAAGTATCCTGAACTTACTAAGTTACCTGATATCAATCAACCTGTTAAACACAATACTATGCATTTTATAAATACTAAAGGTCCTCCAGTCGCAGCTAAACCAAGAAGGTTAGCTCCAGACAGGCTTAAAATTGCAAAAGCCGAATTCCAACATATGATTAAACTCAACCATATAAGACCGTCTAAAAGTGCATATGCTTCACCTTTGCACATGGTACCTAAAAAAGATTCTATTGAGTGGAGACCAGTTGGGGATTATCGTGCACTTAATGCACAGACCATAAAAGAAAAATATCCTATACCCTGCATTGCCGACTTCACTTCGGAATTATATGGTAAACAAATATTTAGTCATATTGACTTGATCAAAGCTTATCACCAAATTCCCATAAATCCATCTGACGTACACAAAACAGCAATATGCACCCCATTTGGCCTTTTCGAGAGTTTACGGATGCAATTTGCCTCTGCAATGCCTCATCAACATTTCAACGTTTTATTGACGAGGTGACCAGGGACTTACCATTTGTCTATGCATTTGTTGATGATTTACTAGTAGCTTCAGATAATGAAACACAGCACTTAGAACATTTAGAAATCTTATTCTCCAAACTTAAAGAATATGGCTTATGTATAAACGTTGAGAAATGTCAATTTGGACAATCTACCATTGAATTTCTTGGATTCAAGTTATCAGGGGAAGGAATCGAACCTTTACCTGATCGTGTAAAATGTATCCTAGAATTTCCTCAACCAACAACCTTGACCCAATTACGCCGTTATTTAGGTATTTTCAATTTTTATAGACGTTGCATTCCTAAAGCTGCAGACATACTAGAGAACCCCTTGTTAAATTTCTTGAAGGTCATAAAAACCGAAAGAAACATCCTCGTTCCAATGCTAACAATCCTTCTGAGCAATTACAATGGAACGATGCAGCAATTCTTTCCTTTAAGGCCTCAAAAGAAGCAATCGCTAAAGCAACGCTTTTACAGCATCCCATTCCAGGTGCTCAGTTAAGCTTATGGGTAGATGCTTCGAATGTAGCAGTTGGCGGCTCTTTAATGCAACTATCTAATGATCAATGGGAACCACTAGCATTTTACTCTTCCAAATTAAATAAATCTCAAAAGAATTGGTCCACTTATGACCGTGAGCTATTTTCTATTTATTCCTCTGTAAAGAAATTTAAACATATGCTAGAAGGAAGAACTTTTGTCATTTATACTGATCAAAAACCCTTAACATATGCATTCCAGCAACACTCTGAAAAATGCAGTCCTCGACAGTTGCGCCATCTGGATTTTATTTCACAGTTTTCAACTGACATTCGTTATACTAAAGGTTCGGATAATACTGTTGCCGATGCCTTATCTCGAATTGAAATAGATGAAATATCGCCTACTGTAATAAATTTTAAAGAATTTGCTTCTGCTCAATCGGATGATGAGGAACTACAAAAATTTTAAATTCCAATGATTCCTCTTTAGAAATCGAAAAACATTATTTCCCCCTTGAGGATGTTACTTTGTATTGCGATATGTCTCAAAAAACAACCCCGACCTTTGTTCCTAAAAGCATGCGACAGCTAATTTTTAAAGCTCTTCATTTTTTCTCCCACCCAGGAATTTCAGCCTCCATCGATTTAATCGCCAAGCGATTTGTATGGCCAGGCATGCGCAAAGATACAAAAATTATGGTTCGCAGCTGTGTTAAATGCCAACGAGCCAAAGTGACACGGCATACAAAATCTCCCCATTGGCACATTTGCTCTTCCCGATGCACGCTTTGCACACATACACTTGGATTTTATAGGCCCCTCTACCACCCTCCAACGGCAATCAATTTTGCATGACCATCATTGATAGATTTACTAGATGGCCTGAGGTGATACCAACGCCTGATATGACTGCGGAAACTACTGCTCGTGCTTTGATGCATGGATGGATTTCCAGGGGTTTGGATGTCCAACCACAATAACAACTGACCGTGGTACAAACTTCGAATCTAATCTTTTCAGAGAACTGACCCGTATGTTAGGTTGTAATAGGATTCACAGTACCTCTTACCATCCGCAAGCAAATGGCATCATTGAACGCCTTCATAGACACCTCAAAGGTGCACTAAAAGCTCACAATCATATTCAATGGACTGAACTGCTTCCAATAGTTCTATTAGGTATGCGTTCAGCGCTTAAGGACGATATTAACGCTACCTGTGCACAACTTGTTTATGGCACTACGTTACGATTACCTTCCGATCTTGTAACGAGTGATTCCATCAACCAAACGGCTAACTCCACTTATGTAACTAGTTTAACACAAACAATGAGATCCTATTAAATCCTGTTTCTACAGCTCAACATGGCACACAAAATATTTATATCAACCCCTCATTGAAAACTTGTTCACGTATATTCTTAAGATCTGACAAGGTTAATCTTCCATTAACACCACCTTATACTGGACCCCATTTGGTAATTAGCAGAAATGACAAAAACTTTATTATCGACTTAAACGGTAAGCAAAGTACTGTATCTATTGATCGCATTAAACCTACTTATCTTCTGGCAGACGTTACTGATCATTCCGATCTCGTACAAACTCAAACAATTATTGAGAAACCTGTAACTGCTGCACCCAATCCTTCTATACCGTACACCACTAGATACGGCCGTAAGGTCAGATTTCCCAAGAATTTAGTTACCGAATATATTATATAAACGCAAACTGTACTCTTTGTAATTCATATTTTTTTTTTTACATTTATATATAATATTTTTGTACCTTGCATATATTGTTATTCTCTATAATTTTGCATATATTGTTATTCTCTATAATTTTGCATATATTGTTATTCTCTATAATTTTGCATATATTGTTATTCTCTATATTTTTGCATATATTGTTATTCTCTATAATTTTGCCTGTATTATTATTCTGTATACACTTGTATATTGTATTTTGTATACCACTGCATATCTATTACCGTCAGTAATACTGCATATATATGCACCATTCTCCATATATTTCAAATATGTCAATTGAGTATGCTGTCAATATTTTCATATATTTCTTGGTATGTATCCTAACTTGTATATATGTAATCGTGACTTAGGTCACTGGGGGGCATACTCTGTAGCGTTTCGCTTATTTTATTCCCTTTACCCAAAGTGCTCTGTATGACGTGCTCATCTTAACCAATCGGTGAAGGCGAGCCTATGACGTCACAAGTTTCGGAAGAGCGCCGGAGCTAAGCGACGCGAGGTAATTCTCTTCTCCCGGAGGCCGAAGTACGATGACGTTGATGGTTAATAAATAGTTTATTTTTGATATAAATGGAGTCGATGTATCATTAAACCTTCTGAATGACTTTTCCTACTTAATTGTTTGAAGTAGAGCGCCCTCAACCGCTCGAACCTCTACAACTCTAAAGCAACAAAAAAGGGTATTGGGGACGGACCTCGTTATTTTGAACCTCGATCATGTGACGAGGACCAGTGTCGATTTCAGCTCATTTCGGGCCCTGTGCACAGAAGATCTACAGGCCCTTAACACTGGATGATCGAAATTTATAACCAGAAAACCTTGTTAAGTCCAGCTTATTCGGGTCCCTGGGCGCCCGCCCCAAGCGCCCAATGAATAAATAGGCACTGACGAGGACGACACCTAAGCTGACATCTCCCTCTTATAACAACCACACCCTACTAACGGGAGGACATTGAGCCTTGACAGATTAAAGTGCATTGACACCCTCTATACCGTGAACTCAGTGGCACCAGGACTCGTAAATATTGGAAACATTCCTTTACATGTTCATTGGTTGACAAGTTTGTTGCCATTCTTTAATGAGAAACAATTCCAATTTTTGTGCAGTGTACCGTTAGTGAAAAAATGAATATAGAGTACTCATACAATAAAAGAAAGATAATGCACATTACCTTCCTTAAGTAAAGGAGCAACCTTTTTGTGTCTAATAAGAAAAAGAACGAGTATTGAATTAAAAACATTTGGTGGAAATATTCACCAAGAAGATTTTTAGTGAATTGAATGTTGAAATTTGCATGTTTAACACAAATTGAATTTACAACATAAAGCCTTATAGGTAGAAAACAAATTTTTGAGGAGAAAAAGCAATACACCACAGTTTTATGTGGAAAAATATCGAGGAAGTATTATAAACGTGGGTTCTGATGAGGAATATGTCTCCCCTCATTACAATGTGCATGGCGGCATTAAATTTCCATTCTGTCAATTAAGTTGATGGTCATCGAAAATGGGAAACGAGGAGTGACTTTGAGTAACCCTTGTTCCAAATCAAGTAACGACCTTGGACAAGAACTTAAAGCAACAACGTGTCTGCCAAGGTAGCCCCAAATATGCTCAATCAGTATCAGATCTGTAGATTAGAGATCTGTCCATTGCGTTTGCTCCAATCTTAATCCTTAAAATAGCACTCAACAAGCAGAACATGGGGAGGTTGCACATTACCCCATCCCTCCAGAATGAATTCATTATCAATAGTAGCGGCATATATGCAGTCATATCGATTTAGGATCTCGTTCCAATATTTCACACCATTCAGAGTCAGGGCCGATCCTAGCAAGGGTGCAGTGCGTGCCCTGCACTCGGGCAGCCAAAGCAAGGGGTGGCCGCCAGCAAGTTGCATATACTTCTATCAATCAAACACAATTTTTTACGAATTTCTCAAAACAAAACTTATAATAATTCGAATAAATATGCTGAATTTTAAATAGTTATTGAAAAATCCAAATAAGTCCCAATTTCCCGATACGATAGCATATCATTGTTTAAGAATAGAATGTTACTGTACAGTGCGCTGGTTCATCGTCCATTAATGCGTTCTGCTCTTTACATACATCCTTCATTTTATAGCAAAATTCATGGCCTGCAATACCGCAATAGAAAAAGTTTTCTTACTTATCAGCAACGCTGTGGATCAATTACAACATAGACGTCTCAAAAATTATTTTTGTGAAAGTTGATTTACGAAAGTATCTAATATTATCTAAGGAATAGGGGTGTTTTTAAATTCAATATGCAGGGGGAAGTTTTCCATTGAATAATAGCCTCACAATTTAGAGAAACAAAATAGAGGAAAGAAGTGATTTTTGAGTCTATTTGCATTTTTATTAATGTGTGTTTCATTTTTTACTCTTATACAGGTAGAGAAGTTTATTACGTTAACGTTAAGTATTAGTAAGGTGGCCATTCTTTTTACAATGAAAAGGAGGACGAAAAATTTAAGAAAAAATTACAACTTAAATTTATGAAATGTTTTATTAATTCAAGCAAAAGTACGCTAATCACGCTTACATTCTTTTTAATTATTATCTTAAACGAGTATTTTTCCATTGAATGAATTTTTTTTGTCAACATATCTTTTTCTAATATATTGGAAATTTCGGAGCAAAAAATATCCTTCATGCTGAATTTCACGGTAAGCACTGTAGCTAATATACTAACATTCAATCTTGATTTCTCACTAGTCACTATACAAAAATTATTACCAACTGAAAAAAAACTTTTTCAACTGCTGCATTCAACAAGAATTAGTACAATGTACAAGTGCAAGTACACAATTAGTGCAAGTGTACAGTTAGTGCAACGTAAGTTCAACAAGAATAACTACATTTTGATATGGAATGTGTTCTTTTTTTAAATGGTTTAAGTAATTTCACCCATCTTTTTTACCAATTTCTCAGCATGTTGATTTTCAAATTGTTCAAATTTATTAGAATTTAAATATACATTCAGTCTTCTTTCTACTGTAAACAGACAATTGCCATATATTTTAATATCAGGCATTTTTTTCGATAAAAACTCAACGTAATTTTCTATATCTGCCCAATTTACTTGCGACGAAGTCAAAAAATACCTTTGAAAACTGTTATCTCCTCTGATATTTGTTTCAGACCTCTTCGACATTTTGAAAATATGCTTGGTACATCTCTGAATACAGAAATTAACAGATCAGTTTTAAAATATTGAAAAGGAGCACAAAAAGGAGGGCACTTTTTGAGGAAGGACAGAATCTATAAAAGGAGGACTGTCCTCCCCAAAGGAGGACGGTTGGTCACCTTAGTATTAGTCAAAATATGAAAAATTCTCTTGGAGAGGTGGCAAATTAGGTCTTTGCACGCTGGCGGCCGACTCCCTAGGATCGGTTCTGTTTAGAGTTTCTCCATGGAACCCATACAGGTCAGTCAGTGACCAAGGAGAGATCTTCGTCAACTACAACTTCACCACCTCGGTAATTGAGACTTGCAACATATTTGAATTTAATGTATCTGGCACGATGTTCCATCTGAATCAGTAGAAGCCATGAATTGCTCTTTAGTGTGAACCAGGGACTTCATAAGACTCTTTGAGGCCCTGGGCCCTTATGCAAAAGTAGGCCCTACCTGAGATCTTTAAAAGTAGACAGTATATAGTATGCATTGTCAAATACTCGTTCAAATGGTCATTTGGAACAAATAAATGTGCTCGATTCACAATGTCAAAAACCTAGGCACAAACCGGTTTGACCGATAGCCACATTTCGACTTAATAAGTTGAATGATTGGTTACGGTATTAAGCCTTGGCCTAGAAACAGACAACGATCATCCTATAATAATACAACAGTCTTACCACTTTTGCCAGTGGACACACAGAAATTCTACGTTTTTCGAAAAATCTGTACGGTAATAACACTTGACCATTACAATTATCTGGAACATGATCTTACTAAGATAGAGGCGAGAATAAAACGAGGCCCCCACCGAGGGTGAGACCCTGGGCCCATGCTTTAAGACCTGGTGTGAACTGTACATAATTCGGTCAAAAGACCTGGAGCTGCACTTGATCAGACGTATCAGTATTCCTAAATTCTACAAAGACTGAGGACATCCTGATATTCTTCGGGAAATTTTATTTTTAATTTCTAAAGTTAAAATTTTCTGAGTTTGTTTAATACAATTTTAATATTTTTGAGCACGACTTCATTAAATTTTTGCTCATGCCATTTTGTGACATTTTTGCTTGCGAATAAGTGTTAATCTCAAAAAAAGTTTGAGTTCTTATTTTAAAATTCCTTAAAAATCTTTTTTCATCAATTAAATTTAATTTTTAACTGTTTAATTTTATTTGTTCATGCTATCTACAACAGATGGCACCACGAGTATTCCTGAATGAAATCTTGAATTCCTATAAATCCAGAAGGGGGATTTTTTTTATATATATTTCCATCTTTTTTTAACGATCCATAAATAAATAATTTGAGAGAGGACGAGTATGGTTATAAAAAATTTTGGAGCAAACACATAAACATAGAATTTTTAAAATTTTCGTTATGTATTATGGGCTAGCCACATCAAAATTTCTATGGAGCAAGTTACTCGGTCGAATTGTACTTGAAACTGAAAAAGATTACTGATCAAGATCATATTATTTAAGAGTTGTGTTTTTAAACAGAAAATGTCATTCTTCTAAGAAAATGATTATTAGAGGATTTTCTAATGTAATTTGTAATATATTTTTAAATTACATTCTGTTTTTTCTAATTAATGTTATAATTTCGATTTGTAAAAATACGACAAAAATTATAATACTCATCGAAATTAGGAACTAATAGAAGGGGTTAATGAACTGAGATCTGTCGTATTTTGGAAAAAATTTAGTTTGCCAGATTAAAAGAAAAATTTAGACATCGTAATCAAAATTTTGGTAAACAATGTTTATTTTATAAATTTCTAACACAAATGACATTCGTTCATACAAAAATCAACACATTAAACTTACATTAACTATGACAAAGAAAGTTTGACCGCTGTGAGTGATATAACCTATAAGTATTATACAGTTAGTAATATATCGGGGGTGACTTTTAACTGAAATAACTCTTTGAGTCGTTGCAGAAAGTATTACATTCTTTTATTGAAAAAAAACGTGGAAAACAAATTTAAAGGTTAAGGTTTATAAAATGGAGACCCTTCAAAGTTACTACGAAATTGTGTAACCTAGTCAAAAAGGTGTCAATTATTTAGTTCAAATGTTTCTTTGATGCTTGAAAATGTGTGTGTGTGAGTTACATAAGAAAATCGATCAAAATGACGAAAGAAATTCCTATTGCAACCTCTTTTACAGCACGCCATCTAGTGAGGTAGGGAGTAGTTATTTCAGTTGAAAGTTGTTAAATTAAAAGTCGCCCTGTATATTTATGTAAACTATATCCAACTAAGGTAATTTACTAAATTTCATCTGAAATAAAATTGTTAAAAAAACTGTGATACTAGAGTCTTTTTTATAGTTTAAAAACAATTATTGAAATCGATAGGCATCAATTCAATTTAAAATCTAGCGGAAATTTTATTAAAAATGCCTATTTATGACTTTCAAAGTTTTTTTCTTATAGCTCTTATATCAATTTAATTTATATGCTCCCTCTCTATTAACTTTATTTCCTTATCAACGTTAAACCTATTTATTTCCAAATCAGTAAGTTGAACACCGTGTATTTTAAATTCATTTAACCACGTACCAGATGGGTGTTGCTCAATCTCAGAACAAATGCGTTCCTGACCAAGTACTTCAATTTACACCTATATATCCCCCATCAACATTACTTAATTCTATAACATATTATTGCATACACTTTGAACAGTTTCTATACCACCAAACAATGATTGCTTTAAATTAACTTCATTCTTAGATTTATAATTCATACTTCTAACAATATCAGAACTAATGTAAGATTTCATACTGCCTGTATCAAAAATTATTCTTACTAACATTTCTTTCGTATCGGTATGCAATCTCACGATTAAAGTTTGAAGCAGTGGCGCACACAGGAATTTTTCAAGGGGGTCCGGGGTCGAAAGTTCACCATTCTTGTACCATGCTCCTTTTGATTTTGTCGATTTTCGGGAACAAAACACAGTAAAAAACTAATTATTGAATAAAAACAAATATTTAATAAAATTTTACGTACTATATACTTAGAATTATAATCAATCGGAAAAAAATCAAGGGCTTTGGAGGGGGTCTGGACCCCTAGGACCCCGCCCCCTTGTGTGCGCCACTGGTGTGGTGTAATAGGAGGGGGGCAGCTCAGGCGTCGTCCACGTCACTTGACCATGGTTCAAAATTACGTGGTCCGACGCCAAAAGCCCTCGTGCAGCTGAACAAAGCGACGTTAATATTCACTCACTCACTCATTGTATAATGTCCCAAATCAACTACACACGCCCCCACAGTTACCTCATCTGAATCCTATAGAACACTTATGGGATTTGCTGGAGCGTAAGATTCGTCAACACAATATATCTAGCAACGATATGCTGAAGATTGTTCTTAAGGACCAATGGGAGAAGATAAGCGCTGAAGAAACAACTAAACTTGTTAATTCAATGCCGAAACGACTTCAGGAGGCTCCCGAAAGACGGGGTTATTTAACCAGCTATTAAATAGCTCATTATCCTTTTGAAATATTTTTTATAGCTTCTACTAAAACAGTGAACACAGACTTTTTCTACTTGATTTTTGTAGGTATCGCTACAAATCTGTCTTTATTTTAAAATCTATGAAAGCAAACCAAATTTACTTTTGTTATTCTGAATACTTAAAATGAACTGAATAAAATCTAATTAAAATTTTTGTTTTTCAAATTCCAGTTTTTAAACTTTTTTTTCATTGTTCATGTAAGCAATAGTACGTGAACGATGACTTTTTCTAGCTAGTGTATATATATTCAATTTTTTTTGATTGCTGACGATAGAGTGAGATATTTGTTAGAATTTTTTTTATCCTAGTTCCTAAATTTACAGAAAACATTTACTCAGCTTTTAATGAAATAAATAATTTATTTGGACAAAAGGTATATTCACACTTTCACTATTCTCTTCAGAAAACTTTCATTATTCAACAAAAAAATAACGTATTTTACATGATTTGATTTTAACTTACGTCGCATTCTTAAGTAACTCGAGGGTTATTGGCGACGAACCTCGTAATTTTGAACCATGGTTAAGTGACGAAGGACACCTGTGTGAGATGGAACACTTTCCCCAAACTTTCCCATCACGGTAATGGTAGGACTTCAAGCATCGGTGGATTAAGCGTGTATCTGCCGCTCTACACACCGGGGCTTCAATGGCATTAGATTTCGAACCCCGTGACTCGACTATGGTGGCCACGAGTTCACGACCGTGACCAATCGACTAACATTGCTTGAAACATAACATATGAAAATAGCCATAACAATCACAAGAATAAACTATAATCTAAACTTTATTAATCTGATTGATCTAATTGAGATAAGTTTTATCTTGGGTTTGTGATTTGTAATGGCTATACGATATCTACAGCTTCAATTAAGCTGAGATTAGTTTTTTCTCGTATATTTTGTGATTTGTGTTAACTCTACAGCGCCTACAACCTCGTCAGGCTCTAAAGTAGATATGATGGGAACGGAATATTCGGAGTTACCAATACCATCTTCGAGGTTACCTTTACAAGCTCGTCAAAAATGAAGTTAATGTTTAGATTACATATATGAGCAGAGTTGAACATCATTTTTTTCAATTCCTGTACTATTAGTTCACACATTCTTCCTATATATACAGGGTGTATCTAAACTCTGCCGCAAAACTTTAAGGGGTGTTAGTACACATCAAGACAAACAATAGTAAATAGGAAACTTAGAGTCACAAACATCTTCCGAAGAAGATAGGTGCCATTAAAGTTTAGGGTCCGAAACTTGAAATGATTATAAAAACGGAAAAATGGGTCGATTCCTTAGCGGTTTTCGATAAAATTATTCTTTGTGCCAGTACTTTCTTGAAAAATAAATTTTAAAGATAAAGCTCAAAAACTGTCGATAGAGGGTGCTTTAGACTTTGGAGTAACGAACAACTATTTTTTACTGTTATTTTTTGTTTCACATTAAATGCTTCCAAAAGCTTAGACTTAAATTTTGAGCTCAAAATTCGAATCGTTGGGGGTGGTTAAGTAGCGCAAACTCAACTGTGTTCAGGAGGTGAAATTTGAACTCACCTCCTTCCCTGGACACAGTTCAGTTATTCACGATCTTCGATGCTCGGTCGTAGACTAGGCGGCAGCTACTACCCACTAAACAAAAAAAAAAGGAAAGAGGGATGACAAAATTAAATAAAAAAGTTATTCGTTACAAACATGAGCAGTTTTTCCCCGCAAAATACCCGATTTGCATGCAAAGTGTAGTACCCAAGGATTTAACTGTATAGGGCTAATTGTATGTAAGGATGTAAAGTTCTACAGCTAAGTCTTCCAGCCAACATAAAGTCTCGTATGTGCTTCCAACATGATGGAGCGCCTGCACATTTCAGTGCAGATGTGCGAAGTGCCTTGGATACAGCATATCCTGGGCGATGGATTGGACGGGGTGGTCCGGTAAATTGGCCGACACGCTCGCCTTACCACTCTTGCCTAGACTTCTTCCTCTGGGGCCATATGAAGAGTCTTGTTTACGCAAGCCCCGTCGACTCCGACGAGTCCCTGGTTGCGAGGATTGCCATCACAGCAGGCGATATCCGGGAGATGCCCGGGGTATTTGCTAACGTTCGACATTCCCTCCGTTGGCGGTGTGAGGCTTGCATCTTTGCTGGTGGTCACTTTTGCAAGCAGTTTTTGTGATTCAGCAAGAAAATCATGCGTGTACCATTTTCTACGTGTCATCATTCATTCAACCTTCATTCATACGAAAAATCTGGAGAACGAGCCGGCCAAAGAAGCAATTCAATCTGGTGATTGACGAAGAACCTTTGCACAATACGTGCCATGTGTGGTCACGCATTATCCTGTTAAAATATGGCTGTGGCCAAGCCATGAAGGTAAGGAAGGACAACTGGCTCCAACACTTCGGAGATGTAGCTCTGGCTGTTTAAAGTACCGATAATGCGCACTAGAGGAGTGAGAGAGGGATATCCAATACCACCCCATACTACAGAGTGTTTTTTTCCAGGTATAGAAGTTTAAGTTGGCATTACTTTCCAAGATGGCGACCGATTTAACAGCTGTCAAGTGATTTATTCTCAGTTTGGTTTGGCAATTCATCATGAATAGACTCACGCCTGAACAACGCTTTCAAATTGTGCAATTTTATTTCGAAAATAATGGTCGATTTTCATAAGCGAATTTTGTTTAGCGATGAAGCGCACTTCTGGTTGAATGGCTACGTCAACAAACAAAACTGCCGCATTTGGAGTGAAGCTAATCCACAAGTGTATGTCGAAACACCGTTACATCCAGAAAAACTGACTGTTTGGTGCGCTTTATGGGCTGGTGGAATCCTTCTTCAAAAACGATGAAGGCCACAATGTTACAGTCAATGGTGATCGGTATAGAGCCATGATTACTAACTTTTTCATTCCTGAATTGAACAATCATGATGTCCAGGAGCTGTGGTTCCAACAAGACGGCGCAACATGTCACACAGCTCGTGCCACAATCGATTTATTGAAAGATACGTTTGGTGACCACCTAATTTCACGTTTTGGACCTGTGAATTGGCCTCCAAGTTCTTGTGATTTAACACCGCTAGACTATTTTCTGTGGGGCTATGTAAAGTCATTGGTCTATGCGGATAAGCCACAAACGCTTGACCATTTGGAAGACAACATTCACCGTGTTATTTCCGATATACGGCCACAAATGTTGGAAAAAGCCATCGAAAATTGGACGTCCAGATTGGACTACATCCGAGCCAGCCGTGGCAGTTCTATGCCAGAAATCATATTTAAAATGTAATGCCACAAGATTATCTTTCGAATAAAAAAAATTCATGTCAATCGAATAATACATTGTTGTTTTATTGCAATTTAAAGTTCTATACTTCTAAAAAAAACAACCTTTATAATATCCGGTGCAGGACCAGTGTGGTGGTGCATATGCATCTGTTCAGCATCCCCTCTCCACGGTGTCTCCAGACTCGAATCTGACCATCGTGGTGTTGCAGAAAGATGCGTGATTCGTCAGTAAAGACAACTTCATTCGATTCTGCCGCCCACATCCTTCTTTCATCGCACCATTGGTGGCGGAGACGTCTGTGATTATGCGTCAAGGGAAGACTAAGCAATGGACGTCTTGCGGACAGACCCCTCTGCTGTAAATGGCGTTGAATGATACGTGCAGACACTGAATGATGCGTTACAGACTAAATGTTCTGTGCTACGGTTCGTGATGTGACTGAGCGATCCGTGACTGCCATGCCAACACTTTGCCTGTCCTCACGTGAAGTGGTGCACTGAGGTGGATGCGATCGACCACGTCAGTCCGTCGTACTCTCCTGCATCCAACGGTCACATATCCGCATTACAGTTTGATTTCGTCCAACACGACTACCGATTTCTCTGAAAGATAATCCCCAATTTTCGTAGGCCACTATCCCTCCTCTGTCTAACTCGGATACTTGATCATAAGCTGGTTGCTGTTTTCTACGAGACATAACTGATCGTTTTTTTTAAAAAAAAACCACAAGAAAAACATAATTGCCGAACTTGAAATCTTTGAAATCTCCAAGCCTTAAATAGCGTTTTTACGTGGCGCCACAGGCGCGCGTGATGTCTGTCTACGCTGAAATTCTAATCATTTGCATATCTCACCTCCGCTAATGCATGTTGTAAATTTCATGTTATTTACATGCTTCCTTCAGGGTGTTGCATTTATTTTTGAAGAAAATACTGACAAAAAGAATAATTTTAGCGAAAACCGCTAACGAATCGACGCACTTTTCCGTTTTTTATAATCATTTGAAATTTCGGACCCTAGACTTTAATGGCCCTATCTCCTTCGGAAGACGTTTGCGACCCTAAGTTTCCTATTTACTATTGTTTGTCTTGTTGTGTACTTTCCCCCCTTTAAAGTTTTGCCGCAGAGTTTAGATAAACCCTGTACACATCCTTCATTTGGTGGCAAAATTCGTGTCATAGCCGGCAATACCGCAAGAAAAACTGGTACTGGAAGCGCAATGTTGATCGATGTTTAACAAAGGCGACTCAAATATGATTTTTGCGAAAGTCGCTTTGTGAAAATATCTTATGTGGTCAATATTACCTAAGACATAGGAGTGTTTAAATTTCATATGTATTGAGGAAGTTCAAAAGTTTTCAATTTAATAATAACCTTACAATTTAGAAAAACACAATAGAGGAAAGAAGTTGTTAGTGTTTATTTGCATTTTTATTATTGCTTTAATTTTTATTCTTATACAGGTAGATGAGTTTAGAACGCCAACGTTAAGCAAATTCTCTTTAGGGGCGGCCGACACCCTAAGTTTTTGGGGGGGGCACGTTATGAGATTAATGACATTTAAAATGATTAACAGACTATTGATCAAATATAAAACTCATAACTTTGAATTTTATTATAAAAGTACGTTAAACTGTATCAAACTCAACTCACAAAGAATAGGTTTTATGCGTTTTTAATCCAGTTATGGAGTATTTCCGATTTTCTTTCTCCAATAATCCCAAATCCCTTGTTTGCATTCTACTATGATAAAAACATAGCTGCCATGTATTTTGATAATTTGATTTTTTTTTCTTTTGACAAAGCTTCACTTATTTTTATTTCAGACATTAATTTATCAAGAGCAGAATGTTAGCAAAGAATTTTTCTGAATTCCAGACTGAAATCAGTATTTTCTGTTTAAAATGAGCTCAAGCCTGCTTGTGCAATATTGTTTCAAATTGATTCAAATACTTTTTGATTTTACTAAAAGAAAAATATCTGAACAAATAATTGAATTTACCAAAGAGTACATCGGGAGCTTTTAAGAAACACTAACAAATTTTGTATCCGATCATATGCTTTGGGTGCTTTTGTTACCTCTGCATTTTATGACATTAAAACCAACAAGGATTTTGTTGCTGTTGCAAAGAGTTTTTTAAGAAAGCCAATTTATTTCTTCTCGAAAGAGATTCTCAAGAAAAAGCGACATTGAGAAAAATTTGTACCTAGTGGTATAATGACGAGCAAAATAATGTTTTTAGGAATAATATTTTCACTACGAATCAACAAGTTGTTGATCCATGTTTGTTTTTCTCTGCGAAATTGTCAATTTCTCACAATCGTCTTGAAACAATAAATATTCTCTAGATATTTTTCGCTTGGAAGACATAAGGGTTAGTTAAAAATTAGTTTCATCCATAAAATGGTAGCTATTATTTGTTATTAATAACCGATTCGATTACAAAAAGGAAGAATGCCATTTCGCAATTAGTACCAGCATGGCATAGGTAGCCAAATTGATACAGTTGATTGCTTGATTGATATAATTTCGTGCTAAATTTTTAATGCATTGTTTTTAAATAATTGAATTTGTTAGTACAACGGGCTATGAAGGGGCCCTCAGAAAGGTCCGTTAGGCAACATACGGCCCGCGAGAAATAAGTTGAGTATCGATTTGTTAAGGGGTTAAATTACCTACCATTTTGTAAGTATCATTTTCAACAGAAATTAATTTTAAAGTTCTGAAGATAGAAATAAGCAGAAGCAATATTGCTGAAATAATGTTTTTTATTAGCTACAGAGAAAAATTCTTTCATATTCCTTTTTTATGTTACATATAATACTAAAAATAATAACTTATGTTATATATATTATCTGGAACAATCAGTTTTGAAACTAAATAAAAACATTTCGATATAATTTACAATCTCCAGACTGAATCGAACACTTTAGAAAGATCTAGAAAAGCCGCAACAGTGTGGTGAGTAGATTTCAAATTGTGAGCGTCACGGATCTTTTGATTAAAATACAGCACTTGATCAGTAATGCTATGTCCTAGTTTAAAACCGTACTGTTCCCAAGGGAGAAGGTCACGGGAATTTAAATAAAATGAGTATCTTTATATAAAAACGTTGTTTCCATTATCTTACAAGATATGAGCCTATAATTTTTGGAAAAACAAGCGTCTTTCTGTGGTTTTCTGATGGGAACGACAATAGCACGTTTCCAGTCGCGAGGCAGGCGTCCTGACTTCCACCAAGAGATGTTAAGGTATCCGAGAGAGAGACTACGTTCGAAACCATGATTTTGCAAAAGCGAATAAATGGATAATATGTATGATATTTAGTGCCACTTAGATTAGAAAACGTATATAAAATTATTTTAAGATTATTATTGCAATAAAAAATTATTTAAGTAAAATATTTTGACAAAAAATTAACATAGAATGACCAATTTTTAAAACATTCTCCTTTTATGAAAAATGGTTCTATTATAATAATATTTTGCTTGTACATAGCTCAGACCTCTGTACCGAGATTCAACTAGAATTTTTGAAACATATAACTTAGAAGTGGATTTATCCATAGTTTACTACAACAGAGGGGAGAAATTTTAAGAAAAAACGCCGATAATTATTTCAATTGGTGATAACTCTGAAAATAATGTGAATTTTTCAAAAATCCTAGTTGAGACTCCCTGGAGAAGTCTTTGCATTATCTAAGCAAAATATTATTATTATAGAAGCATTTTTTTAAAAGGAGAACGTTTTGAAAAAAGGTTATTCTAAGTTAATTTTTTGCCACAATATTGTATTTAAATAAATTTTTTTTGTCAAAATGTCCTTAAAACAATTTTATACATGTATTCTAATCTAAGTGACACTAAATATCATGAAAACTATCCCTTTATGCTCTTTTTTAAAATCACGGTTCCGAACGTAGTCGGATACCTTAAAAATGTCTTAAGAGTCCTACGTCGACCATCCCGAAGATGGTCAATCATACTGCCGTGAATTCCATCCGGACAAGGGGACTTGCGAAGGTTAGTATCGCGTAGAGCAGCCCCAAGCTCATGCATACTGAAATCTGTAGTGAAGACAGGGTTTCCATGATTGGTATTACCACGGCAACCATGAACTATGTTACTAGCTCTTCTTTTTACGGAACCTTCTATCTTAGAGAAGTCTACGTTACTGATTTTCTGGTAGTGTTCATCTAGCATGTAAGCCGCTATCACCTAGTATGTAGCTGTATCAGTTTAGGGAATAGCACCATTAACGTCCCGAATCTACGACTTTTGAATAAATTTAGCTCAAGTAAGTATATAGAAATTATTTGGAAATAGCGCCATAATAACTGATTTTATACTCACAGCATGAATTGGTCCCACCACATAACTATTTTAATTGGTTATCATTTTAACGATTTTAATGTTAAATAATATCAATTATGAAAATTTCTTGCTAATATTTCTGAAATTGATCATTCTGGGTTGCTTGAAAAAATTTCTGGAGCTTTTCAAGTTTTTCATGGAACCAAAAAAAAGGTAAGGTATCCGACTACGTTCGGAACCATGATTTTATAAAAGCACATAAATGGATAATTTTCATGATATTTAGTGTCACTTAGATTAGAATACATGTATAAAATTGTTTTACAGGGTTTGTATTTTAAGTAATGAGAATATTTTTGTCCTGACGCGGCTGTACGCCAGAGGGCGCTCCGACCGGTTGGAGTCGGTAGTGGGGCCTTCAACCTTGATAATGCTTCATTCCGCAGTCGCCTGCTGGCTTAGGTGGAGGTAGGATCACACGTGGCGTAGACGTCTTCAAAAAGTGTGCAAGTGCAAAATGCAACAAAGCATTGAACAGCGTTACGCAATCAAATTTTGCGTTCGCCTTCGAAAATAGGGTGCATCAACACTGGAAATGATTCAACAAGCGTACGGCAGGGAAAGCTTATCGTAAACTCAAGTTTTTAGATGGCACAAAATGTTTAAAGAAAGCCGGGAGAGCGTGGAGGACGAGCCCCGTGCAGGTCGCCCGTCAACATCAAGAACCGCAGAAAACGAACAACGTGTGCGACATTTGCTGAACACGAACCGGCGTATAAGTGTTCGCATGATCGCAGAACAGCTAGGAATGGATAAAATGTTTGTGCACAAAATCATCAGTGAGGATCTTGTGATGAGAAAGATTTGCGCCAAACTCGTGCCGAAAGTTTTAACGGACGTTTAAAAGCAAAACCGTGAGGCCGTTTCAAAAGATCTTTTGGAATGCATTGAAGAAGACCCTCATTTTTTTGACAACGTCATTACCGGGGCTATATATGAAAGTTGGGGTTCTTTCAGTACGACCCCGAGACAAAACGTCAGAGCAACGACATGGCACACTCCGCAATCGCCTCGACAGAAGAAAGCTCGCATGTCCAAGTCGAGAATGAAAGCAATGTTGATTGTCTTCTTTGACAAGAACGGTGTTGTCCACTCGGAATTTGTGCCCGAAAGACAGACAGTCAATGGTGCCTTCTACGCGGAAGTGTTAAAAAGATTGAAGCGACGGGTCAACCGAGTGAGACCAGAAATTTCCGCCACTTGAGACCAGAAAACCCGCCACAATTGGAAGCTCCACCACGACAATACGCCATCTCACACCTACTTCGTGGTTACCGAGCACTTGACAAAAAATGGCATCTTAACAATTCCACAGCCTCTCTACAGCCCCGACCTTGCCCCAGCAGACTTTTTCCTCTTCCCAAAGTGAAAACCGCCCTCAAAAGGCACCACCACGAGACCCTGGATGTTGTCAAAAGGGCTTGCACGTATGCTCTGAAGGATGTTTCGGTTGGTGACTTCCAGGGAGCGTACGAAGCGTGGAAACGTCGCCTGCAGAAGTGTGTTCATGCTCAATGAGCATATTTTGAAGACTACTAAAGTTTTGTAGTGATATCTCTAATAAATGATTTTTTGTGGACTTATTCTCATTAATTAAAATACACACCCTGTAAGGACATTTTCACAAATTTTTTTTATTTAAATACAATATTTCGGCAAAAATTTAACTTAGAATAACCTTTTTTCAAAATGTTCTCCTTTTGTGAAAAATTCTTCTATTATAATAATATTTTGCCTGTATATAGCTCTAAACTCTGTACAGAGGCTCAACTAGCGCATTTTTGAAATATAAAACTTATATCCATGTTTTACGACAACAAAGGGGAAAATTTTAAGAAAAATATATAGCCTGTATACAGCTCAGACCTCTGCATAGAGGCTCAACTATGATTTTTGAAAAATTCACATTATTTTCCGAGTTACAACCAATTGAAATGATTATCGGCGTTTTTTTCCTAAAATTTCTCCCCTCTGTTGTCGTAAAACATGAATAAACCCACTTTTAAGTTACATATTTCAAAAATTCTTATTGAGCCTCTGTACAGAGGTCTGAGCCATAAACAGGCAAAATATTCTTATAATAGAAGCCTTTTTCACAAAAGGAGAATATTTTGAAAATGGGTCATTCTATGTTCATTTTTTGTCAAAATATTGTACTTAAATAATTTTTTTATTGTAATACTATTCTTAAAGCAATTTTATATACATTTTCTAATCTAAGTGACACTAAATATCATAAATATTATCCATTTACACGCTTTTGCAAAATCAAGGTTTCGAATGGAGTCGGATACCTTAACGTTAACTACATGTCTATATGTCCCATTTGTGTACTTTTAGGGTCATATACATATGAGTTTACTGAGCTTATGGCTTATTATAATGAAAAACTGAGCAATAAAATTCAAAAATTGGAGGAAATGGATATTGGGAAAAAATAATGTAATCGACATTGTGCTAAAAAGTTATAGCCTGAAATATGAGCAAGTAAAAAAATACAGCTTAGAGAACCATTTCGTGAACTGCGGGAAACAGGGGTCATAACTCTATTTTAGTGGATCTGAAAACACCATAAATATGATTGTAGAAAGATGGTGTCGAGTAGTAAACTATCAGTTGTGTGAAGAATAATAAAAAATATTAAAGGATTTTTAATAAGTCGCTTATACTGTTGTATTGAAAGCCATAACGAAAAGTTATTTGGTGGAATAATTACCTGAAAGTTAAGCTGATTTCTCATCTTGCTAATATTAGAAATAAAATAATGGCAACATAAGAGGACTCCGAAATAATTTTTTATTGTAAAAGATTTGCAGAAATCATGGCAACATCTTTCCAGAAAAGCATCAATTTCCATAAGTGATTTGGATACATGTTTTGTCATGCGTGAAAAAGAAAGGAGTTAAAATTGGTGAGACGATCGTAATACTTGCATGCATAAGCTTTCATGCGCCTTTTTTAAAGATTATTTAAATAAATTTCTTATATGAAAGAATTTGCGTTGTAAAGTCACGGGTTCAAATCTAGTGCCACTAAAGACCAGCCGTATTGAGGAGCAGATACACGTTAAATTTCTCGAGGCATAAATTCTCCTGTTGGAGTGGTGTGGAATTTCGGAGAGAGGGTTGGCAGCTCAGGTATCGTCTTTGCCACTTAACCTTGATTCAAAATTACGCGGTCCGTCGCATATGATCTTTGTGTTTCTTCACAGTGTGACGTAAATTAAAATTAAATCAAATCGAATGTTTAAAAGCTTATTCATCAAATAGTTCAACACCTTAAAATTATCCTTCAATCGCCTACATTTGATGAATCATATTAACCCTGGTTTTATGAATAATAATGATGAGAAAAAACAGCTCAAAATGTGAAAACCATGATTCTGTTAATGTCGAATTATTTTTTGAAAGCAACAGTCGGTATTGATTCTTTTAACAAAGTATATGCATGTGAAACTTTAAAATTCACTCTTAAGATCTCACACAGTTTATAGCCGAAAAGCTAGATTCTGTAATAAAAGATGTAAACATTCGTTTCTTAAACTTAAATGTCATGCACGCAGTAAAATAAATGATAAATGCAATTGCCAATAACAAAATTTTTTTTAAAGTGTATATTTCAAATCCATTCAATTCTGAACAGTAGTTGCAAACATATTTCGGAAAAGACTGATAGGGATCGTGTACTAGCAGTGACGGTTCAGAATTCTTGAGGTCCTGGGCCCCTATGTAAAAGTAGGTCCTACCTGTGACTCTTAAGTAATCAGTATATAGCATGTGTTGTCAAATACTTATACAAACGATAACCCGTAACAAATGCAAATGACATACAGTCTCACAAGCCTATACACAAACTGATTGTCGCCATTTGCCTAATTTAGCGACCAGCAAACAGCGGCTTTTTGAATTGAAGGTTATGGCTCTTTAATCATCTGCCCCTACGAATATTATTACAAGAAATTATTATACCGAATAAAAAACCTTTGTTTCTCTTTTTCCTTTGTAATTATTTAATGCAAAAATTACTTGTATTTACGTATGCATTTAAATATTTGACTGGCTTAAGATAGTTAAGATTTTTATTCCTGTGTATCATAAATTATTCTTCATTAACAAAACTTATTCAGAATCAGAAAAAAATTACACTTATTTCTAAAACAGTAAAAATCTATTTCATTGGTAAAAATACTGCCATGGGAAGATATACCTTGAAGGGATTTCCTGCAACATTTACTTGCATAAATGAATTCGAGAGAACTCATGTGATTTTTTGTGGACAAGAGATATACTTAAATCCCCAACAGATGTGATAAGTATATATTTCGTATTTTATGACCTTAAGGTTAATAAAAAGTACTGAAATAATTTTAGTCTGCAAGAACAACCAAAAATAAATTTTAGTTATTAATGTAAACAAAATTCAAAAATAAAGCACTTACGGTATTACTTGAACAAATTTTTTTTCACGAAGATTGAAATTTAAGCTCACAATATTATGAAATTTTCTCACAATGGTTATTCTTGCAGAAATAAAAAATATTTCCCATAGCTAGTTTTGGAGAAAATGCAAAATACACACTGGCCTCCAAAAGTTAAGAAACAACCGGTTTTTTGAACCTTATTTGCAAACGAATGAATGTAGAAGCACCAAATTTGGATGACATGTGCACAAAGCAGTTATGTATTGACTGCAAGATAGAAGTTTACATAACAAAAATTCAAAAATGATTTACAACCCCAAAAAAGGCAATCTCGCTGGAAAAGTCCATTCTTGGAAAAAATAATAATCACAGTTTTATGTGGTAAAATGTCATAGAAACATAATAAAAATGGGTTTTAATAAGGGATATGCCCACCCCTAGTTTGAATGCCTTGGTGGCATCGAAATTCCATGCTGTCAATTAAGTTAGCGGTTACCGAAATGGGAAGAGAAGAACAGACACGGAGTAAGCTTTGTTCTAGCTCTCCTAAAGACCTTTGAGAAGGACTTAAAGCAGCAAACCTGTCTACCCAGATAGTCTTAAATATACTACATCGGATTTAAGTCTGGAGATTGAGTTGACCATTCCATTCTCTCCAAACCAAGACCCCTCAAGATATTTCTCAGCAATTACAGCTCGGTGAGGCCGTGCATTACCATCCATTAGAATGAAGTCATTGCCAATTGCCTCGGCATGCGGGTGGACATATGGATCCAGGATCTCATCCCGATATCTCACACCAGTCAGAGTTCCTCCTTGGAACACATGCAGGTAAGTGTGACCACCGTGGGAGATCCCTGCCCAAACCATTATTCCACCACCTTGGTAACTATGTCTTTCAACATTGTTGGATTGATGATATCTGGCGTTTCGTTTCCTCCAGATGAGCAGACGTCCTGAATCGCTCTCCAGTGTGAATTTGGACTCGCCTGTAAGAAGGACAAAATCCCATCGCTGTCTGGTCGAGGAAACGTGTTCTCTTGCCCAAGACAAGCGGGCCCTTTTCTGTCGTCTGTTGAGGGGTACACGCACAACTGGTCGCCTTGCCTAGATACGTGAATTGTGAAGACGCCTTCGCACCGTACTAACGGATATTCTTTTCCCTGATGCTACAGAGTGGTCTGCAACAAGTTGCGGCACAGCAATCCTTCTTCTCCTTAGGGCCAAAAGAGCGATAAAACGGTCTCCTGCAGGTGTTGTAGCTCGTGGTTGACCTGGAACATGTCTTCTGGACACAGATGCTTCGGTTTGATATTGATTCCAGAGACGGTGGACCACACTACGAGACACATTAAGACGCCAGCAGCATCAGCCTGTGACAACCCCATTTCCATTCATCCGACCGCCCTCCACCTTAACAAATCGGGCAAACGGCTTCTGTCAGACATTGCGAGACCCCACTACCTATTCTCAACAAATCTGCTAACAAAAGTTGTAAATCAACACAAGTTACATGCGTAATTACGAAAGCCTGATATATGCATATTTTTCTCTCATTCATATATATCTGTTCCTTCCTATTAAAAAAAGTGTTTTTTGCATACATTTGTATAAAGTTCGTTTTTATCATTTATATAAACCATAAATTTTATTGTTACTGTCCTTTTTTTACGGTGAGCTTCAAAAAACATGTTGTTTCTTAATTTATGGAGGCCAGTGTATTACTTTGGATAAAATTGTTGCATTCAAATATAATAAAATTGTTTATTGGAGCACGAGAGAGAGACATGATATCGAGACTGCTACCAGAGCTCTCTCTCCTTCAATGCAAGCGTGTGCATAAAATTAGTTTAGGCTTTTTGATAGTCAGGATCTCTTTTTTTAGGCTTTTTGATAGTTTAATTACCTTGTTTCACGAATTGTCTCTTCTGTCTTAAAAGTTTGCTGACAACGGGCCTAAATAATGATGTATGTGGTAGGTCTTCGCCTAAACACGGGCAACGGAATAATGCAGTCTAGCCTCTGTTATCAGTTGGCATGTAGTTCGAAAAAAAAAGAATTAACCAACATTTTTTTATTTCTTCAAAGGAATTGCATAACTGCACACACACACACACACACAATTTAATTTCAAATGTTTATTTTTAAAACATTTTTTACTACATACCCAAGTACACACGCAAAGAATTGTCTGAGAAGTCCAAAATAAATGTATGCAACCATAAAGTAATACACAAGTAAACAAGTTTATTTTTGGCATCTGACTATAAAAATTTGTATACCGTGAGTTGTAGTTTCTTTTAATCAGAACGCGACTTACTTAAACTGTTAACAATCTTTGAAGTTTCCTTAACCATCAAGAATTACGAAAACACGATGGTGTGCAAAGCAAAAGATGTTTTTTTTTGCCGTAGCTCTACGAGAAATCATCTGAGAAACATGAAATTCAGAAATGAGAGACAACATTTTGTATTTAAACGATGATGAAAGCATAGATGCGCAAAATTGAATACAAGGCATATAGAATGTAATCAAACAAAAAAGGCTTTATTGAACTTATAGTGTCGTTACACATATCGAGGTCCAATAGCACCTTAGAGCAGATGCACATGGGAAAGGATCACCTCCTTACAATAGTGATCTCCGGTTACAAAACCGATGTCAAAAACGTAGAACGCAGTTTGTCCGTTCAGCATAAGGCCTCCCCATCGTAAAGGTCTCTTAGTTACTGGGACTTAGTTACTCTCTGAAGTTACTGGGATGAAACCGTGCCCCGACCTCTCTCCAAATCAACTGGCATTGAGAATTCTTTTTGGCATTGAAACGACTCTCATCCATAAAAATGGTACTCTTTCATTGAGGAGATGTCCAGTTTTTGTGCTCCTTACACCACTTTAAACGGTGCCACCGATGGTCAACATTCAAAGGGATACAGCATTCAAGACGGCGGGTGAATAGGCTACATTTGTGAAGGCGTCTGGCCGCCACAGTAAACCGCGACATTTGTTACCCTGTTGCTGTACACATTTGCTGAGCAAAGCACTTACTGACTGGTATTGGACTCTTTTCTCCTGCAAAAAGATATATTTGTCATCCACTGTACTTATTTTCCTAGAGCGGTCACCACCAACCTTTTTAACAGTTGTACCTATGGTTTCGGAGGCTTTCCTAGCTCGAGAAATGACATTTTTGTTGATTTGGTACTCTTCAGCTATATTGGTCAAACTACGCCTCTCCTCCAGCTTTCCGATCCTTCTTAACAGGTGTGAAGGCGTCCAGATGATTTCTTCAAGCCATATTTCCCAGAAGAACTTACTTCCACTTGCAGCGAATATCTTTAATTGTGCCTCCGTTCAGGGCCGATCTTAGGATGTCAGTCGCCCGCGTGCAAAAACCTAGAGAATTTTTCATATTTTGACTAATACTTAACGTTGATGCAATAAATTTATCTACCTGTATTAAAGTAAAACATTAATAAAATGTAATTACAATTCTAAGTGCAGACCCCCCTTCCCTTTTTTGACCAGCTAATATGTCACAATAGCGACAAAACACTTTGTTGTCGTTGTTATTAATACCACCTGATCGGCGAAGGCCAGATCAAGGCCCATGATATTCATCATGGAAAAGGGCTAAGTGACGCCTGTCGTTAGCCGTAGCTTTGAGCACCAAACAGGAGACAGAACAATTTAGCCCGTTTCCATCCTAATTTTGAGGCAGAACACCCTGAGGGGTGGTCAGAGGCCCCCCACTTCTCTTCCCCTTCCACTAATCTCACGAGAAGACTTGCGGCTCGACGGCTATTTAAAGTACCCCCGTGCCGCGAAGGCACTATACATTTACAAGTATCCATGCCTTCTCCGGGATTCAAACTCAGGCCCAACGGCACAGCAGTCAACGTCGCTAACCACTATACCGGATGGGCGATAAAACACTTTAATTAAACAATAAATAAATAAAAGTACTACCTTTGAAATAAAAATAGACATTTTACAATTAGAAATACAAAATAACTGTAAAAGTACTAAAGATTAAATCTCGGGAAACGAAAAGTATATAAATCAGTTCTCTTACAAAAAGTCTACCTAATAATTAGCTATAAAATAACTTTTCTGGCTTTCTGAGAAGCGAATTTGTCAATAGTTTCGGTGAAATCCATTTTTTCTGAGATTTCGTATTCAATAGAGATCATGGCTAAATCTAAAAGCCTTTCTTGTGTCATATTATTTCTTGAAAATTTTTTAATAATTTTCCATTTACTGAAACTTCTTTTCCTGAAGCTAGACAAAAAGGTAAGGTTAAAAAATTCTTATTGCTTGAGCAAAATTTGAAGATCCTTCTTAACAATAATTTCTAATTCCTCAATTGGCTGTTTTTTACCTGAAAAAATATCTTTGAATAAAGTCATTATTTCATTAAAGAGTTGTATGCCGTAAATATTGTTACGTAGATCCGGATTCAAGGATTTTATGAAAAACGATCACAAAGAAAATAAACAGTTCTTTAAGAGCGATGTGAATTTATTATCGAAAATACAATCCTTTAAATACAGGATTCAGCAGCAATATTCACAAAGCAAACCTCCGAAGGGCTTCACACCTTCGAAAGCAATCAAACACAATAATCAGAGTTTAAAAATACACATAAGTAAAGATTATTCACAAGCGCAGCCGAGCTAATCGCTAGTCAAAACAATCCTCACTACTCGCTGGTTTAATCATGACTGATCGCCGTACCAGCGAGCATCTTTTTATAGACGTGACAGGAACTTCGAGAAATATAACCTCTCGTGTCATTGAACGTGACACTAGTGGAGAGATCTACTACTTTCTAGAAGATTCCAGAGGGTTCCGAACTCGCCAGCATGGTTGCCAATTACGCCAAAATGGTCGCCAAAGTCACCAAATTGGCCATCAAATTGGTCACCAAAAAAGGTGCCAACGTGGCTCTACCGCCAAGATTTCGCCAAGTTCTCATTGAATCGTCATTATAACGTAAGGGGCGGCTTTGCTTGTGAATAGTACAATTTTAATCTAATATACATTATAAATGCGAAAGTTTGTGAGGATCTTTGTGGGTCTTTCACGCAAAAACAACTGAATGGATTTTAATGAAACTTTACAGTAATATAGCTTATACATCAGAATAGCACATAGGCTATAATTTATAGCATAGACTATAATTTATAAATACATTGTATGAAATGTCCAAAATATAACGATATTTCTCAAGTAAGTAGGAAAAAATTCTGCCATCTACATCAATTCTGGCGTGCGCTGCAAAAAACCCACCACAGCATATATCTATCTTTTGTTTGTGAAAAACTTTTTTTTGTTTTGGCTACGCAAGGTGCTCGCTTCTAATTAATTCCTCTGATCAGCATATTATTATTTTTTTATTTCAGAATAAAACTAAGTTTTGAAGGGAGAGGTTGTTATAAATCTCTCTTTATTTTAATGTTTTTTTAATGATTTTATTATGCACATTTGGTAGTAAGAAATTGATCTTTTTCCCAAATAAATGCTTTTATCAGTTTTGATACTTAAAGTAAATAAACTTTCTCTTCACACTGCATCATTTGGACAAATTTCCAAAATTTGTTTGTGGTTAGTAGTTAATTATAACGCTACAATTTTAATTGAATAGGCAGATGTAATTATTTTTATACTTAAAAAAGCAATAACTACTGTACTGTATGTTTTGGAGTGCGAGAGTGAGTGAATATTAATGTCGCACTGTTCAGCTACACGAGGGCTTTTGGCAACGGATCACGTAATTTTGAACCATGGTCAAGTGACGTGGACGACACCTTAGCTGGCACCCTCTTCTCCTAACTACCACACCACACCTACTTAGAAGGAATATTCTACCAATACTTAGCAGCAATATTCTTTGAAATCCACTCTTCCAAGATATATGGCAGCACGCGGGTTCCATGATGAGTATTTTAGCGGAAAAAAATATTTTGTCAAAATTTAAGTGTCTTATATTTTTGTATGTTAATGAAGACCTTAGAAAATGATTTGACTACTTATTTTAAGTGAACGGTATATATAATTAATTTTACAGTGGAATATCTTTAATTAATTTATTAGCTCTAACGGATTAAATTTTCCGAAGTGGAGTATTTTGTTTATGTATATCCCTTAATTTTAAATGTAGTGATCTAAAAAAAAATATTGTATAAAAAAAACTGTAGTAAATCATAATGCGGTTGGATAAAGCAATAACGTGCATCGGGCCCCTACACGGCGGGTCTTAAAAGCTCTAATATAGCTCGAGTTTTGAAAGTAGCTAGGCATTTGCCAACTTGACTCTATCTTTAACATTTCGCTATGTTTTTCTTTGAATCGTCATTATAATTTAAGAAACGGCGTTGCTTGCGAATATTACAATTTTAATATAAAATAAATACTACAGAAAGTAATATTAATGTATTATACTTTCAGATAAAAATTATTTACACTATTTTAAGCGTTCATTACACAAAACTTTTAACAATGTGTTACTTTTGCTGAGCAGAGATCAGCTTAAGAAGGTATTTTCAAAAATCGACCCTGAAGAGTGTTACGGGAAGTTATAAATAAAAAAAAATCCTTTTTTATCAGCTATTAGATCTACATACTTAAAATTTAACAAAGGTGTTTTATTTCTCTCTTTTTTTTTTGTTTAGCTGAGGTACGCAAAACGCTTTTTTTGTTTAGTTTGCAATTAACGTAAAATTAACTCATTAAAAACTTCTTTAACCTTCAATCTGTGTTGTTAAATCTTTCAGTTTACCCGTGAGAAGAACGGGTATACCAGTACATATGTTTAATCAATCATTCAAACGATCAGAAAAAAAATCATTTCAATAGCAATCTGTAAGATTTTTTAATTCATCATTTATAAATAATGGGGGAATAGTTCTTCACTCAAAAAAGCCACTGTAATGCCGGGCTCTAGAGAGATAAAAGAAATGTGTCTGACAATAGAAAGCTGTGGAAGAAATTTCGAAAAAGGGAATTGTAATGACGTTAATATAGAAATCATGCATACACAAGAGGAAGTGCTAACAGCTTGAGGAGAAGTGGAATTTCCATGACAATATGTTATACATTCAAAAATGTCCGTGCAAAGCAGGGGGTAATTGAACAGGAAAGAAGTTAAAAAAATTTTGAAAAAGGGAATTTTAATGACATCATTATAGGAATCACTTGCATGGTACGCGCACACACCCGCACAAAAGTGCTGGCGTCATGAAGAAAAGAGGAAATTAAGTTACACACTCGGTAAAGCCCAGGCTTAAGCGGAGGGGAAAGAAACAAACATGTCAAAGTAGTTTCGAAAAAGAATAATGGAAGTGCTGATTTTGTGAAGGGAAAGGAAAATTTATAAAAGTAGAGAAAGCCCGTGCAACGCCGGGCCATGCAGATAGTATTAAATAAATTAACATAGAGTAATATAAATGCATTAAGGTATGTGACTACCCCAAAAATCCTCGGTTTGGAGAAAATTTTCGAAAATGTTTTATGTTTATATATTATAGCTGTGACAAATCTATACGGAACTTTATCACTAACCTTCTGAGACGTCTTTTTTAGGGGAATTTAATTCCCTACCTATTTCCAATCAACTCCAAAAAGAGGACAGGGATTCCTTATTATATGCAGATTAGATAAAGTATTTAAGTCAAACGGAATAGTAAAGTGAGACAGTAGGAGAGAGAGATTGAAGCAGGAAGTTATAATAGTGATGTTAGAGATTTATTATTGAAGATTTCTAGGTGAATAAATTAGGCCCGGGAAGAGCTGAGATTAAGTGTGGTAAATATTGATTTATAATTAAAGTCTCATTTAAGTTTTATATTAGGAGTGAGATTAAAGTTAAATGTTCAGTAGGAACATTATTGAATATAATTCTGGGATCTCTTATTGCGGTAATCTCTGCGTGATCGATATTCTAATTGTTAACTAATTGGATCATTAAATATTTAAGTTAATATAAAGGAAAGTCCCTTTTAAACCTCATAAAGCTATTTTGATTTATTTGTTATTAAAAGCCTTTGATTCTATTTGGAAAAGATAACCAAATAAAGAAAGTTATTTATAAAAATGGCTACTGGTTCTTTTTTGACTCAAAATTATTCTCGTTCTCAAAGTGAAGATCGAAGGAGATCTTCACATAGCCCATACGCTTTAGATTCCAAAAATAGTTTATTTTAGTTCTTACGATATTTAGAAGCTAAGTTATAGCTTATTTAGTAAACCGGAAATGGGTCTTTAAAGAGACATAAAAATGTAAACAAAAAGTTTGAACGTCTTTTTCGTGACTTTTAAGCAATATAAATATCTAATATTTATGGTAAATATGGATCAGCGTATCCTTTACTTATTTATTAAGTATCCGTTACTTATTTTTTTAATCTGGCAACTGTTTTTTTTAATTCAAGCTTGTTTTACTGAATGGCAATAATATTATCGTTTATAGTTTGTTTACATTGTTCATTCTAATGCGTTCTTCGCAATTATTACTTACCTTTGATAATTTTACAGTTAGTTCATTCATTTTCATTTAATTTTAACGTTTTATTTTATTTTGAATAATTTCAAAATGCCGAAAGCTAGATCGAAAGTATCTAGAAAGAGAAAGTTTTATGGTAATAGAGGTTTACCAAGTTATAGCACTTAACAGTAATAATACATCTGCAAGTGAAGCGAAATTGAGCACTTTTGACAGTTTTGATGTGCCTGAACCCGAATTTCATGGTTCTACAGGGAATAGAATTATTAATTTCCAAGCTTTGATGGGAATTATTTCAATCTTGTGTTGTCCGGAATGTTATGCAACTGGATTGAAACTGGCAGAAGATTCTAAAGAAGGACTTTGCTCTAATTTGTGTGTGGCTTGTAGTTGTGGGTTCATGACTGGCTTTACTTCTACTCCTAAAGAAAATAAGAAATTCTCTTTCAATACTTTATTGGTATTTGGATTGAGATTGATTGGCAGAGGATTCACAGCTGGTAAGAAGTTGTTATGCACTTTAAATTTGCCATGCATTTCTAAAAATACCTTCAGAGCTCATGAACTCAAACTGCTGGAAGCAGTACAGTTATGTTCTGAAGAAAATATGAAAGCTGCATCTAAAGAAGTGCAAAATTTTAAAAAAAGTACAATTTGTGGTGTTTCGGTAGATGGCACATCGCATGGCTGCGTTTCAGTTATTTCCATTGATACTGGAAAAATTTTAGATCTGGAAGTAATGACTCAGTATTGTAAAATGTGTGAATTGAATGTGAAATGTGAGCATGTATGTTCAAACTATAAAAGATCCTCTGGAAACATGGAAGCTCTTGGAGCTTTTAGAATTTTTGAAAAGTCACTAATCAAACGAGACCTGCAATACACCGAGTACTATTGTGATGGTGATTCCAAGAGCTTTTTACAAGTGAAGGATAAATATGGTGAAAACAGTGTCACAAAACTTGTATGTATAGGACATATACAAAAAAGAGTAGGCTCACGTTTAAGGAAACTAAAAAAGAACACCAAAGGACTTGGTGGGAAGGGGAAATTAACTGATAAATTTATCGATAAACTACAGAACTATTATGGGATTGTCCTCCGCAGCAATGTTGGATGCCTCGAAAAAATGCAATCTGCTGTAATAGCTGCCTTCTTTCACTGCTGCTCTAGCAATCAAAATCCCATGCATGGGCAATGTGCAACAAGGAAAGACAGCTGCTGCAAGTATAAACAAGCATTATGTGATGGTAAAGTATATGTGGGCAAAACAGCAGGCCTTTCAAATTCAGTGATTAAAGTGATAAAGCCTACTTATTTAGCACTGTGTGATAAGGGGTTGCTAAAAAAATACCTACATGGCAAGACTCAAAATAATAATGAAAGCTTTAATAATGTATTGTGGTCTGTTTTGCCAAAAGAAATTTTTGTTCATAAAAAAACTTTGTTTTTGGGTTCATACATGGCTGTCATCTTATATAATTCGGGTTATTTAGGGCTATTGCCTGTATTTAATTATTTAGGTATAGGAATTGATCCAACGACACTTAAAAACTATATGGGAATTGACACGGAGAGAATTCAAAAATCGAAACGCCAGTCATTACCCTCAACAAAACTCTCCAGAAAAAAAACAAAAAGCCAAAAAAAAAAAAAGTCAAAATTAGCTAGAAATGAAGCTAAAGAGGGCTTAAGCTATAAATATGGGGAGTTTTGAAAATGTTTAGTTAGTAGAAAAGTAATTATTTTGAGTTAAAATTATTAAATGTATTTTACGAGAAACTGTTATTCAATATTTTTCTTCACGATAAAGCTCACTAAACAAAATATTTTTAAGATACTAAATCTAAATTTTCAGAACATGTTTTATGTAGTTCTATCTGTGTTATGAATCAAAATCTAATCTCTGTGTATATATTTATGTACTTAATTGCTTTTTTATGAAAGAAAAAGCATTAATTTTTTAAAAATTTGAGTTTTTGCATAAAATTTGGCATATTTAAAAAATTTTCAAAAGCATTACAAATTTTTTGATTCCTATCACAGATAAAGATGTTGTTTATGTACTCTATAAATATTATTTGAATACATTTATTAGAATTTTGTGTACAGGATTTGTCGTAACTGCAATTTTTCACCAAAATTTCGCTAAAAATAACAATTGTTACAGTCTACAAAACTCTCCAGAAAACAACAAAAGGCTAAAATAAAGGTCAAATCAGTTTTACATGAAGCTAAAAGGAGCTTGAGCTATAAATATAGTGAGTTTTAAAAGTGTAAAATTAGTAGAAAATTTTTCATATAGTATTAAAATCTTTAAATGCATTTCCTGAAAAACTATGTTTTTCAATTTTTTTCTTCACGGCACAGTTGACTACAGAATTTCTTTTTAAGATATTGACTTGAAACTTTCAGAAAATGTTTTAATCAGTGTTAACTGTGTTTTAGACTATAATGTAATCTCTGTGTATATATTTATTTATTTTATTGCACTTTTTGTGAGAAAATAACATTAGTTTTTTTGTAAAAAATTGAGTTTTTGCATAAAAATTGACATTTCAAAAACTTTCAGAAGTATTTACAAATTTTATAGCTATTAACACAGATAATTATGTCATTTATGTACTGCATAAATATTATAGGAATATATTAATTAGAATTTTCAATACAATCCTTATCGCAACTGCAATTTTTCACTAAAATTTCACTCAAAATTCCCAATATTTCCGAAATTAATTTTTACTTTGTAAAAACTGTTTTGGAATACTTACTTTTATGTCCCATTTCAAATAAAAAATGTTTATTTAATTGAAATTTTATATATTTTAAAAAAGGTGCTCCGAAGGTATCACATACCTTAAACACTCAAATACAAATTATTTACACTATTTACACAAAATTCGTAACACTGACCCCTCCTCAAAGACTGCACGTCACGGGCAATACAACCCTTGAGTAAGAGGCATCTATTTACAGGCAAACTACTCAAATAATAATCACATATAAAGTAACAAATGTATTCCACAGCATATACAGTACAAATAAACCCAAAGCACATGAAAAGATGTAAACATGAATTCCAATATTAAAATAAAACTAAGGAATTAGAAAATAGAACTAATCTACATTATTTACAAAATAATTAATGACCATGGTCTGAACTTAAGAATCTTATTCATCTTGGCCAAGATATGGGGCTAGCCTATTGTAATGTATTACCTTTGGTTTTTTTTTGAGTGTAGTGATTTCTGTATCCGCACCACAACGTCATTCAGTCTTTTTAGGACTGTGTAAGGACCTTCCCAGTTGGTCTGCAGCTTCGGAGAGAGTTCTTTGCGACGTTTCGGATTCCATAACCACACTTTATCGCCATCGTGGAAGTCGTGTCCGGTTGCTCTTGTGTCATATCGGGTCTTCATCTTCTCGGAAGCCAAGCCGATTCTCTCCCTAGCCAGATGATGTATTTCCTCCATCCGTGCCTGGAGTTTCTCGACATACTCCTCAGGCTCCAAGGGAGCATCTGGTGGTCGGCTGAACAGAAGATCCACAGGCAGACGAAGATCACGTCAAAAGAGCATCTGAGATGGGGAATAGCCGGTGGTCTCATGAACGGCACTCCTGTAGGCAAGCAAGAAAAAGGGCAACTTCTTGTCCCAATCCTGTTGATTACTGGATACCAGGAGAAAGAGGCTGTTCAGAATGGTCCGATTGAACCTCTCTACCATGCCGTCAGACTGAGGATGCAAAGCTGTTGTCCTGTTTTTGTCGGTGGCGAGAATTTCATACAGTCTCTTGCAAACTGCAGAATCGAAGTTTCTCCCTTGATCGGAGTGCAGTTGTAGAGGGACCCCGAATCGTGAGATCCAGTGTTGAACTAGAACCTCTGCAACAGTTGAGGCCTCTTGGTCGGGAATAGGGTAGGCTTCAGGCCATTTAGTGAAGTAGTCCATGACAACCAGGATGTTGTTGTTGCCATCTGACGATTTCGGAAGTGGACCTAGGATGTCAAAAGCTATTCGTTCGAAAGGCGCTCCCACATTATGCAGCTGCAGTCTTCCTTTAGTGCGTTTTCTGGGACCTTTGCGTGCAACACAGGGATCACATATGTGACAACCCTTTTCCACATCACTACGTACATTGTTCCAGTAGAAGCGCTCACGAACTTTTTGTAAGGTCTTCATAACACCAAAATGACCAGCAGTAGGACTGCAATGGAGTTCCTTAAGGAACATCGAAACTCTTTTTTGGGAGTATTAATTGCCACCTGAATGTTTTTCCGTCGTCAAACTCACATTTTATATATAAAACACCATTTCTCAGATGGAGAGAGTCCCAAAGAGCGCAGTAACACTTCGTTGTAGAATGGAAAGGGGCGATGTCTTGACAGCTGGGCTTTTCGTCAGACGACTCTTTGAATTCTATGATTGGTTTTATTTCAGTATCAGCCAGTTGGTCTTTTCGGACTCTCTCATCACTCCATGGGTTCAATGCCGATGTTGATGGCGTCGTGACTTGGCGGACTACTAAATCTATCACGCCAAATTTCTTTTCGACTCTCCAGCTGTTTGAGAGATTCTTGCTACTCTCCGAACAAGGTCTCTTCGAACGGACGTCTCCAGTTTCATCTGCTGATCCTTTTCGGTTGCTACACACTTTCTTTGATTCTGTTACACTTGTACGACAAGGATCTTTTTGATTTACTCGAGGGCAGTTACTTCTTACATGCCCGGTGCTACCGCACCCCAGCACTTGATGTTGTGATCTTCTTTATTTATTCGAGGGCAGCTACTTCTCAGATGCCCTGCTCCACCGCACCCCCAACACATGATTCTACGTCTCCTCAGGTTCTGACGTTGAGCCATTAAATCTTGAATTTCCTCTCTCAGTTTCTCAATCCCCTTCCTCCATGGAGATTCACAGGGCGCATCTGCAGTCACTCTAGCCCCTCGGAAGGAATGGCTGTCTCTGCAACTGGCTTTATTGGCGGCCTTCACTTTCAGGGCATATAACAGGGCAGATTTAAGATCTTGGACATCTGTCATTCTTACAGCCTTCTGAATTTCCCCTTCCTTCCGGCCGTCCACGAAATACTGTAAAGAGATTACTTCTCGCATAGTTGCTGGGTGGTCGGAGAAAGCCAAGTTGGCGAGCCTTTTCTACTTCGGAGGCATACTCCTGTAAACTTTCTCCGGTTTTCTGGAGTCTTGTTTTTATCTGCAGACGTGCGTAGTCCTTGGAGTATTTTTGGCCGAATCGAAGATCCAGAGCATTATAAAGGGAGTTCAAATTCAGTCGCTCTGTGTCGGGAAGAGTCTGCAGTACTTCAGCAGCTTCTCCTCTAAAGGATGCTGTTAGCTGATATGCTTTAGCCCCTTCAGTCCATCCATTGGCTTCAGAAATTATGGAAAATTGTCTTGTATACTTCCCAATTCGTTTTTCCGTCATAGGTCGACAGTTTCACTGGCCCTGTAAAAGCAGTCACGGGCACTGGAGAAGCAAGCACAGATTCTGGTAAGGCAGACACAGGCATACTCTTGTTTTTGTTCTCATTTCTGCTAGCTAGAAGTTTCTTCTCAAGATCTTCCATTCGCTATGATATAAGGGTAAAATTTTCAGCCACTCCTTCAATTCTTTCCTTAACTTGTTCTTTAATCTTTTATATTTCTTCCCCTACTTTCTTCTCTATCTTCTCTTCAACTACTACAATCTGTTCTTCAACTACTGCAATCTTTTCTTCAACTTTCAATGCCATTTTCTCTTCCACACTATTGATTTTCTCTTCAACATTGTCGATTTTCTTTTCTAAAGAATTCTTCAGATCTTCCTGACATTTCTGTACATTTTCCGAACCTTTCTCCATTCCTTGCTGGCCTTTCTCCATTTCTTGCTTAGTCTCTTCCAGACCTTTCTGCATTTCTTGTTTAGTCTCTTCCAGACCTTTCTGCATTTCTTGTTTAGTCTACTCCAGAACTTTCTGAATTTTTACCTCGCCTTTTTGCATTTCTTGCCTAGTCTCTTCATGGCCATTTTTCAAGGCACTGATGCCTTCCAACAGAGCCTTCAGTTGCTCATCCATCGCTCTTGTTATTGGCATAAAATCCCACTTTTGACACCAAACTGTTACGTAGATCCATATTCGAGGATTTTATGCAAAGCGATAACAAAGAAAATAAAAAGTTCTTTAAGAGCGATGTGAATTTGCACTAATGTCCAAAAATTAAGGATAATGAAGTTCAGGCAAAGAAAGAGACAGAAGCAAAACAAATTTGACTTACTTGTAAAGTCTATTTATTTAACAAAAAGTAAAGAGAAAAAAAGATGCTATATGTTTGACATAATTAATAAAAATTGCGATTTTTACTCCCTGGAGCAAATTTAAAAAAAAGAACCTATTTACAAAAAAACATCATAACATGGTTAGTACGATGGTTAATACGGAGTATGTCTCCCGGACGATGCAATACAGGCCTTACAATGCGTAGGCATGCTGAGTATCAAATTATCAATCTGATCTTGGGGAATATTACACCACTCATCAAGCACACAATACCCTCCGAAGTTCAAGTAGACAGGTGGGAGGGGGTTGACGGGCTGCAATTCGTCAGCCAAGTATATCCCACACATGCTCTATTGGATTCAAGTACGATGAGTATGCTGGCCAATCCATACGGGTGATATCCCCTAATTGAAGGCATTCGTCTACAATGTTTGCACGTTGAGGACGGGCGTTGTCATCCATAAACAGAAATTCAGCTCCCATGGCGCCCCGAAACAAACGTACATGTTGTTCCAGAATGACATCCCGATAGATGTGGCCTGTCATCGTTACACTCTGAACATGCAGGTCAGATCTGGAACCAAAAATAGTTCCTCCCCAAACGAGCCAACCTGCATCACCGTAACGGTGTCGCTCAATGGTGTTCTCTTGGTGGTAACGGGTACCTGGCGCTCTCCATATTAAAGTCCAGCGAGAGTCAGACTGCAAACTAAACCTGGACTCGTCGGTAAAAATTACACAAGACCATTGTTGTGGTGTCCATAATGCATGCTCTCTACTCCAGGTTAATCGCTGACGACAGTGAGTTGTGGTAAGTGGAACACATCTGACAGGCCTACGAGCAAATAGACCAATGTGTCCAAAGCGTCTGTACACGGTCTGCCTTGAAACTGTCGTACCGGTAGCGGAAGAGAGCTGACGAGACAGGTCTGATGCTGTGCTCCGTCCGTTTCTTTTGGCAGTTACTGCCAAATACTGGTCCTCATTTGGCGTTGTAACTCGGGGGCGACTTGTGCTGTAACATCTACTCATATTACCATAATCTGGGAATCGTTGCCAAAGCCTGGAGATGACACTCTGGGCGATTCTAAGTTCCTCGGATACTTCCAGCTGGGTACGTTCACATTCCAGTCGTCCAATAATTCTACCACGTAAAAAATCTTCCAAATGCTTCCTTTGTGCCATAACTATGCGGTTATTGCACTGAAAAGCTTTAAAACGCTTGTGATCCATTTTACTTCTTTGCCACCATTCCTTATATACCCCTCTCTTACACTCTCGTCATTGTGACGTACTATCTGCGCCATCTGGTGGTTTCCTGTAATTTGCATATTCTTCTTTAAGATGTGTGTGATAATTCTACAGGTGAAATTTTTATTTTAGAGTTCAATTTCTGTGTGATTCTGAATTATCCTTAATTTATGGACATGAGTGTTTTATCGAAAATCCAATCCTTTAAATACAGGATTCAGCATCAATATTCACAAAGCAAACCTCCGAAGGTCTTCACACCTTCAGCAGGAATCAAACACAATAATCAGTGTTTAAAACTACACATAAGTAAAGATTATTCATAAGCGCAGTCGAGCTAATCGCTAGTCAAAACAATTTCTCACTACTCGCTGGTTTAATCAAGGCTGATCGCCGTACCGGCGAGCATGTTTTTATAGGCGCGACAGGAACTTCCAGAAATATAACCTCTCGTGTCATTGAACGTGAGACTAGTGGAGAGATCTACTACTTTGTAGAAGATTCCAGGGGGTCCCGAACTCGCCAACATGTTTGCCAAATTTGCCACATTGGCCGCCAACTTGGTTGCCAAAAATGATGCCAACTTGGCTCTATCGCCAAGATTTTGCCAAGTTCTCAATGAATCGCCATTATAACGTAAGGGGCGGCATTGCTTGTGAATAGTACAATTTTAACATGAAATAAATATAACATAGAGTAATATAAATGCATTGAACACTCAAAATACAAATTATTTACACCATTTACACAAAATTCGTAACAATATGTTTCACAATACTTCCTTCCTCCTGTACCTCTAACTTAATATAGTTGAAAATGTTGTGAAATTCGTACATAAAGCAGAATATCGAATAGTACTTAGATAATAAGGTGAATCGTCCGTTAGCTGAAGAGATCACGAATTGCTAGAAGGAATTTGAAGCTGGTTCATCACTCCCTTTATAAACAAATAAATAAACCTTTTTCCTGAGCTTCGAGATGGGAAATTCTGGATCAATACCTAAATCTCTAATAAGTGTTGTTACTGAATCGACAGATATTTTAAAGTTATAATCAGATATTTTGGAAACTAAATATTTTTTAAGATTATCTAAGCCTTCAATGCATTCACGATGTTTAATTTAGGATTTTGGATAATTTTACTCAATACATCAATTCATGATAATAAACAGGCCAAATTAAAATTGTATACAAAAATTTAAATGTTTTAATTTTTTTGTGTCTAATGGTATCTTCAATTAAGGCTTTGAATGCGGTAATAGTATTTTTAAGAAGCCCTGTGGCTGAAAGGTTAGTGCATCGCGCTTCTACACCACAGGTCCGAGGTTCAAATACTGGGCTGGGCAAGGTTGACTTGGCCTTTCATCCCTTCAGGGGGTCGATAAAATGAGTACCAAGCTTGCTTGGAACTTAAGACTGGGGGTTTCGCGTCAGACTGACCATCTGCCTGGAACATCTGCTCAGGGACCATAGTTGCGTATACTGAGTTAGGCACAGTAGGCCTTGGCCCTCATGGGCTGTCATGCTACTGAGTTATGTTAATATTCTTAGATCTTGTTTAAAAGGTCTAATTTCATTGATACGACCTTTATTCCTTGTTTCCCTTAATGGTTTTAAAATTAGACTTTTCACGTGTTTTTTTTTTCGTAAATACTATCGACTTGGGGACGCAGAAAAGTAATGGAGCTTGCAGCGTCACTAACGACTAGATTTAATGTATGAGCGGCACACAACACGTACATACAATATAAAGTAAGTTTTTTTTTCTTTTATGAATGTAACTTGGATGCTGATGTAGTAAAAAATTTATCTCGTGTTTATGACTTTATATTTGCTGGCAAATATTGAAACGGATTTTAGCTCGTAATATTAAGATTGCGTTTGTGCGATATTTAGACTTGGTAAAAATAATAAAACAAATAAAAAATAATTCTTCATTAGAAATTAATTTTTGTTACAAACTACCGTCAATTCTGGAAAGCAAAAAACAAAAAAAAATTTAAAACCTAAACAACAAATAGAATACCTGAACTATGTTGAATTGATTTATAAAAAAGGTTTACTGTATAAACAGATTATATTTTCTACATATTTTTAGCCAATTTCTAAATGCAAAAAAAAAAAAAGTTTTTAAATTATTTTAAAAAGTATTTAAACTTGTTGTATGAATAAATATATCTGAAATTCTTAGAGCAACGGATAAAATAAAAGAATGATCTGGCCGTATACCAAAACTGACAGTAAAAAAGAGTGTTTTTTTTCCAGGTATAGAAGTTTAAGTTGGCATTACTTTCCAAGATGGTGACCGATTTAACAGCTGTCAAGTGATTTATTCTCAGTTTGATTTGGCAATTCATCAAAACGATCATCAAGCAAGGCGTAGATTCGTCGAATGGGCCCAAAACAAGATTGCCGTTGTTCCCGATTTTCATAAGCGAATTTTGTTTAACGATGAAGCGCACTTCTTGTTGAGTGGCTACGTCAACAAACAAAACTGCTGCATTTGGAGTGAAACTAATCCACAAGTGTATGTCGAAACACCGTTACATCCAGAAAAACTGACTGTTTGGTGCGCTTTATGGGCTGGTGGAATCATTGGTCCGTACTTCTTCAAAAACGATGAAGGCCACAACGTTACAGTCAATGGTGATCGGTATAGAGCCATGATTACTAACTTTTTCATTCCTGAGTTGAACAATCATGATGTCCAGGAGCTGTGTTTCCAACAAGACGGCGCAACATGTCACACAGCTCGTGCCACAATCGATTTATTGAAAGACGTTTGGTGACCGCCTAATTTCATGTTTTGGACCTGTGAATTGGCCTCCAAGATCTTGTGATTTAACACCTCTAGACTATTTTCTGTGGGGCTATGTAAAGTCATTGGTCTATGCGGATAAGCCACAAACGCTTGACCATTTGGAAGACAACATTCGCCGTGTTATTGCCGATATACGGCCACAAATGTTGGAAAAAGTCATCGAAAACTGGACGTCCAGATTGGACTACATCCGAGCCAGCGGTGGCAATCCTATGCCAGAAATCATATTTAAAATGTAATGCCCCAAGATTATCTTTCGAATAAAAAAAATTCATGTCAATCGAATAATACATCGTTGTTTTATTGCAATTTAAAGTTCTATACCTCTAAACGCCTTATCGCTCTTATCACGCCTTCTAGGGGAACACACCCCACAGTTAGAGAAACGCTGTGTTACATTAATATTTATTTGCGTTACAATTCGTCTTTTATTATTTTATTTTATTATACTATACATTTGTATAAATATATATATATATATATATATATATATATATATTCATGTATTATTACATGCTTCTTCCATATAATGTGAACACCATAGAAATTTTGATCATTACTTTTATAAAAACATTTAGTTTATTTTCTGATAGTAGCAAAACCATTTGACGTTGCTTAAGAAAGAATATTTTCTTCAATTATAGTTTGAAAATATTTTGCATACAATTGAAAACTTTATTTTATACGTGTGTGATATATACGCTATTTTTTATATTTTAAATGATACTTCCTGTGACAGAAAGAGAGAGAG
>BMAU01021195.1:1017500-1256576 GCA_019973935.1 Trichonephila clavipes
GTTCTATCTGACCGTTTCCACGTGGTACACCAGTGGTTATCTGAATGTGTTCAATTGATTCTTCCTGACAAAATTTTTGAAATTCTGTAGATGTAAAAGCACTACCTTTATCTGTAATAATTTTTGATGGATTACCAAATATGGTTTGTTGCAAAATTAGTTTGTCGAGAGCATCTTTAGTGGAAGTAGACTTTACAGGGTAAATCCAAACAAATTTAGAAAATGAATCAATAATAGTAAAGAGGTGTTTGTAACACTGTACTTGAGGATAAGATGCATGGGACGCAGTTTGTAATTACATCCTGAACAATTTTCGTGAGTCTGGGAATGTAAAATTCTTGTGAAACAATAGATTCAGTTTTTTAGAAGCAAAATGGCCTTGTGCGTGTGCATGGAGTACTATCTCTCTTTGCATCATTTCTGGAACAACTAATAGTTCAGAATTTTTGTGTAATTTGTACAAAATTTCGTTTTTAAGAAAATATTCATCGGAAGGTGTAATTTTGATTGCTGATTTAAGTTGAGAAATGAATTCATCTTTATTTTGAGCTTCTTTAATCTTTTGTGTAATATCATGGGAGGAAATCATCATAATGGGGTAACGACTTAATGCATCAACGTGTTTCATTTGTGTACCGGGTCTGTGACAGACTTCATAATCAAATTCCTCTAGCATCAACGCCCAACGAGCAATTTTAGCAGGCAAATCTTTTTTGTGCATTGTCTTTTGGAATGCGTCACAGTCTGATAATTTTGAATTTTGTACCTAACAGGTAACTTCTAAACTTTTTCAGCGCTTCAATAATAGCTAGTACTTCTAATTCATAGCTGCTATATTTCTCCTGTTGAACTGTAGTTTTGCGACTAAAATAATGGATAGGATGAAATAGTCCATCATCAGATTTCTGTAATAGGACAGCGCCAAAACCTAGGGAGCTTGCATCTGTGTGGAGTTCTAAAGGGTAACCTTGTTGAAAAACATGGAGAACTGGGTTCTCTGAAAGAATGTTTTTCAATTCTTGAAAAGATGCTATTTCTGTAGGGCCAAATTTAAATTTAACATTATCACGAGGAAGATCACTTAAAGGTCTTGCAATTCGAGCGTAATTTGGAATAAACTTCCGGAAATAACTTGTTAATCCTATAAAACTTTGATGTTGTCTCGGGGTTTGAGGTTGTGGAAAGTTTTGGACAGCTTGTGTCTTAGATGGTGAAGGTTTTATTGTTCCGTTTTCGATTATGTATCCAAGAAATTCTATTTTACGTTGTAAGAAATTACATTTCTCAATTAACTCAAGACCGAAGTCTGCAGCTGTTTGGAGAACTAATCGTAATTTATTTAAACCTTCTGCTTCATTTTGTGATGGAATGAGCAGATCATCCATATACACAATTAGAATGTTGTCACGTATGAGTTTTCGGAAGACAGTGTAAATAAATCGTTGGAATACACTTGGACTGTTTGACAATCCAAAAGGAACACGTAAAAATTCGTATTGTCCTTCATGCGTCACAAACGAGGTGTATTTTGTACTGTTAGGATCCATGGGTACATGAAAGAATCCATTTTTAAGGTCGAGTGAAGTGTAGACTTTAGAGGTTTCGAGTTTATCTAACACTTCTTCTATCAATGGCAAGGGAAATTTATCTTTATCATTTTTCTATTCAAATTGCGATAATCCACACAAAGTCTGTGTTCTCCGTATTTCTTTTTGCATAAAACGATTAGTGCTGCGTAATCAGAACAGCTAGGTTTTATAATGTTAGCGTTTAACCATTCCTGAATTTGGTTTTCGACAATTTTTTGCTCTACGAAAGGAAGTCGACGAGAACGTTGACTAACTGGGATATCATCACTCAATAAAATTGTCATTTTAAGATCAGTATCGTAAATTTTTTTAGGTTTGTAAAAGCTTACAAGTTGTTCAACATCATTACGAATTTTAGAGTTCGATATATGTGGAAGATCAAGTTTACATTGTTGTTCATCAAAAAAGTTGGCAAGGTTTACCAAAACATCATCATTTGTGCATTCATCAACATCTCGGAATATACGAGTGGCCGCGGTAGCCGAGTGGTATAGGTATCGGATCGTGGCTTGCCTGGTCACGAGTTCGATCCCAGTACCACTAAAGACCCGCCGTGTAGGGCAGCGATGCACGTTAAATCTGTCGAGAGCTGAAACGTCCTCCCGTTGGTGTGGTGTGGTAGTTAGGAGAGGGGGGTGCCAGCTCAGGTGTCGTCCACGTCACTTGACCATGGTTCAAAATTACGTGGTCCGTCGCCAAAAGCCCTCGTGTAACTGAACAGTGCGACGTTAATATTAAATCAATCAATCAATCAATCGGAATATACGAATTCCATCACGTCCAAACGTGAATTGAGTTTGTTGTAAGAAATCAATCCCTATAATTGCATCTAAAGGGATCGTTTCATCATTAACGACATGAATTTTTGCGGGTAATGCAGTGTTCTGAATTGTTATGAAATTTTTAAAATAACCTTTGCTTTCGACTCTGTCTCGGCCTATTCCTGAAAATGTACTTTGTGATGGGTTCAATGTAGGGTAACCAAGTTTTTGATATGTTTTCTCATTAATTATGGTGGCTTGTGAACCAGTGTCACAAAGTGCTGTAATAGGAATTTTTGAAATGGTTATTTCAACGTGCATGAGATTTTTCGGTGGTGTTAATATCGAAATGGAATTTACAGTTCTATCAACTTGCGTATTGATTTTGTGATTGGTTATCGGTGTAATCTTTCGAGAATTCTTGGGGCATACGGCCTGAACATGACCAAAGATTTTACATCCATAACATTTTTTTCCGCGTTCTTTATTCGGACATAGGATACTTTTATGGCCTTTCAATCCACAGAGGTAACAAATTGGTTGTTGGTTTGTAAATCGCTTGTGTTCAATTCTATGCTGATTAGATGTTGAATTTTCATAATCTCGAAATCGTTTATCTGGAAATTGCTTACTACAGTGCTTCTCAAACTTTCAATACTGGCGCCCCCCCTTTTCGATCCCAATTTTTATCGCGCCCCCCTTATACATTAATAATGTACTGAATGCAATAATAATGCACTTTGACGCTAAAGCTGCAATAGGCGATCTTAATTATAAACCATATAAATTAGTAACATAAGTATTAAATTTTGTATACTATTTTTAAGCAAAAATAAATAAATAAAATAATAGGATAATTATTATGTTAATTTTCCTTTCCCTAATTTTTAAATTGAACATATTGCAAAATCTCGTGGCTGCTTAGAAGACAAAATATAGATATCTGCTAAATATAGAAAAAGAATTTAGAGGGTCAATTTTTCTATTCATAAGCATTCCTTATAAAAACTTTGCTTTGCAAGACAAGCCCATGGAAGTCGTTAATACTTATTAAACTTGTTCTTAATTTAGTATTAATTAAGAGGACTTGGTACCCCTAAAATCACAAACCTATCGTTTTTTTTAATTTTCATTTAATCTTATTCTATGCATTATTATCTTTCGATTGATATATCACTTGTGCATGCCGGAAAGTTAGAAGTTGAATAAAACTTCATTTGAAAACAAATTAGGCGATTCAGCCACGACCCCTTTTTGAAAAAAAAGCTAAAAAAAGCGTTTTGATAAAAAAAATCCAATTTATAAAGATAAATAATAACATTAAAAAAAGAATGTGCATTATATAAAGTAGAATATTTCCGAGGCAATACGCACAATCATTTTTTTTTCTTTGTGAAATGTGTGCAAGTAAAATTTTTAAATTAAGGCATTTTATATTAATAATTTTATAATTACAGTTCTTATTCCTGATATATTTTTCATAAAAATGTAATACTTTAATATTATAAGAACAACAGCTAAAATTTCTGTCGTGACAGAATTTTTTTTTTTTTTTTTTTTTAACGTTTTTCTTGAATTTTCTTGTGCAATTAGTACTCACTAGAAGTTGATCATTTATAAAAATGTGTGGGTTGAAAACATATGAAAATGCAATTATTTTAAAGAAAAACGTATAACTAATATCTTAAAGTGGTATTTTAAGTTTAATTAAGCTTATAATAATTATTTTTTCAGAATTATAAACTTTAAAGTGGTTTTTCTCAGTTTGTGTTTTTCGAAACCTTAGTGCATTCAAAATGCTACTCCTTCGACAACTATTTACCAATCACTTCCATTTTTTCCTGCGTGTTAAAAATTAAGCATGTAATAAAATTAGGGACCCGTTATGCTATAAACTGAATACTTTTTTAAAAAAAATAAAATGTAAGACATGTTGGCTTTTTCGTTGATTTTTAGCCTGCATATCAATATTTTATTTTTTTTTTCTCAAAAACGAATGAAGTTATTCTAAAATTGATTGCTAAAGTTGTTTAGAACATCCATAAGAATATTATAAAAAAAATTCAGGTCAAAAAATTAATTTTTACAAAAGGAGTAAGATTTTAAAATTTTCCCAATTTTCTTCAAAAATTTAAATTTTTAAAATTGTGTGAATAATATATGAAAATTTTCAACTTGTATCATTTTCTTGAACAGAAACATTGTATAAAATGCTAAAATATAATTTTTAAATACGTAAATAAAGATATCTGCTCAAAGGGTACCAAGTCCTCTTAATTCGTTATAAAATACTCTGTGCCGCACTGATACATTTAAAGTATACCGGCTGAAGTGCCCGCTCTTTGCCCGAGTTCATTTGTAAGAAAATAAAAATTATTGATATAATAGTTGAATTGTAAGGAGAGCAAAGCCAAGTGCTCGACAATGTTTACAAAAATGTAAAATGATCCTTTTAAAATGGTTGCTCACATTATACTTAGTTTTAAGCGAATTGTAATTGTAAGCTTCACAGAATTAGCATTTATAATTTATGTTAAATAATAAACAATAATAAAAATTTTCGATGAAGAATAATTGCATTATTTTTAATATTTAAAGCGAAAAGACTTCAACATGTTTTAACCCCAGAGCAGGCACGCACTCGATACGGTCGAGCGGGGTTATTGAGTCACCCCAATCTTTTTTTTATAATTGTTTTATTGTACACGATACAAATCATGAATCCAGTGAATAATTTAATTAAGAGAAAGTTTACTTACCTACTTTGAAGAACTTTTCAGTTTTTCTTTGGTAACAAATAAACAGTTTTGCCAGAATTAACGATTTCGTAATCTGTGTGTCCCGCGCGACCACTTCCGGGTAAAAATTGTATTCATTATTATAATATGTATGTTACTGCTAAAAAAATTGTGTAAAACGTATTTTTGCATGGGAAAAAGCGCAACATAGAAATACATTACTTACAACTTCCCTAAATGAGAAACAAACACGTAAGATTGGGGTCAAAATTAACTGTACCAATAACTTAGAAGGTCATACAGATTATTCAAAAATAATGACAGTGATGAATTTTTTATGTTCCTAAATTTGTTCGATTCTGGGATCTGTTTTTTCTCTGAAAGAGTTGTATGTTAGGCTTAAAAAGAAAGCGTAGTAAAAAAATCTTTCATCATGGGGATTACAGCAAATCAAATAAAAGATTTTTTATTTGGTTATAGGATCAAAGATAGCTAATTGGGTATTGAAGAAGTTTTTATTTTTGATGACTTAATATCGCGTGCCTATAAATTATATCTGAGTATTATGTCTGAAAGTATTTTGTTTTAATTCATTCCAGTAAATTAATTATTTTTAAATCTTCTATTTTCGATATGCTCGTGCCCCCCTCGTAAGGTTATCGCGCCCCCCAGGGGGGCGCGCCCCACAGTTTGAGAAACACTGGCTTACTATGTTTTGAGTTTAAAAGTGTTTCGTAAATTTTTAATTTATCCTTGAATTCACTAAGTGTTTTAGAACCGTACAAAATTATTTTATTGTTAGAAGAATCAGGGATACCATCAATAATACAGTTAATCAGAGAAGAATAATCAACCGCACCCTTGTGAGCTAAATCTCGCATTGTTAAGAAATATTCCTGCAACGTTTCGGTTGGTTTCAAACGTCTGGCTTGCATCATATTGTGCAATTGTGCACTATTGATTCTATCAGAAAATTCGTTTAATAAATGTTCTTTCATTTGTGACCAATTTGTGATTCCACGAATCGATCGGATTAAATTTTCGGCTGGACCCTTTAAACATTTTTTTACGAAAATTATTTGATGAAATAGGATTTGTGATCTGATATAATCGAAATATGTCTTCTATATCAGAAATGAAGTTTCAATTGAATAACTGTCTCGAGAAGTGAATGGTTTAACTAGTTCCAGTGGATCTCGTAAATTAAAAGATAGGAAAGAGTTACAAGTATTCTGTTTATCAAGCAACGGCAATAAATTTTGAGCTGAATCATTTAAATCGAGAGATTTCCTGTTTTCGGAATGTAAATCGTTACTTGCTGAGTCAGACGTAATTGGCTGCGAATGACCGTTTTCGGGCGGAGATTTTTCGTTGAGTTCAAGGTCGCTTTCGCTTCCAGAGTTGAGAACAGTAGATTTAAATAAATTGAGATCACATAAATGCGTTAAAATTATGTCACAGCAAGATTCTAATTCAGTGGTAAATTCTAGATGCAATAAATTACAAACAGCAATTAATTCCTTAAGAGTGAATTCTTTAATAATTTTAGTTTTTGTTCTTCAACATTAAAATCAGTGGGAAATCCGGAAAATTCTCGTAATCTAGAACGATTTTTTCTATCGCCATTCTCACCAAAAATTAAACGATGTAGAATTTTAATGTTATTTGTGCTACTAGATTTTAATGATTGAGATAACTTTGGATAATCATTTAGGGTACTCATACTGATAATTATTCAAATAAAACACACAAATATACAAATCTTATATTACCAAAACGAATTCTATGATTTGAAAATATGAATACTTATATATTCATCACAATTCAAGTTTAAAATATAAAATGATAACTCATAATCATCAAAAATTTAAATGCAAAATAGTATCATATGCAATATCAATATTATATAGTATAGTCAACACAAGTTTTATATTTGAAAAAGATACTCAGTTCTATTTCACACACCATGTAATTAATTTAAGCATTTCATTTCAAAAATATCGAGTTCTTATCTTTAAAATATAATGTTCTATTCTAGAAATATTAACTCAAAATCTTTCAACTTTCGTTTCCACAAAAATTTTAAATATTCTTCAAAATAAAATCACAACTTCAAATACAAAACTAATTTAAATCATCAAAATACGAATGTTATATATTATCAAATATACAAAAATATAAGCAAAGTTTCGATTTCAATTAAAATTCCTGATTATCTTCAAAATTTGTTGTCAACATCAAAAGTATATATATATATATATATATATATATATATATATATATATATATATATAGCTTCAAGTTTCAAATATTTTATCTTCAAAAGTTACTTCAAATGACCAATATTAGCATCACAATTGTCATTTCAAAAGAATACTTCAATATGCTTCAATTTAGTTTTTCATCAAATGTTGGCATGAGACAATAGGAGAATCAAATTCGACATCAATTAAAATGCTGCATCAAATATCATCAAATAGCAAAAAATATATTCAAACCATCAAAAGAATAAATTATCGCTATAAAAACATCGACAAGAAACAAACAGTTTCGTTTTCGGCGTTATTCATCACAAAGAAATTTTTTTTTACATCAAATAAACTTCTTTTTCAAATTAGAAGATAATTCTCCAATTTTCTCATGGGTCATACTTTTTGTTTAAGCATTCTTAATTGCATTTTTTGAACATCGAAATGGCTACTTACAGTTTTGAGTAGTTTCTGAAGTAAAGGATTCCACTTTAAAAGCGAAAGTCATCTCATTATTAACGGCTTAGGAAACTCGTATATCAGGAACTGATGGCAGAATGATGTTGTCTAGGGGGTTTCGTTTTAATTTAAAAAAATTAATCGATTAAGGGCAATACCACTTAAGGTAAAACTGGCATTGGCCGAGCCCTCATGTGAGTGTGTCCGTTATTTAAATACTTCGAAAAAGGAGACTTCTTAAGTTAATTACTTTAATGTAGATAGAAAGGACATTATAGGACGGACACACAGGTAAAAAAAAGAGAATAAAGCTATCTGCTTTTACATAGTTAGATTTAAAACATCACGCGTGTTACAGGTTTTTCATCTCGCGCTTATGGCGGCGAGAAGAGAACTGTCTCGCAATCTCGGCTGACTGCCTCGAGTCACTTCAGTTCATGCATGGCTTCGGAAGTGGTCTGTGAGTAGCTGACATCCATATATATATACACACACACACTCATATATATATATATATATATATATATATATATATATATATTATAGCCGTATATATTCATACATCATGAAATACTCAACGAAGTGGGAGGGGGGAGGGGTTACGGCTAGTATATATATATTTGAAAAAATCATTACATATATATTGTTAGCTCTGTTAACGAACAGCACCCTCCAGCTGATTGTAAAATAAACTTGGGTGTGTGCAACAATAACCTCGAGAGAGGTAGTGTAAGGAGTAAGAAAAGAAAAAGTAAAAAATGACAATTCACTGCTAGTGTTGTTTATTGTATTAAGTCAAAACATGGTCCGTCGAGCCGGAGATAAGAGATCGTATAGATATGCGTATTTGTGAAGCCGTTGGATTATCAAAATTCAGTGAAAAAAGTGTGATGGCTAAAGTGTGAACAGATTGATTGATTGATTGAATATTAACGTCGCACTGTTCAGCTACACGAGGGCTTTTGGCGACGGACCACGTAATTTTGAACCATGGTCAAGTGACGTGGACGACACCTGAGCTGGCACCCTCTCTCCTAACTACCACACCACACCAACGGGAGGAAAAGTGTGAACAGAGACCGATTTCTAAGCCGAAACCGAAACTCTAGCTAACGGCGTGAAACAGCGATCTGAGGGAGGTAGGTACAATTGATCCTTCTATTAGTGACCTTAATTCATAAACATGTCTTTAAATAAATTAAAGAAAGACGAGTTAAAAAAATCGTTGCAGAAGAGTTAAATTTAAATGTACCAGAAGGTGCAAAAATCGCTGATTTAAAAAGCTTAATTGTAAATAGTGACGTTTACAAAAAGGATAAAGTGTTAGTTCAATCCGCAATCGATCATGCATAGGCGGAAGTTAAAAATAAGAGATTGGATAGTGAAACTAAATTAGAATTTGAACGAATTAAATTAGGACAATTGAAAAAACAATTAGAGCTTGCAAATATTCAGAAGAAATTACCTCAAAATTCCGATATCTGAAATCAGAGTGTGCTTGAAACTGCCGCCAATATTAATATTGAGACTTTGTTAAAGTCCGTGAAAACTTTAACAATACCCGTACCTTTAAGAGTGGAGTCATAAAATTTACTAGCTGGTATACCCGTTCTTCGCACGGGTAAACTAAAAAAACTAAACAACACAGATTGAAGGATAAAGAAGTTTTTAATGAGTTAATTTTACGTGAATTTCAAATTAAACAAAAAAAAAGCTTTTTGCATATCTTGTGATGTACCTCCCCTTGGAAGTACATCTCTCGAAGTATCAGCGTGAGCTAGAGGTGTAGGGTTATCGTAAGAACTAGAATCAAACATTATCTTAATATGACTTTATTAAGATATTCAACTTAAACTTTTTGAACAAATATATAAATTACTGAATGAGAGAATCTACGATGACGTAATACGCAACACACAATATAATACAGACCAATCTCAATAATTGTGTGTGTGTGTGTGTGAACCGCCTAATCTTCAAATATAATAATAATAAGTAATCAATCCTACCTTATATTATTCTGTAATAAACTTGTCTTTATCTATAGTGGTAAGTAGCTTTACGTTTAACTTTTAAGCGATCACCAATATGTTTATCCACAACACGTAGAACTTGAATCTTTGAACGTCGAACTTCAATAATCATCCAATACCACAACGCACATCAATTGTCAAACATTCCTTTACACTACCATTACATTGCCATCAGTGCCCTCATTGCCATCATGCTTACTCTAAGATCCTATATTTATCCTATATTATTTGTATATCTACACTTTCGTTTCTTGGATTTGGTTGGAAAAGCGTTGCCATTAATTCTGACCCATAGGACTTGTTAAAGAAAAGAAGCGTAAGTCGTCACAATCTCAGCTGGAAAAAGAAAGAAAAAAAGCCCCTTTGTTAAATTTTAAGTCTGTAGATCTAATAGCTGATAAAAAGGATTTTTTTTTTATTTATAACTCCCCGTAACACTCTTGAGGGTCGATTTTTGAAAATACCTTCCTAAGCAGATCTCTGCTCAGCAAAAGTAACACATTGTTAAAAGTTTTGTGTAATGAACGCTTAAAATAGTGTAAATAATTTATATCTGAAAGTATAATGCATTAATAATACTTTCTGTAGTATTTATTTTATGTTAAAATTGTAATGTTCGCAAGCAACGCCGTTTCTTAAAATATAATGGCGATTCATTGAAAAACAGCGAAATGTTAACGATAGAGTCAAGTTGGCAAATGCCTAGTTACTTTCATAGCTCGAACTTTATTAGAGCTTTGTAAGACCCGCCGTGTAGGGGCGCGATGCACGTTAATACTTTATCCAACCGCATTATGATTTAATGCAGTTTTTTTCATATAATATTTTTTTTTGGATCACTACATTGAAAATTAAAGGATATACATAAACAAAATACTCCACTTTGGAAAATTTAATCCGTTAGGGCTAATAAATTAATTAAAGATATTCCACTGTAAAATTAATTATATACACCGTTCACTTAAAATAAGTATTCAAATCATTTTCTAAGGTCTTCATTAACATACAAAAACATAAGATACTTAAATTTTGACATAAACTATTTTTTCGGGACAAAAATAATCATCTTTGCAATCCGCTGAAAACGCTGTCAGCTGAAAACGCAATATCTGCTACAAATCTATTCGCCTTCCCCGCTAAAATACTCATCATGGAACCCGTGCTGCCATATATCTTGGAAGAGTGGATTTCAAAGAATATTCCTGCTAAGTATTGGTAGAATATTCCTTCTAAGTTGGTGTGGTGTGGTAGTTAGGAGAAGGTGGTGCCAGCTCAGGTGTCGTCCACGTCACTTGTCCATGGTTCAAAATTAAGATATCCGTTGCTAAAAGCCCTCGTGTAGCTGAACAGTGCGACATTAATATTCACTCACTCTCACGCTCCAAAAAATACAGTACAGTAGTTATAATTGTTTTTATACTTAAAAATGCAATATCTGCCTATTCAATTAAAATTATAGCGTTATGACGCGGTGGGAGCCAAATTATGAGGGGAAGTGACACAAGGTAAAAAAGGGACACGCGGGGAAGGGGTTCTTTACAAAGTCCACTAGTTAATTAAACACATTTATTAGATAAAACAAACATTTACATACATAACTAGAGAACTAATAGTTAGCATAGAATTGAAAGGGATCGGAGCGCATGCTCGTACATCCTTACAGTTCCGAAACTTGGCAATTACTGAAGATTGTTCTGTCCGCCAGAGGGAGCGACAGTCTCTCTACTGTTAATATGGGAAGAGCTTAAACAACGGGGGTTACAATCTCCCCCTATGGATCCGACGACGACCCGGCGAGGAGACAGAATCAGAAGAATTAGCTGTTGTAGTAGCTTTTGTTGAGGGATGAATGGTTCTGCTGGAAATGGCTGTTGAAGCAGTTGACGGGCTTGGAACATGTGTATTTTGTGTTGATGTGGACGTAACTTTTCGTGGTCGGCCTCTTTTTCGAAGTGGAGCTACAGAAGTGTCCATGTTTTTAAAAGGTGTTAAAGCAGAAGTATGGTAAGTAGCTATATATATATATATATATATATATATGTATATCGGTTCAGATGGATTGGTAAGACTTGCGAAAACATAAGAAGTGGGTGACTTTTGTGTGAGAATTAAGTATGGACCGTCACGCTTTGGCATGAACTTGGAAGTTTTCTTGTTCTTTGCATTTCTGATGGGATGTAAAGTTACCCATACTTTATCTCCAGGAGAATAATAGACTGGACGACGATTTTTATCATATTGCTTTTTTCGCTGATCTTGTTTTGTTTATATTCTTTCTCGTATGTTTTCAGTAATACTTGCGAATCGTTTTAAATAAGGTTTTATTTCGGCAACAAAATTGTCATTGTGAACGACGCTTTTGAAATCTTGCACCACATCGTCTATAGTTCGTAGCTCTGTTCCGAAAAGTAGGTAAGCTGGAGTGTGGCCTGTAGTGTCACAGACAGTTGTGTTCATGGTGAAATGAATGACTGGGAGTTTGGAATGCCAATTAGAATGATCTTCTCCGACAAGTATTGCAAGGTCTCTGTTTTTTCTCTCTACTGGATTAGATTGTGGCGAATAAACTGGTATTAAGTTTTGACTTATATTTAACGTAAAGCAAATCTGTTGTAGAACAGCACTGACAAACTGTGTTCCGTTGTCACTGATAATTCGTCTCGGTATGCCATGACGCATGAAAACTTCTTCTATGGGAGTAGTAGCGCATTGACGAGCACTGGCTTGAGAAAAGGCAAATAACTCAACCCACTTTGTGGCACAATCCTCTACAATAAATATCCATTGTTTACCTGAGTCAGTTTGAGGCAATGGTCCAAATAAATCAATAGCAATGAATTCAAATCTCTGTGAGTAGACTGGAGTTCTAAGCAAACCAGCAGGCTTTTGGTTTGTAGCTTTAAAACGAGCACATTCTGGACATTTCTTAATGTAATCGGATATGTACTTTTTCATGCCTGTCCAATAATATCGTTTTGCGATTTTCTGGAATGTTCCATCTTCTCAATAGTGTCCAACCATAGGATCATTGTGACGTCTTTGCATTATCAATTCACGTTCAGCATTTGGAATGACTGACTGAGCTTCTGCGGAATCAGCATCAGGGACATAACGATATAAAACACCTTGATTCATCAAAAATCCACGTTCAGTCAAATCTACATATTCTTCAGTTTTCAGAGGGGATTCGAAACAGTCGATGATTTTTTTTGAATTATCATCTTTAAGCTGCGCCTTGCGCATGTACTTACAACTTCGTGTTGGCATATCAGCTATCATGATATTATTGGCTTCGCAAATAGATTCTTCTTCTTGAGTAACTGGGCGGGATAACACATATCTGCAACAGCATTTGCTTTACCAGGAATATACTGTACTTTCAGGTTGAAAGACTGGACTTCAAGTGCCCATCTTTCAATTTTTCCGGTTGGAGACTTAAGGTTTAGAAGCCATTTCAGACGTTGGTGGTCGGATGCCACGGTTATTTCCGTTCCTTCAATATAACCACGAAATTTCTTCAAAGCCCGTACCACAGCAAGGGCTTCCCTCTCTGTGGTGGAATAGTTGCGTTCTGCTGGAGTTAGCAGTCAACCAGCGTATTCTATAGGATGTTCATCAGATCCTTCTCCTTGAAGTAAAACTGCTCCAAGGGTATAATTGCTTGCGTCTGTTCGAATAATATATGGCAGAGTACCATCTGCTTGTTTTAACACAGGAGGTGTTGTAAGACAGTTTTTAAGGGTTTGAAATGCATTTTGTTGATCAAATCCCCATTGCCACTGGACTTTCTTCTCTGTAAGATAACTTTGTGGACGTGAAATCTTTGCAAAATCTTGAATATATCGTCGTAACCAAGAACAAGTTTGCAGGAAAGATTGTGCTTCTTTGACATTTTTAGGAGGTGGAATATCCAGTATAGAGGCTACTTTTTCTGGATCAACCTCTATTCCTTTTGTGTAATCCAAAATCCAAGATATTTCTCTAATTGCTTTAAGTTTGAAAAGTAAGAGTCTTTCAAAAATAGGTGTAAGATCAAACATGAGTTTTTCAATAGTTTCTGACAAAAGAATTATATCGTCTAGATAAGGTAATGCTTGAATGTCTTCCAGACCATTACAAAAACGGTTCATCTTTCTTTGAAACGTAGCAGGTGCGTTGCGCAAACCATATGGCATCCGTAAGTAACGGTATGTGCCAAAAGGAGATACAAATGCTGTCTTGTCTTGATCTTCAGCATGCACTTTAACCTGATGATATCCTGCTCTCAGATATAATCTAGACATGAAAGGAGTAAGTTTTGCTTGATGTAGCAAGTCATACATTCTGGGCAGTGGATATGTATCTGCAACTGTTATCTCATTTAACTTTCTGTAATCAATACAGAGGCTAAATGTTCCATTTGGTTTTGGTATAAGTACGATTGGAGAAGCATAAGAAGATTCACATTCTTCTATTATGCCTTCCGCGAGAAGTCTATCGATTTCTCGTTTTAATATTTCTTTCTTGGAAGGATTCATCCTATAAGGTAGCACTGCTACTGGGAGATGGTCTCTAGTATTTATACGATGTTCAATAATTGGTGTCGTGCAGCTGAACAGTGCGACGTTAATCTTCACTCACTCACTCACTCACTCACTCAATAATTGGAGTAGGCTCTCCCCCTGGTTGAAAGCATTCTTCATATTTTTCCAACAGTGAATTGATTTCTTTCCGTTGTCTAAGTGAAAGGTGAGTACCTTCATTTTCCGGAATTTGACAAGGATGTGGTTCAGTATCAACAGTGAGAAGAGCATTGATGTTAGGAGGCGCTTTCACAAAATTGTATTTTCTGTGGGATGTTTCCGTTAAGTACCATTGTTTTCTTTGGAGATCTAAGACGATCCCTGCAGCTGTTAAAAAGTCTATACCTAGAAGTGATCTGTTGCCTTTAGCATTTTTCAAAATTATTAGTTCTGTGGCAATGACTTTTCCTTGGATACCAATGTCTACAGAAGTTGCCAATATTTCAGTGGTTTGAGTACATCCATCAGCTAGAGTCATCTGCATAGTTTTTTCTTCAAAATTCAATCCTTTTTGTTTAAGTAAATGAAATAATTTTTCACCAGCCACTGAATGTGTAGCACCAGTATCAGAACAAACTGCTGCTTCTGTATTACAAATGGAAATTTGAATTATACTAATGGAATTATTTTCCCTGGAGAAACTATAAAAGTTTGATTGATTCAAACTTGATGACAAGGTATTTTTTGTCGAACTAGGTTGCAAGTGTGGCATCTTGATCAAATGATTCCGGGAGCACCACATCCATAACAAGATACAGGAGTTCTGTCTTCTTTTGTATACACAATTTTCTTCTCAGGTATTCTGTCATTTGAAGTGGGATTCCGCCTACTGTTACTGGGAACCCCGGTTTCCCGCCTACTTTGACTGAAGAAACCTGACAGAGAATTTTTATGTGACAGCAACTTAGGATTTTGTGTGTAGTTACTTCTCCAAGGATTGGACTTCATTTCTTTTTGTTTCCAACTAAAGTTTTTGTTTTTTTTATTTCGCATGTTTCTAACTTCTTCATACGAATCCAGCTTATCCACAAGTTGTAAGAGGATTATTCCAATTACACCATTGGACCAAAAAGTGATCCTTGTAATCTTCAGGGGCTTTCTTTTTAATTTGGTCTGCCACAATCAAATTTTTCAATTCTTCAAGCGTGGAAACTTTTGATTGTTTGAGCCACCCATCAAAATATGTTTGCAAATCAAAATAGAAGTCACGCCAGGTTTTTACAGGATCTTTGGCGTGCCGGGAAAACATCTGCCGAAATTTCTCTGCACTTAATTTAAAGCGTTTTAGTAAAATTTGTTTGACTTTATAATAGTCTTGAGCATCAACAACAGATTCTTTTGCGATTAAATTTGAAACTTCAGTCGGTAAAAGACCAACAAGGTACACCACCCACTGAGGAACTGGTACTTTTAAAAATGCTAATTGCCTTTCGAAGAGGTCTAGAAAAATTGTTACATCAGTTGTCTTTGGATCAAAAATCGGTAATAGCTTATGGAGTTCTAACTTTGGAATATTGGAGTCTGCAGAAGACACCAGCGCAGAGTCTGCAGTTGTAGAAGTATCAGTTGTAATTTGAAGATTTTGCAGTTCAAATATTCGTTGGTTTTCCTTATCTCTTTCAGCTCGCAATTCGAGCTCCTTTCTATCACTAATAATACGATTTAAACATTCTTTAGTAAAATCTACATCATACCCTTCACTTTTTAAGTTTGAGTCTTTTATGTCAAGAAATTTGAAATTGTCTGGTATTGATATGTCTAGCGTTTCCGCTAATTCAAGGAGGTCCTGCCTGCGACCTTTTTCTAAATAGGCCATCGTGAAATGTTACTTCAAATTAATGTAGGATTCAGTCGTTCTCGTCATCTAGCCACGCAGTCTTCGCGCGCAGGCGCAGTGAATTGAAACTGAAACAAAAACTTTAGACTTTTAAGAGAAGGACAGAGAGAGAAAAGAAGGACTGAGGTGCGCGAGCAGGCGTTACCGTCGTCAAACCTATCTGTTAGAATTGCTACCTTTTTAATTAATTTATGTTAAAGTTTAAATAAAGCTGAAGAAAAGACAAATGTCTTGGACCCCTTGTTGTCTCCCACATTAATTACAAATTTATATTCTTTAAACTTTAAATTAAATTTAACAAAATGTCATTAATGAAATAATAATACAGTATTATATACCACATAAAAGTAATATCTCAATTTCTTACAATATGCAATTTAGAAAAAAAAAATTTTCATCAATCACAAAAATAAAAAAAAAATATTTTCGTTGTTTTCACTTTCAATACACAATCAAAGTAAAATTACTAACAAACTTATAGTTAAAAATATCATCACACACACACAAAATGATCTGAAAACATATTTGAAATATATCATACCACAAGTAAAAAGAATCATATACTCATAAATAAAAGTTCTACTTAGCCGAAACAAAATTTCTTATTAGTATTCAAAAAGAAAAGTTATTAGAACTCAGAGTTATAAACAACCTTGAACTGCCTATTTCTCCCCATTTTATTTATTTTCGCTTACGCAGCATAAAATATCTCAACAGTTTCAAAAATGAATCATAGTTTAAAATTAATACTAGAACAGATAGGGAAATGGATAAATATTCTTTTTTTCTTTTAAACCACTAAATATATTATGTAACTGAAGTAAATCTTTAAACAAGTTATACATATAAATGAACATTTTATTAAAATAGCATATAACAAAACAAAAGAAGTTTTATACCATTAATCTTTCGAACAAAGATTGCAATCATTTAAGAAAAAGAATACATATCCATTTTATTTTGTGCTTTCACTTAAGCTTTTAAGTAATTAAGTTGTTAATTTAAAACAACACAGCATATATTTTAAGAACATGGAATATAATTTTAACTGTATATTATACTACTGTTTAGCAAATGACATTTCTTAAAATAAGAAAAAGATTTCTTAAGTCAATGAGAACAGTTTATATAATTAGCACAAGAATGTATAGAAATGTTTCCTAATACTGAACAATAAGATCAATACTTAAAGAATTCAACAATTCTTTAGGATATTAAATCCAATTTGCATTTGGGCATGCAATAATGAAACTAGTATTATAAGGTATAATACTTAAAAAAATTCAAGATAAAAAACTTTTACTTGCACTTCAGTTGAAGATTAATCCAAAGAATTGTTACTTGCTCATTCTACGGGTGAGAACTGAGTAATAAAACCATATAACAGGAGAATAACAACATTCGAGCTGTAAACCTGAAAATTAATACCGAGCAACGGCCAAGTTTCTTGTAACTAATTACACGTTGGGCGTCAGATTATGACGCGGTGGGCACCAAATTATGAGGGGAGGTGACCCAAGGTAAAAAAGGGACACGCGGGGAAGGGGTTCTTTACAAAGTCCACTAGTTAATTAAACACATTTATTAGATAAAACAAACATTTACATACATAAATAGAGAACTAATAGCATAGAATTGAAAGGGATCGGAGTGCATGCTCGTACATCCTTACAGTTCCGAAACTTGGCCATTACTGAAGATTGTTCTGTCCGCCAGAGGGAGCGACAGTCTCTTTACTGTTAATATGGGAAGAGTCTAAACAACGGGGGTTACATCGTTATAATTAACTACTAACCACAAACAAATTTTGAAAATTTGTCTAAATGATGCAGTGTGAAAGAGAAAGTTTATTTACTTTAAGTACCAGAACTGATAAAAGCATTTATTTTGAAGAAAGATCAATTTCTTACTACCAAATGTGCATAAAAATATCATAAAGAAACATTAAAATAAAGAGAGATTTATAAACTCTCCCTTTAGCCAAAATAAAAAGGGTTTTTCCCAAACAAAAGATAGATATATGCTGTGGTGGGCTTTTTTGCAGCGCATGCCAGAATTGCTTGAAGATGGCAGAATTTTTTCCTACTTACTTAACAAATATCGTTTTATTTTGGACACTTCATACAATATCTTTATAAATTATAGCCTATGTGTTATTCTGATGTATAAGCTATACTGTAAAGTTTCATTAAAATCCATTCAGTTGTTTTTGCGTGAGAGACCCCCAAACATCCTCACAAACTTCCGCATTTATAATATATATTAGAATATTCCAGTCGTTTGAAAAAGCATTCAAAATCAAAGAGGTTCCCGAACAATTTAAAGGCGAAATTCTTTTAAATATTCTAGGTGAAAGAGTTAATAATGTACTTGGTCTAGTTTCCGAAGAAGAATTAAATATATAATTATATTAAGCTTAAAGATGCAGTATTAAAAGAATTTTCCCCCACACCGCAAGAATGCTATAATAGATTTCAGAAAGCGCAAAAAATAAGTTCAGAGAGCTATGTACAATTTGCATCAAGATTAAGCGCGACATTTGAGTATTATTGTCAGCTGCGCAATGCGAATGATTTTAAATCATTGTGTGAGTTAATTGCATCGGATAAAATAATGAAAACGCTCGATAGAAATTTAATATCTCATATGAGCATAAACCAGGGAGAGAAATATTTTAAACCACATGAGCTAGGGCGTGAGTGCGATATATATGTCGCAGGGAAACGATGATATTAGAGCTTTTGCCAGATCCCTAAAGGAGATGGCCAATTCACGCACGATGTTAAAATAACGTCTCTTTGATGTCTTTTCCCTGTTGTAAGTAAGTGAATTAATTAAATCCTCGAACTGTTTTATTGAAATAATGAAATGAACGAGTCAGCATTTGCAAAATTTTGTTTTCGGTTTGTCTCCACGACAGTGCCGGGCTTCTGACGTCACGCGCACACATTAGCGTTCAAACACTACAGGAGGAAGGTTGGAAGCATTATTATTATTGTTTTCTATCTTTCTTTTCTGATTTATTAAGTACCTACGCCAGGGCCGGACCGTGACTTTTGGGAACCCTGGGCTAACAATATCTGAGGGTCCCCCTAAATAATTAAAGTTTTTGCCATTTTTCTAAAAAAAGGTTTTGAGTGGAAAAATTTAAAAAATTTACGAAATTTAAGGGGTTTTTTTTATTTCAAACAATTTAAATGCATTATAAACAATTACAAAATTTACAAAAAACATTTTTACACTATTGAGCTACAAATTCTTTTATTTGCCTATCCCATTTGAAGTCTTTGGTGAGATCAGTATTAATATACAAAGAAGTAATAAATAATTAAGCCTAGTATTTATCATTGCTCTATATTTGTTTTCTATGTAGGACATTTTAGAGAACACACGCACCACTTTACAACTAGTAATAGGGAGCGTTAGAAAAATGGTATACAAATTTGGAAAAACATCAACAAGTTTCTTTTTAAAAATTACATTGAACATCACTACAAGTATAAGACTCTAGCTCAGTTTGTTTTAGATAAGTTTTGAATTGAATACACACACACACACCTTCATTTACTAAATGTTGGTCTACGTCATCTGATTAGTAAACAATAATAGCGCGTGCATCTTCAGATCGACGTTCTTCTTACTTTGATCTTGCAAATCAATCAAAAATTTTAATTTCTTACTATATTCTTCTATTTAAATCAAGGATTAGCTTGCCTAATGAAACACACACACAATAAGCGTGTCTCTTTTAAATTTTTCTATCCCATACACAGCTTTTTCTGTGCATTTATTTGCAAATTTTGAAATAACCCGTCTCTTGTTCGCATCGCTATGTTCTGTTTCTATACTAGGACGTAATTTTTTGGCTGCATCTTGATACTCCTTTAGTGATTCATGTCCTACATTGCTTATAAACGTTTTAAATGACGTAATTAACTTATACCCTTCACACAAATGTCCAAAGCAGGAGCCTGTAGTGTTTTGTTAACTGAATCAAAAATCTTTGTAAAATTTCTTTTCAAAATATAATTAAAATGGCAGTTTCAAGTTTTGTTAATTTATTAAATAAATTTAATGCCTCTTTTCTAAAATCAATTTTCTCATTTCATTGTCACTAAATGTCTTATGAATATTCATATTACCATAATTATCTTTTAAGGCTTCAACAGCGTCAAAAAGACGAGATCATTTGGTCTGAGAAACTTTTTAAGGTAACTTTCGGTTTAATTTCACGATTTAGAAGTTCCCACCAATGGGTCGAAGCAGAAAATAAAACATATATTTGTTTCAATAAACCAGATGTTTTCAAACTTTTCATCTCATTGACCCTTTGCCATGTTTTTCGGTTTGGGGGTTACCCCTGCTTACCTAATATAGAACTTTTATAAATTATCAACTTATGTGTCTTTTTGACTCCTGTTATAGAACTACTTACTTTTTAACCCTCCAAGCGGTTAGCACGGCTTTTTCTGCCCTACTAGAGAGGCTTCAAAAATGCACCAAACGTAATTTTACCTCCTCATGTAACGTGTTCGAAAGCGGAAAAGCCGTGTTTTCCCAAATTCTCCCCCCCCCTTTAAAGGCTTAACATCTTGAAATATAATTAGAGATGGTCGGGGAGACACAATGGACATTGAGGGGAAGTTTTATGGCTCGCGGGGAGACCGGTACTTCCCCAGTAGCAATCGTAAAAAACTGGGAATAATTTCTTTAAACCCAAGAGCGTACGGAAATAACTGCAAGTCAACAAATTGAGAAAATTAGGGGATAGCTTGATAAAAATCTCATTTTTTTTCCTTACCTTAAAATTCTCAAATGGAATTAAGTTTTTATAATGTATGTGTAAATTTTTTAAAAATATCTGTAGTATTTAAATTCAAAGTATATATTAAAACATTGAGGATAATTTACTGTTTCATTTTTCTTATTTTAATCAATACTTCCAGGGATTTTTTTAAAAAAGGATTATTTCGTGATGTGTCAAAAATTAACAGAAAAAAATGTTCAAAATTTAAAATCTTTTAAAATTTTGGACACTTCTAAACATGAATAATTTTAAGCTTCTGTATTACATTATTAGCAAAAAATTTTTACACATTGCTAAAAAAACCCTATTTAAATCTTTTAGTTTTTATAATTTTAAAGCCAGGTATTCAGGGCATCTTACATAGAATCCCTAGTTTTGTATTGTTCAGATAACGAATTATATTTGAATTTTAAATGTCTGAACATTAATTTCATTCAAAGAGAACGTAAACTACAAGCTTATATTTTTAAACTTGAATCTTCAAATAAAGAGTAATCAAAAGCATCTGGACAAATTTACAGTTAACACATTTGTGCATATAAATAAATATAAAGATCCTTTTTAAATTCAAGTTAAAGAAATATCTATTTATGCAAAATCCCCCATCATTTATGTTCCATTAGTGGTTGTTTGAAGAAAAGGTTATTAAAATTTGGACATTTTTATAATCTTAACCATGCAAAACTAGGAATTTTATATTAGCTGCACTGAAATTCTGTATTTGAATTTCGAAAAAGATATTTATGCGTGTCACACATACTCAGTTGAAAAATATATATATTTACTATAAATACCAATAATTCTTTGGATATTTAAAAAAATATATTTAGATAAATTTTTAATACATATATATGTATTCCACTTCTAATATTTTTTCATGTATTCCTTAAATTTCATATTATTTAATTAAGTTAGGGAATATTAACGTCGCTCTCTCTATTCTCTACTCAACTACTTGAGGGCTTTTGGCGACGGACCTGTGGCCGGGGTAGCCAAAGTATCGGATCATGGTTGGCATGCCACGAGTTCGAGATCAGTGCCACAAAAGCCCCGCCGTGTAGGGGGGCGATGCACGTTAAATCTGTAGAGAGCTCAAACCTCCTCCGTTGGGGAAGTGTAGTAGTTAGGAGAGGGGGCCAGCTCAGATGTCGCCCTCATCACTTGACCATGCTTCGAAATTACGAGGTCCATCACCAAAAGCCCTCGTGTAGCTGAACAGTGCGACGTTAATATTCACTCACTTAGGGAGGGACCTCGTAATTTTAAACCATGGTCAAGTGACGAGGACGACGCTTGAGCATCGTTCCCCTACACGGCGGATCTTCAATGGTACTGGGGTCGAACTCATGAAACGACAGCTACGAGTCCGTTACCTTGACCATTAGGCTACCGGAGCCTCACAATTTGGTTGAAAACTGCATGTTATGTTTAAAAATATGCTGAAACATTTAATGAACTTGTAGTAGATTTTTACATAGAAGATAGATGTGTGAGATGCTAAAACGACAATATGTAAAAGTTATGAGAATATCGATGACAGTTTTTGAAACATTCAATTTAAATTTCAGTTTGAAATTTATTCGTTTTTTTCGTATTTAATATTAAATAGTCGCCATAACAAATTAATAGTTTAACGCATTCATAGATTATAAAAAATAAAGGTATAAATGACATTGTTGGGAATAGTAAGTTTTTATATAGCTTTGAATTCAGACTTCTCTTTGCAGGAGTGTAGACTATTAAAAGATTGATGTAGAAGTTAGAAAACTAACATTTAAAATATATGGAAAACAATATCAGGAATTCCATGATTTTGACGAGCAGAAGACGGCATTTTTACTTAGTAGGGCAGAGTTAGCATAAGGTAGGAGCTTGTGGAGTAACCAACCAGGCCTCTGCAGTTTTGGCAGGTAATGAACTCCCAATTGTTGTTTTCTCTCAGTAAGGAATATAAAAATAATAAATACAAAAATAAGTAATGTAAACTTTATATATTTTAATAACAATGAATTGTGAAATTAATTTCCAATTCATTGTCGCGAGTTGGCAGTAACTACGGTACTATCAACCGTACTTCTTATATATGTATATATATAGGCAATTTTATATTTCGTTCTCGTAAACTTTACTCCTTTTAAAATATGTACTGCCAAAATACTCTCATTTTGTATATTTATAAAATTTTAAAAATATAATGGTTATCTTACACAACATTTTAAATCAGGGGCGGCAACCGTGTAGCTGAGACGTGCCAAACCAATCTATCAGTATCATTCAGCGTGCCACATAGTAGGAAATTTTTAAAATCCTTCGATTCATACGATAATATTTGCAGATTTAAAGAATAGAGGTAAATAATTTAGATTTACTGTTTTATTTTATTTTAATTATGGATCAGTTAAATACATTTATTAACATAAAAATAAGCAATATAAAATGTTACTATTTCTTCAACAAAGATAAAAAAAAAAACTAAAAATGTATGTTTCCAACATATTTATTTAAATAAGATATAGACAAAGTGAACTATAAATGTTTCCCTTCATTATAGTTAAATAAAAATTGTAATGCGAATTAACTCTTTCAACACTCTTCTTTCATATCGCAAAACCAGTGGTATTATGCGTGACACGATTCTGAGCATTCAGTTGTTAAACAATTTCTTTGTGGAGTCGAAATATTTTTCATATTAGGAAAGATTTTATACTTTGATATGCCTAACCAAAAGTGGAAAGCAGAGTACACATGCAATTTTCTTTTTTCAACCTTTAAATCCCCTAGCAATAACATTCAATTATTTACAAAATAGCTGTAAATTTATACTTATAATTATTATTAAGATTATTTCGTAGTTCCATAAATGTCCATAACTCAGAAGATGTTTGTCAAATAAAGTCTATTATCAACTTCCATCCACTCAAGAATTGACAAATTTGTAGAGTAGTGCTGAGTGCCACCAAGAATTGTACCACGTGCTACAGGTCCATAGATTGCCGACACTTGTTTTAAATGTTCTTATTAGCTAACCCTCTCCTATTCAAGCACAATTTATATGATAAAAAAGGGGTTTCATTCATTGGGTAGGGAATTATATTAGATTCAACCATAAGTAATTTTGTGTATAAAAAAAATTACATTGTTTCGGGGAGTTGTCATTGTTCCCCCTTAGAGCAAAATGAAAGGAATTTGACATAATTATAGTAAGTTTCTCTAAAAGGGAAAACGTTAACTTTCAAAATACACGGCATAAAGTGGTTTTAGGTGTATGAAGTTATATTCACTATTTTATCTAAAATAAATGTTGATTTTTTGGTTTTTCATTAAGTTTTGAAGTTATATATATATATATATATTCCTTCACAAATATACTTCTCAGTTACCTTTCTTTCAAACTTGCTATTTTCTTTTGCGACCACGGTAGCCTGATGGTCATGGTCATTAACTCGTGTCCGATGTTCGAGCCCTGGTGCCAATAAAGCCTAGCGTTGAAGAGGAGCTGATGCACGTTAAATATGTTGAGGCCTAAAGTCCTCACGCTGGTGTGGGGTGGAAGTTTGGAAAGGGAGTTATCAGCTCAGGTATCGTCCTCGTCACTTAGCCGCAGTTCAAAATTACGTAGTCAGTCGTCAGTAGCCACCGTGTTGATTTAGAATGCAATATAAACCCTTAACGTGTGCACTTGAGTTGATTCGAGTGCGTTAAACAGTTCCAGATATGCACACTAGATATAATTCGAACACGGTCGCATTTTATGCTGCTGTAATTTTCACACTGAAATATCAGTGAGCGCCGTCTGCACTCGTGATATTTGACCGTTGTTTCTTATATTTTACGATTTAGTCGTGAAACATCAAACACTTGGATAATATAATTGTATAAAAAATTAAGGCGTAAAAGAAATATTTAGATTTTAGAAGCAAATTACAGTGAATTACTAAAAAATTTACATAAAATTATTACAATGAAACAAATATAATCCAGTAGAATCCGAAAACTTTGCCATTTCATTGCGTATTCAAAGATTTAAACGTCGAGATAAATAAGCTTTGGACATAAAAGATTTACTGACGTGTAAATTTTAACTGAAAAATGTACACGGCACAAACACAGACATTTGTATCTGTCAGTATCCGAAACACGTCATTACACCGATAATATCTTCCATTTGGAAAACAATTCGGCAACTCTTGAGGAAGTGGGTGGTCGTCCAGACCTTCTTTCAACGGAATTTCCAAGAAAGGAAAAGCCGTCTTCCAATTAGTTTATCTTTCTCTTTTGAAGCGGTGATGCCCGTTCCTGCCTGAATCACCACTATTTTTTTGTGAATAGTCTATTCCAAACAATAATCTCCATTTCTATTGGTCTTACTGCTTCTTACAAAAATCTCTCCCAAATTTCATTGGAAAGCTCTTCTTATAAAAGCTTAAATAAATATATATATAGCTACCATTTGCTTGTCGAATCCTTTTAAGGTATCCGACTACTTGCGACAACTTCTTTTTGAAAAAATGGAAATATGAGGATTTTTTTGTGATTTTTAGATTTATTTAGTATATTTTAAGGAAAAAATCTTAAAATTGAAAGCAGAAATTTTTTTTTTATTATTATTAAAATGGGAAAAAACTGGTAAAAACGTACAAAAAATTACATAAACGGGGCCCGCTCTGTACAAAATTTTTATGAGAAAATTCTTAATTTTTCAATTTTGATGTGTTACTTTATTATTCGTGTTTGAAATGACCTTCAGGATAAGAGATATTTCAATTTTTACAAAACCTAGAGCACTTTATCTTAGTGATTATACGAAATTGCTTAAAAAGAAAGTGATTATATCCACATAAATGACTGTAAATTTTAAAATAAAGCAGCGATTGATAAATCTGAAGATCAAAACACTTCTACTGTTATACATAACATACACAAAAAATTTCAGCAAATTATTTTCAAAACCTTTTGAGCAATCGCTTGTCCGCGTTTGAACTTTTCGAAAAAACACACATTGCGAGTAAAACGCCTTTTAAAGTTTGACATCTTGTGTGAAGTTATGGCATCTGCTCTTACTAAAACACTTGTAATTTTTGTTCTAGTGATTGGAAAATAAAACACTTGGTATTTTTATTAAGCTTATATGATGGTCTATAAAATAAAATCATAAAAAAAATTTGTCAATTTTTGAAAAAAGTCATGATTTTAGGGTAGTCGGATACCTTAAGAAGGGCTTTTTGGTTTATCTTAAAAATGAATAGTGATTCTGAAAATGAATGTTTGATTGAAGAGAGAAGTTTGGATGAAGAATTTTAATCTTTTGAAAGTGAGTCTGATGATAATTGCTTGGATAGTGCTAGAGACTGGTGTCAAATAGATGTTACCTCTCCTCTACCTAGTCATCCTAAATTTCCATTTACTGGAAATCCAGGAATAAAAGTATGTATCGGGGATTCTGGAGATCCTTTAGAATATTTCAACCTGTTCCTTGACGATGAAATGTTCTCATTTATTGTAGAGGAAACAAATAGATACGCCGAATCATTCTTTGAAAATACAGAATTAACACCTGCTTCTAGGGCTCTAAAATGGAAAAATGCGAACAAGGAAGAGATGAAAAGATTTATCGCTCTATTGCTTTTACAAGGCGTAGTACAAAAACCTGTGGAAAAGTGGTTTTGATCAAAAAGACCAATTCTATCCACTCCATTTTTTGGAAAAGTTATGGGTGAGGTGCGCTATGGACTTTTGATGAAGTTCCTGCACTTTGCAAATAATGAGTCCAGTAGCGATTTAGATCATAACATGAAGCTAAAAAAAATAAGAGAGTTTCACAATCTAGTAGTACATAAATTCAAATCTGTGTATGTACCGAAACCGGATATATCAGTGGATGAATCGCTGATAGCATATAAAGGTCGATTAAGTTGGAAACAATATATTCCTCAAAAACGAGCTCGTTTTGGAATTAAATTGTTTCAGTTATGCAAATCAGAAAGTGGCTACATTTGGAACTCATTGATATACACGGGAAAAGGTACTGCCTTCAACGAAAACTATAATGATTATGGTTTTTCGACGAAAAGTGTCCTGACTCTTATCCACGAATTGAAGGGGAAAGGCTAGTGTTTATCCACTGATAATTTCTATACATCACCTGAATTAGCAGAAATACTTATTGGCAGTAAAACGGATATCTGTGGAACTTTACGACTAAACCGAAAAGGTTTACCTGTTTCATTAAAAAGTTCTACAGTGAAGAAAGGGGAAATTATAGCCTTCCAAAAGGGTAAAATGTGTGTTTTAATGTGGAAGGATAAAAAACCCTTGCATATGCTTAGCACTTTTCATAACGCTGACATGATGGAAGTGAAAGCTAAAAAGAGGGATTCTGTGAAGCTGAAACCAAAAGCCGTGGTGTTTTATAATAACACCATGGGGGGTGTTGATAGATCAGATCAGTGTCTATCTTACTATCCTCTGTTGCCCAAAATCAACAGCAAAAATACTACAAGAAGATTTTTCGACATTTGTTAAATCAAATTATGTGGAATTCCTTCGTTATCTTTAAAAAAATGGCGGGATTTTAGATCATATTGGTTTTCGAATGAAGCTGATAGAACGATTGATAGAAAAAGGAGGTAGTGATTCTGGTTCTCGAAACTTTGTTGGCCCTAAAATTTCTGAAAATGTAGTCCGCTTAATTCGAAGGCACTTCCCTTCATATGTAGAAAGTGACTCTTCAAAAAAAAAAAAAAAAGAACATCGCGAAAATGTGTGGTATGCAACCTTAAGGGGTCATATACCTTTTAAAATTTCCTGAAAATCGATTTTTTTTATTATTATTTTATTTTATAGAGTAAACCTTTCTGAGTGTTCTAAAAGAAACCGCATGCAGATATTCCCAATAGAGCGGACGTTATTAAGAAAATAAAAAGAGTAGAAAAGGCGATTTACATATTGTTTACATTTTGGCTCCAGGGTGACAGCTGCGTTTCTCTGTTTCTAATATTTTCATTCTAATTATTATCAAATGCTTGAATCTAAGCCTCAAATATTATTATTGTTGTTCTGAATATATTAACTACAACTTCTACTAACTTTATAAACTTCTACTTCTACTTTGTTTTGATAAAGTGAATCTTGAATTTATACTCGCTCGTTTTTGATTTTCATACCGTATCTTATTCTAAGATAAGTTTTAGGAAAAATATTATTTTTTTATAAATTTTTGAAGGATGAATTCGACTGAATCTGCTAAAAGACCATCTGGTAAACGTCCTAAGAAAAGGAAGTTTACTGGTAATATGCATACGAGATGCAAAGCTGTACACAGTGTGGATGAATCACTAAACAACAGTGCATCTGGAAAAAAAAGATTCGACTGCAAGATGTTCATTCATCTTTTATTGAACATGATGACTGTTTTGATGGCTATAGAGTGTTTGATAAAACTATCATGTTTACAAACATTCAAAACTTTGCTTCTTGCAAAAAATGTGGTGGTGATATTAAACTTTCAGAAAATTGTGTTAGAGGTTTGTCTAGTGTTTTTTCGATTGAATGCAAGAACTGTAAAGACTTGTGTTCGTTTAGAAATTCAAAAATGCTGGGTAAAAGAAAAATATTCCAGAAATAAACAGACGTTTTGTATACGCAATGAGGACAATTGGACAGGGTCATGCAGCAATGACAACTTTCTGTGGTGTCATGGACTTTCCTCCTCCAGTTGCTGAAAATCCTATAATAACATTATAAACAAACTACAATTGTGTAGTAAAGAAGTCGCAGAAGCTTCAATGCAAAGTGCAGCTTTGGAAGAGGTAACTTTGACAAATTCTTCCGATATAATAATTAGTGGAGATGGAACATGGAAAACCCGTGGCTATTCTTCTCGTGTTGGTGTGTGTGCTGTTATAGGAGACAAAACAGGAAAGTGTATTGATGCGGAAGTGATGTCTTCTTTCTGTAAAGGATGTGATTCTTGGAAACGACGAAAGGGGTCACCTGCTTACAAAAAGTGGAAAATTCTTCACGTTAAAGAATGTTTGAAGAACCACAATGGTTCAGCTGGCATGATGGAGACTGTGGGAATGTGGTTCGTATATTTCAGCGTTCATTAAGTCATCGTTCTGTGAGATATACATCTTACATCGGGGATGGCGATTCCAAAACATTCTCATCTATTACTGCATCCAATCCGTATGGAGAAGATATCACAGTTTCAAAAATTGAATGTGTTGGACATGTTCAAAAAAGAATGGGAACTCGTTTACGAAAATTAAAACAAATGAGCTCCAAACTCAGTGATGGGAAGTCGATCGGGGGAAAGGGAAGGTTGACCGACAGAATGATCGACTTAATTACAACGTACTATGGAAATGCAATCCGACAAAATAAAACATGCCTGTCAGATATGCGAAAAGCTGTTTGGACTGTATATTTCCATATACGTTCAAGCGACGAAGAACCATTGCACAGTTTTTGTCCCGTAGGTCCTAATTCTTGGTGTAAATATCAAAATCAAGTAGTAGAGGGCAGTGTGGAAACTTTTAGACACAGTAACAAATTGCCAGTGGCAGTAATGGATGCCATAAAACCTGTGTTTAATGATCTATCACAACCTAAACTTCTACAAAAATGTCTAGGGGTAAAACCCAAAATAATAATGAATCCATTAACTCATTAATATGGAAATTATGCCCAAAAACTTTAGGTTGTGGTAGAAAGATTGTTGATATATCTACAAATGAGGCAATTGTCATTTTTAATGATGGCAATCAAGGCAGACTAAAAATTATGCAATCGCTTGGTCTGACTGTTGGTCAATTTGCACATAAATTTGTTACACTTGAAGATATAAAAATAATTCAGACTGCAGAAGTACATTTTAATCTCCGCACAAAAGAAGTACGACAGGCTAAAAGAATGCAATTTAAAACTACTTGTAAGAAATTAACTGAAAAAGAGGGAACATCATATGCATGTGGCGAATTTTAGCATTTTAGAATCATAGTAATACACTGCATTCATATCACAAATTGTTTAATATTTATAATAAGTAGTTGTTAATTAAGGTATTGATTGTTTTTAAGTAATATTTATAAATTTTTAACTTTATTTTGGAGAAATGAATCACTTTGTTGCATTTTGATTATTTTGTAGCTTTTGATATCGTTTCGATGCTTGTACTGCATTGGTATAATATATGTTTTTAGTTATAATAATTTTAATAAATTGAAGTTTATTGACTAAAAAACTTCACATTAGTTTTAATTTAAATTTAGTTGTTGTTTGAGTAACCAGAATAATATATATATATAAAACTGTGGTAAATTTTACGTTTGATGTCAATTTTCTCAGAACGTCATTTTTACTCATTACGCGCATGATATTCTCAAAACCGTGCCATGGAAAATGATAAAATTTTTACTGTAGATTCTGATCATATCTGTACTTAAAATAACGAATCAGTTTGAATTTTTAATGAAAAAATTTAAAATTACAAATATAAAATAGCAAAATTTTTTTAAAAATTTTATAGTTAAATTTTAAATTGTTATAGTTTACTAAAAATTTTTAATCAGTGTTTCATGCTTCGTCATTTTAAAGATAACACAATTTCCAACACTGAGCAAAAATTTCATCAAAAAATATTGGTAACTTTTTTTTATAAAGCTGCGCGTAATGCATATCACTTGCGAAAAGAAAAAAAATCCTTTTTGTAATTATCTAATTAAAAATTTATCCTAATTAGCAGTGTGTTTGTTGGTTATGTTTTAAGTAAAGTAATATCTATTTGTTTATTCCTCCAAAATTTACATTCCAGGAAACAATAATAAAAAAAAATTATAGAGCTTTAAAGAGCTCACTATTTTTAATCATTTTCAACTTTTTAAAAGGTATGTGACCCCTTAAGATAAATGATAATGGAAAACGTATTCGAAGAGAAACTCGTTTTCTATGTCAAAGACTGTATATGTTGCGTACTGGTGAGTCCGTGTTTTGCAAAAATATCACACTGTGACATTTCTGTAAACGACATGCGAATGTCTTTCTTATACTTCTTTGATATTTTTTTGTCTATTTATACCTGTTAAAATTATTTTTTATAAAAGTTTATTTGCTAATTGGTTGTAAATTGAATAAAACATTTTCTTACAATTATATGTATTTGAGGATGAAATCTGATTTACTTTATTCATGAAATTTTTAGTAAATTTCATTTTCTTAGCCAACTTATTTTGTTTTAAAACGTGCTATATGTGTATTATAAAATGAAATTTAAATACCTAGAAACTAAAATTATGTCTGGCTTTTTTCTCCATTAAAAATATTTAGCATTTTACAAATTATCTTGCCATTATTCATTATGTACTAATGCGACGCTTACTTAATTTAAACTAATTAAATTGATTAATTTATTTCGTTAGATCCATTTTAAATAAAACCCGGCTCTATTCTTCTGTTGGCATCACACTATAACTTAAATTTAAACATTAATCTTTTAAAGACAAATAAACTGTACGCTACATTAAAAAGACATTCTTTAAATAATTATTAATTTATTGAATTAAACAATTAAGATTAAAATGTACAATATAAAGCCTAAAGAGATACATAACAACTTTACTTAACTTTTGAGAGGGTGTCGAGTTGGAGGGAGGAGACATGGCGCTGCTGGAAGTCCACGAGGAAGGGAGTTCAAGACCAAGTGGGTGTGATTAGAAAAGTCCTCCAAGTGTGAGTGTCTGGAAATCAGGGTGCATCTCGTTTTTTTTTTTGGCGGCAATTTACACCTATATGCTGGAGCGGATTCTTTGCCTGTCTCCATAATTACTTTCTCATTGGTCTAGGGTCAGCGGATGATTACCGTCAAAGGTCAGTGACATTGTCTTGTTTTCGAGCGGGAAAATTGTCTGACACCCCAATATTCATGATGTATTTAGGGAACAATGCCCCCTTCCAGACGTAAAGAACGCGTCACCCTTTTCGGTAGGGAAAGAAGACGCATTCCAACCATCCGTTGTAAACAACAACAGGGCAGATGTAAAAATTAAGTTGTAACTTAGGGACCGGCGACCTCCCATCACTCCTCCCCCTTTCAGATTAATAAAATGCACAGAAACACAAAAAAAGTTACAATCATCACAAGAAGAGAGTTCGGCACAGGCCAAAAAAATTCACTATGAAATGTCCAACACCGAAAAAAAGAAGTCAGTCGCGAAAGACTCGTCTTCCCTTCATGAGGCACTTCACGGACTCTTGACTCCGGCAATTGTGGAGTTCAAACAGCTGTCCAATACAAGAAAACAGTTCTGGTGTCGTAATCTCACTGAAAGCACTATGTTCGTCGTTCATTGATCTTCCGGTGCTGTTTGAATCCTGTAGGATGTTCTGTCCAGACTGTCCATGGGTGTTGGCAGCTCCATCAGCGATTCAACATATCCAAAGAATTCTTCTAAACTGCAAAAAGAAAAAAAAATTATCTCCCAGGGAAACCATATTAGTCATAAAACAAAAAATTATTTTAAAAGAAAATCCTGGCCCCATTTGACCTCCGTCGTAGACTCCAAGCACCAACCTCCACTCCCATCACCGCTCATAAATAAAAATAAAATGTAAAAAAAAAAATTACAATCAATTCCTGAAGATTCGGTCCCAATTCCGTTAGGTAAGAGGGAAAACAAATTAACTATCAACAACTACAATTAAGTTCATGTACGAGGAGAAAAAAAAAAATTCACTGAATGGGTCACCCAAACAATTTACAAAAACATCAAACACAGAATGACAAATAGAATTAATTGAATAATCACAAAGAATCGTGTGCCACTAATAAATAAAAAAAAATTAAGACAAATAACACATAAAAAATTCAAAAAATTTGCGTATCTAAAAACTGCGCTACTCACAATAACAACACATATGAGTATCGAACAAAAATTTTGATAAGAAATAAGTACTAGTGAAAACATTTACATACAATTCAAACGTGGCACCCAGAAACAGACACCTCATAATCGTTTAACATCGAAATCTTGACACGACTAATGTGAAGTGAATGTCCAGACCACTCAAAAAAAAATTACTAATTTAACCTTCAACATACTCAAAGCATAAGAAATTGCAATGGTTCACTAAGAGCATTGATAACAATATTTAATGAAAATAATTAAGTAAAGTAAAAAAAAAATTAGAGATTGAAACGATGGGTGTGCATAGGTGGAAAAAAAAAAAAATTTATAACCTCGGAGAATGTTTCAATAGCCTAAGAAATTAAAAAACTCACTACAAGCATTGGTTACAAATGAAAGTTAAAAAAAAAAATTAACGTAATTAATTAAGATTTGCAAATTAAATATCTATAATTAAACGAATCGTATAAATGGTTAAAAAATTTATAACCTGTAAGAATGCTGAGTAGCCTAAGGAATTTAAAAAAAACTTCACTACGAGCATTGGTTACAAATGAAATTAAGAAAAAAAATTACTGCAATTAAATTTAGAATTGCAAACCATGAGTGTGCATTTGTGAACAGGATGCACCCCAATGTTTACAAATGCAACACACAAAAAAAACATCCCATTTCCTGAGCAAACGATTTGCTGCCGGCAACCGCCAACACAAGAAACAGAATGCAGAATTAAGACTAAAAAAAATGCAAATCGATTATAAAAAAATTAAATCGATTCAATTTAAATTTGAGAAAAAAAAAAAAATTTCTTCCACATTCAACACATTCGAATTTCCATTTGAGAAATGAATTCCAGAAATCACAAATACAGTTGAAAATTTCAGAAAAAATTAAAAACATAAAATTGATAATGCAACCCAAGTCATATGAGGCGACACATACAGAGTAAAGTAATTTAACTAAAAGAAAATTATTGCAAGTGTTACACGTAATTAAACATAAATTCCAAGATAAAAAAATAGCGCTAAACTAATCAACATAACTTTTTAACACTCTATGTAATACAATGTATCAAGTCTAGATAATAAAAAAAAAACTCAAAATGTTCAACTATACGCGCAACAAATATACAAACACGAAAAAAAAAAAAACACAAGATCTTCGATTTACAACAATACCGCTAACTCAATTCATCGAAAGTCCTCTAATTAATAACTCAATTATAATTCTATAACACCAACCTAAAATTCTCAGTAACCTTAAAATGATTCCTCGATAATCCAAAAATAGCCTTTACCTCAGATCGTTCACATCTTATGCCTCAATAACACTAACTAAACTTATCTGCAACTTCCAAATAATCAATCGATTGCTCCACAATACCATTAACTAAAACCATCTATGCTCATCAACTTTCTTACTCTATACCGTACCAAATCATGGACTCAAATTACCCTATCTACGTCAAAACAACGTTCTCAATTATACCGTATAATTATATCAACTCAATTTCCCTTGCTCCAAAATCCTTAAATAATCAATTCAAATTGTCATTTTTCCAAAACAACTTTCTCAGTTTACTGTATAATTACTTCAACTCAATTGTCACTTTCCCAAATCCATAACTCAAAACAATCCTCTGTGCGTAAAATTGCTGGATATCTGACCCCCGAAGAAAAAATTCTGTGGGATACAACTCTCTCCACATCAGAAAAAATGTTGGGCATCTGACCCCGAAGAAAAAAACTCCGCAAGATAAAACTTTCTCCCCATCGGAAAAAAATGTTGGGCATCACGGACCCCATGCGTTCTAATTTCGCAATGATGAGAGAGATGTCTAATAGAAAAAGATTTGATTCCGGTCAAGGCGGTGCCAGCGTCGAGACTGGCCATAAATCCATAAATCCACCACACCACGTGGGCATGCCGTAGAACTCAAAACCACCCAGTGACACTCAGAAAAGGGGAGGCTGGCCAAAGAATTTCACAATGATGAGAGAGATGTCGAAAAAAAAGATTTGATTCCGGTCAAGGCGGTGCCAGCGTCGAGACAGGCCATAAATCCATAAATCCACCACACCACGTGGGCATGCCGTAGAACTCAAAGCCACCCAGTGACACTCAGAAAAGGGAGGCTGGCCAAAGAATTTCACAATGATGAGAGAGCTGTCGAATAAAAAAGATTTGATTCGGTCAAGGCGGTGCCAGCGTCGAGACAGGCCATAAATCCACCACACCACGTGGGCATGCCGTAGAACTCAAAGCCACCCAGTGACACTCAGAAAAGGGGGAGGCTGGCCAAAGAATTTCACAATGATGAGAGAGAGATGTCGAATAAAAAAGATTTGATTCCGGTCAAGGCGGTGCCAGCGTCGAGACAGGCCATAAATCCATAAACCACCACACCACGTGGGCATGCCGTAGAACTCAAAGCCACCCAGTGACACTCAGAAAAGGGGAGGCTGGCCAAAGAATTTCACAATGATGAGAAAGATGTCGAATAAAAAAGATTTGATTCCGGTCAAGGCGGTGCCAGCGTCGAGACAGGCCATAAATCCATAAATCCACCACACCACGTGGGCATGCCGTAGAACTCAAAGCCACCCAGTGACACTCAGAAAAGGGGAGGCTGGCCAAAGAATTTCACAATGATGAGAGAGCTGTCGAATAAAAAAAGATTTGATTCCGGTCAAGGCGGTGCCAGCGTCGAGACAGGGCCATAAATCCACCACACCACGTGGGCATGCCGTAGAACTCAAAGCCACCCAGTGACACTCAGAAAAGGGGAGGCTGGCCAAAGAATTTCACAATGATGAGAGAGATGTCGAATAAAAAAAGATTTGATTCCGGTCAAGGCGGTGCCAGCGTCGAGACAGGCCATAAATCCATAAATCCACCACACCACGTGGGCATGCCGTAGAACTCAAAGCCACCCAGTGACACTCAGAAAAGGAGGCTGGCCAAAGAATTTCACAATGATGAGAAAGATGTCGAATAAAAAAAGATTTGATTCCGGTCAAGGCGGTGCCAGCGTCGAGACAGGCCATAAATCCATAAATCCACCACACCACGTGGGCATGCCGTAGAACTCAAAGCCACCCAGTGACACTCAGAAAAGGGGAGGCTGGCCAAAGAATTTCACAATGATGAGAGAGATGTCGAATAAAAAAGATTTGATTCCGGTCAAGGCGGGTGCCAGCGTCGAGACAGGCCATAAATCCATAAATCCACCACACCACGGGCATGCCGTAGAACTCAAAGCCACCCAGTGACACTCAGAAAAGGGACGGCTGGCCAAAGAATTTCACAATGATGAGAGATGTCGAATAAAAAAGATTTGATTCCGGTCAAGGCGGTGCCAGCGTCGAGACAGGCCATAAATCCATAAATCCACCACACCACGTGGGCATGCCGTAGAACTCAAAGCCACTAGGTTAGTTTGACAAGCCATTATTTCACAATTTTAAAGCATTGAACAGTTTTGAAGTTTTTAAAACCTTTCTAAAATGCTAAATTATTAAAAATATTTAATTATTGTAAGTGATTAATATTTCTTAGATTATTGGAAACAAAAGTATAAAATTTAAAATATATCTCTTTATTGAATTTTAATAATTATTTTTATGGCTAAACCTGGAAAAAACCCAATTTTTTTTAAATATTAACATTAAGATATTTTTAAAAAATAACTAGAGCTCTCAGACCTAAATCCATATGAACTTTTATAGAACATATGTAAGGGAACATTTACAAGATATTTCAAGGCTCTATCTTGAACAGGAAAAACGCCTTAGGGATTAGAAAACACTCTCATCTTCAAAATTAAATATCTGAGAAAAACATATTTAAAATTTGTAAAGGCATAAAAAAAATTCCAGTGGCTGTAAAGCTTTAATTTTTTAATCTGTTACTATCCAACTTATGCTCTACATGAAAATTCTACTTGAAATAAATATGACTGAAATATCTTTTAATTCAAAATATTCTAAGACATAACATTGATAACAACTGTTAATTTGATCAATTATTCACTTTTATCAGAACCTTATATATTCACAAGAGTTTTAAATGCAAAATATTTATATAGAAATTAGTAGTTATACAAACGTAATCCAGAAACCACCAAGTTTGTAAATAATATTAATTTTTTCTCAGTTCCCCATCGTAGCAGTTAAGCAAGTTTAAGTTTTTGTTGCATGACTTTAAAATACTGCAGTGTAGTACTACAATAGATTTATTATAATGTAGTTTGTGGTACATCAGGGAAATATTTAGTTCATTCTGCAACATTTGTATTCTGTAGTCTAATTGTAATATCACCTGAAAGCTGGATTTTAGATTTACCATTTTAAGTCATATTCCATCCCTTTCAAGTATTATTTCTCACAGTAGACTGCGTACATTTTGGTCATGGCATTTTTCAAAAGGAAAACAAAATTAATGAAAACAAAGTAAAGAGCTTTTAAATTAAATAAACTATGCGACAAAAAATATATTGGTCTTTAAATCAATCTTAATTAAGTAAATGTGAGAAAACTCAAAAACTTAAAAACATGAGCAAACAGAAATGATTTTAGAAATTAAAATTGCAGTTAATGGCCATTTCAAACGAAATAATGTATTGTGTTAAAAAATATTTTTAATTAATTCAATCTAAGAATGCAAAAATGATTTAAAATGAAACCGAAACTAAAATCAAAACTCAGAAAATTAAAATTTCTTGAAACCTAATTGGTTTTCAGATCAGAAATTCTGGAGCAAGTTTTCCAAATATATGATCCTTAAAAAAATGCACCCCCTTCCCCGATTTTTTTTATATTCAAGCTATTGTTATGCCTTTAGAAAAATTCTCTATACTTACGAGAAAATTATTTGAAAACCAAAACTTATGATCCGTTTTTTCCACAGGTGTAATTTGTTTTCTAAAACTACACAAATTTTTTAATATATAATAGTATTTCAGAAGCAAAAGGTAGGGATTTTTTGCAATATAGAACGAGTTATGATGATGATTATGAATTATTACTGTGTTAATATTTAAGAATAAAATAACAATTTGTAGGGTTCTAGTACTGGAATTAAGGATACATTTCTAAGTGTTAAAATACTTTGCGTATAAAATTACTTATATTATTAATTATCAGCTAATTGTACTTATGTAAATTGTTTTAAAAGACAAAATTAATTGGCAATACATCTTTTCAATAACTGAATAGAAAGATATAGTTACCATTCATAGATATGTGCGAATATGCATTTAAAGGATGAAATACTAAAGGAACGGAAAGATTAAAAATTAAATTTGAATAGAAAATGGTTAGAAACACTTTCGCGCCAGCACACTTTAAGAAAAATATATTTTTTTATTGATTGAATACAGTAGCGCACAAACAGGAACTTTTCAAGGAGGGGGTCCAGGGTCAAAGTCCACTATTCTCCTATACTCCAATTCGCCACCTAACACATTCTTTTGATTTTCGGGAACAAAAAACATTAAAAAATTAATTATTGAATGAATAATTAGCATTAATAAAATTAATTTTTAATTACAGTTACTTACTGTACAAACTATGCGTATATATAATACTTATTATATATGTATGGGATTATAATCAATCGCGCGCGCGAAAAAAAATCAAGTGCTTTGAGGGGTCTGGACCCAAGAATCCCTTCCCTTGTGTGCACCACTGATTGAATGTGTATTATGTGTGCAAATGCTGACGTAGTGAAGGTATTTTCCCTCATTGCAAGTTGTTATGTTGATTTATAGCAAAATAAATCATTAAACAGAAAAATATAAAGATAAGGATTAAAATTTGCGTTCATTAAAAGTATTGAAATGACTTTTTATTTTATTGTTAATTAAAAATATAATAAATTGCAGAAATCCCAGTTTTATTTTACAAATTTATTCATCATATATAATGATACTACATTTATTATAATTTTGTTAAATAAAAAAATAATCTCTTTTACTTTTTACCTCATAATTAAAAAAAATAACCGAAAATATTCTTGAGTTTTCTTCGTCTGATATTCAACATTGATTACAGAGAGCTTCTGTGGTTAAAATTGTAACACCGAAATAAAAATGTTCTTTTTAAATTTTTTTTAAAGCTCCTAAGAGTAACAGGAGAAAAAAATAAATTTTCTTTTGCTTTTATATACATTAAAAATATTTTTTCAACTTTCAATGAATCATTTCTTTAAAACTTTATTTTTTACCCTTTATTTGCTTGTTTGCAATAAATTGGGAGAAGTTTCTGTTGGCCGTGAAGTGGATAAAATGTCCATTACACAATACTCGCCCTAGGCAACAGCTGTGAATGAGAAACTTCCCCTTTCCAACAACACAGAAACCGAAAAAGCAATAAAATTGTCCCCTTCAAAACCATTAGAGGACCCCACGCAGTTTTAAGAGGGGAAGGCATAAAACTGTGGTGCGCTCTCGAAGAAGTTCGCAAAATTAAACAGAAACCTTTTGGCTAACACTAGCTTTGAAAAAAGTAGACCGCTTTCCAAGTGAGTTTCAATTAGCGGGTCATCCACTTACAGGGTTAAGATACTTAACTCTAAAAGATTTAAATGTCTAACTGTAGGGAAGTATAGTGCTTAAAACTTAAGAAACACATGGTAACGAAATTAAAATTTAATTGATAGAAATTGAGCAAATTTTTTTAAGTGAAGGATGAACCTGCTATTTCAATAACTAATTTTAGACATTTGGCATCCATCTCGTCAGGTATAACCCGAAATTTCCTCGGTTTTTAGAGTGTCCAGTCTTTCTTTTACTTTAGAGCTTAGCAACCGCACTGAAACTCCTCTTCACTTTGTAAAGCAATTAAATACTCCCTAATTCGGGATAAATAGCAGGCATGTCTTTTTAAAGCCAAAACTGCTGACATCCGTTTTTAAACTTTACTTTTAAGATCACAATTACTGCCCATTTCGATCAGTTCCTCTAGTAGTGACATTTTTTTTATCAATAGGACAATTTGTGTTTATTGCCTACTGTGTTAATTACCATCGTCAAAGCATTCTCAAATCTAGTTTCGAATCTGAATAAAGAGCATTTAAGTGAGTGAGTGAATATTAACGTCGCACTGTTAATCGGGTGCTTTTGGCGACGGACCTCGTAATTTTGAACCATGTTCAAGTCATGTTGAACCATGTTCATGTTCAAGGACGACACATGAGCTGGCATTCCCTCTCCTAACTACCACACCACACCAACGGGAGGACGTTTGAGCTTTCTACAGATTTAACGTGCATCGCTTCCCTACACGGCGGGTCTTTAATGGTACTGGGCTCGAACTCACGACATGTCTGCCATGATCTGATACCTTGATTAAAGGGCGTTTAAATGTTGTACGTAAATTAAAATGCCATTTTCCTAACAAATTTATACAAAAAAATATGGTATATTTCTGAGATAATTAAAAAAATGTATCTAATTTATTTTAAAAAATTTAAAAAATCTCTCTTTGCCTATACTCACTAAAACCTTAAACGCTGATTAGTATTATTTATTGCCCCATCTATTTAAAGGGTTTTTCTAAAAATAAACTGAAGAATTATTCGTCCCACTTTAAATAAATACTGTTCTTAAGTTGTCATCCATTATTTACTGCCGCTATCTATACTTAAAAACCCTTATTTATTACGAAAACCAAGACCATATTACTTTTGCCCATAATATTCCCGGGAAATCTCCATAATCCACATAAAATGATTGTTATTTTTTCCATCCTATAGAAGTTATTAAGTTACTGACCCAAAATTTAAGATAAAATACATATTTCGGGGAAATCCTGATGGTTTCAATCTTTGAAAAGTTGAAAATACTAAAAATACTTAATCATAACTTCAATACCTTCCTGTTTAAATAATTTAGAAAAATGTGTATTGGTACCAGGGAGGTAGCTACCGCCGAATTAATAGCAACCCCCGAGCTACAGGAGCCCCAACATGCGTAAGCAAAAAATAGTAAAATGCTATCAATAGTCCCGTTAACAGAGCTACCATTTTCAAAAAAAGGCCTCCCAAAGAATTTTGATACAAGGCTTGCACAAGATTAGCTACGGAATTGATTGGTAGTTACTTTATACTTGAATAAACAGGCAGCTTTGAATTTCAGGTATTATGCACAGGTCACAGCAACAAATTAGTATATTATTGTGACTTAAAGTTATTATTGCACAAAAATAAATGGCTGCAGAAATATCGCCACTACGTTTGTATTGATGGGAGGCCAGAACTTCCTAATTTAGAATTAGCCCCTGAGATGGCTTAGAATTTGTTTACGAGTCCCCGGACCGGATGTGGTTAAATTCCTTTTTGGTGGGGTGCGTCAAGAAAGATTCCCGCGTTAAGAAAGTTCACTAAACCCATAAATTGTGAGGTGATGTAACACTGCGCTTGCTCTGACCAATCAGAGACAATTAAAGTGAACAAGACAAAGAGTCCGGGCTCTAGATTTTTTGTGTGAAAAGTCGTAAAATAAAACGGACGCACCCCGATTTTACACAGAGGGTAGCTAACGTAACACCAATACCTTGGTGTTACGTTAGATAACAAACTCACTTTTAGACAACACATTACACGCATACGTGAGAACTTCATCAAGAAAGCTCACACGTTATCTCACCTAATTAACAAAAGATCTAAACTAAGTAGATCAAATAAATTACTTATTTATTCTCTACTTCTAAGACCAATCCTAACTTATGCCTCTCCAGTGTGAAGTTTCTCGCAGCTAAAACCCACATACAAAAACTCGAAGTAATTCAAAACAAAACCCTGAGACAGATTCTACGTGCCAAATGGTACATGAGAAACTCTGCTCTCAGGAAAGCCATTAAATTTAAAAACCATTAAAGAATTCATGAAAAAATTAGCAAAAAAATTTCTTCACAAAAATAGATAATTCAGATAATGCCTCGATCCAAAAGATCGAGAAGTACACTCCATCGAGACTCATGCACAGACCCAGAAACATACTAATTGATTAAAACCCACTTTTTTCATATCAGTTTTATCCCTACCTTTTATTAAGAAACATCACTTTTCCAAATTTTCTCACTCCAATTTCAATCACTTCGCATATATAACTCACGAACAACTTTCAGTCAAACATCACGAAACCCATCCACCAATCGGAGAGCGCCTGACCAGTACGGACTCTGGGAGCCTCCGATCCGTACACGGCGATGGTACCCATCCTCGGGACCGAAGTCATTACATTAACACAACTACCAATCAGGAAGCTCGCAACGCGGGAGAGAGCAGTCGATCTCAAGTTTCACACACACACAACGCAAACATGAAAAGCTGCCTCCCCATTGGACACAGGCGATCAGCGATCCCGCGAGGCCCCCATTGGGCCGAAGGAATCTCATCCTAATGTAATTTCTCTACTTCAGTAAAAGTAATTTTTTAACTATTTTATTCCGATATTTTAAACTTACAATTTTATGAATTCATTTTATCTCTTTAATTTTTAATTTTTTAAATTCTTAAACCTCTAAAAACAAAATGGGCAAAGTAATTGTTATCATGTTTTTAAAATCACCAGACAAGAGATCAAAGCCCTAGCGGGCTAAGTGCTCTATGAACACAACCCAGCTAAACAGAGGCAGAGAGCCATCACAGAGCTGCAGTTAATCACGAAAATACTCCGGAGACTCTGCATCAGCCATGTCCATCCCCTTTGCACTTTCCTCTCAAGTTAAGTTAAACTTTGATCATCTTGTAGTGAAGTAAATTTCCATATACTTGTGCTTAAAATAAATTTAATAATGTCTAAAAACTATACGATCAGTGTATGATTTAGAGTGAGATGAGTGTCTTAATTTCAGAATTAGTTAACTTAATTAATTGTCATGATGCGATGTGAAATTAGGAATCTGGGTTCAAAGTTTTAGAAATTAAATAAGTTTAAGATAGCGTCGTATCAGTATAAATGCTGGATGTTCGTACTAAAATGTTGGAGATTTTGGCTTATTTCATGAATTTTATAGCATATATATATATGTATTAATATTTTATTTTTATTCTCCAAAACTAATTAAGTTTTTGTAAAATCGATCCCTAAAGTTGTTTAAAACATTCTTAGAAATATTATAAAAATATTTAAGGTCTAAAAACCAATGAATACACAAAAGGAGTATTATGTTAAAATTTTCCATATATCATTTAAAAAATTTTAAAATTGCGTGAACACTATGTACAAAAATTTCATCTCGCATCATTTTTTTCAATAGAAACATTATATGAAATCCTAAAACATAACTTTTGAATGCATAAGTTTTTTTAAAAAAATTGTTTAAAAGGTGCCAAGTACTCTTAAGTGCCTATTTCTTTTGTGAATTAGTTTAGAATAAATATTTTTGTTTCAATGTTTATTTTTGAATTGCTTGCTCAAAATTTTTTTTAATAATGCATAATTCACTATATAAATGATTTTAATGTCTAAACTAGCTGCATGGCCCGGCGTTGCATGGGCTTCTTCAAGTATAACACTCTTTTTTTCTCCGGGATAAGATCTTTTTTTTTTCAAATTTCTACTTTCGATTAATAATTTTCAAAGCTAATCCAGTTTTATTCACAAAAAAACAGACAATTTTCGAATTTATTATTAAATAATTCGTTTTGTAATGAATAATAAAAAACAATACAGCTTTAATAATCCAATTTTATTCACAAGAATGTACAAGTTTAGTATTAAATAATTAATTTAGTAATGAATAATAATAAGCAATGTGGCTTTGATTTTTTTAAAAAAATATTATTTCATATCCATTTTTGTTAAATAATAAATCAAAAAAATCTTACAGTTAGCTATTGAAATGAATGATTATTTTGAGACTTACATGTTTTTAAAATCGTAGATAAACAAAAATACCTATTTATGTGAGGCTATCTTCTCACGAATCGCTGAATGAAAAAACACGCCGAAGGTATCAAAAGATCAATATATGAATGATCCGCGGAATCCAATTTTGGCTATTTAAATTTCGAAATTACAATTATTTAAAGATATAATTTTTAAAAACGATAAAAAGCACAATTCGTCTACATTGTTCCAAAAATGTAGACCCGGTTTGGTCAGTCTCACAGAAAATCAGTTTTAGAGGCCAACTTAAGTCATTTTTTGTAACAATAACGTTGTTACAAAACTTGATTAATATTTGCCTATCTATGTTTGTAGGCTTAATAATGATCCTTTAAATGATTATTGATATTAAGTCCTAGCATTAAGAATTCGATTGTATTTTAAAATATTCGTATAACTCTCGGTTCTTGATTTAAAAATGAGAGAACTTCTAAATAATAATTTCTAAAAGTGAAGTAGTATTATCTTTTAAATCTCATAACTTAATCTTAAAGTGGATTCCACAAAACCCATTTTTTACAGGATTTCTACTCAAAAAAATAAACGAGCTTGCAAAATTTGAAGTCTAAATCAAGAAGTTTAAAAACAGAACTTTTAGCAATTAACCCAATAACCATCATAGACCCAATTTCCGTAAGACCCGTTCTTAGCGGATTTCAATTCAACAAAAGAAACATGCATACCAAATTTCATTACTGTAGTTCTAGTGCAGAGATGGCGAACCTATGACCCGTGGGTCAGGCTCTGACCCACGCAAGCTTTTTAACTAACCCATGATAGCTAGGCAATTCCTTGTTTGCTTACGCGGGTTTATTTAGATTTTCTAATTTGTGTGGATTATTTATATACTGTTTGTATTTTTCCAAGCACTGCATTGGCAAAAAAGCAATTTAAATGCTGTTCCTTAAATGCAGGGCCTTCAGTTTTATCATTACAGTTCCAAAGTTACGCAAATGACAACACATGTATGTGAAAGTATGTACGAGGGTGAGTAGGAAATTAAGTTTCCCCTGTCGACTGTGGTCACAGTTGTGTATGAAAGTCAAAAAATAAAATGAGACAGTAAAGATAAGACATAATTTTATTTTTCTACGTAAGTACCAAGTACATTGAGACATTTGTCATACCGCTGGATAAGCTTTAAAAAGCCTTTCCAGAACAATTCAGGGCTTTGCATACGGAAGAAGCGTTTGCTCTTGCGTGGACTTTTTGGAGGTTGGAACCATCAATGCTACGCGGTAGGTACTGTGACACCCTGTTGAAATTGAAGGGGACGATTGGGAAAAAAATGACCTAGGCATTTCAAATCTGGCGTTTTGTTGTTGGATGATAATGCGAGTCCACATTCGTCGACGGAAACGCAAAACCGTATTGGAACTGTTGGCTTGGAGCGCCTGTATCACAGTCCGGATCTCGCACCAAGTGAGTTTCATCTGTTTCCGGCTTTGACGAAAAATCTCGCCTGAAATCACTTTGGAAGCAATGCTGAAGTCAAACAAGCCGTTAAACGCTTCTTCCGTATGCAAAGCCCTGAATTTTTCCTGGAGGGACTTTTGAAGCTTATCAAGCAGTATGAAAAATGTCCAATATTCTTGGCACTTACATTGAAAAATAAAGTTATGTCTTAGCTTTAATGTCTCATTCCATTTTTTTTTTTTTGACTTTCATACACAACAATGACCAAAGTCAACAGGGGAAACTTATTTTCCGACTCACCTTCGTAGTATTTGAAGTAAAGCAAAAGTACTTAGAGAATATCAAATAAAATGTATAATTTTACTCACATTTTGTTTGGTAAAAAAAATCAACAAACCAGAACAAATAAACATATTTAAAGCCCATTTTTCGGACAAAATGGACTTTAAAACGGTTATGTTCAGTTATGTCTCTATAAAAAGAGACTTCGGTACCATTTGTATCATCTCCCCTCTGTTTCACCCTGTGAGGCGCCATGCGCCTGTCTGTTATTCTCGATACTAGAATTTTTGGCTCCCAATTTAAGGCGCGCATGTACCAGGGTCGAACTTAGTGGCATCCATTTCGAACGCATTTAAAAGTAATATGTATTGATGTGTATGTATATTAGGGGTATGTTAACAAAAAATGTCTTTTCAAAAATTATTCTATTCTAATTACAAATATTTTTAATTGTAGCTCTGTACTATGTCGGTGGTTAAAAATTAAAAATAAGCCATACATATCAAGTTGAATGGTTTGAGATAAATATAGTGTGATTGAAAGGAGTACAATGGTTACATGTTTACAGTGGTGGCCAAAATTGGGGAAACTTTTTAAATTGTTAGGTTTTTTAAGTTTGTATGCTTATATAAAAGTTTTACGTTGCACAAAAATGCTAAGTATTTGATATCATTTTAATGGAAATTTAATACTAAATTCGATACAAAAAATAAAAAATTCAAATATTTTCAACGCATAAAAAGTTTTGCTGTAATAACTGTCGACATACATTAGATACTGATGATAGCAGTGAGTTATCAGAACTTAGTAGGTTGCTTTTTTTCTTTATTACAGCTTTAAATCGATATTTTATTGTTCTGAAAATAGTTTTAAGCTTTTCCTTAGTTATTACATGATGACAGGAAACAATTATATCCTAAATTAGTTCTTTTTTATTTCATGGTTACCTCATTAGGACAAGAGGTTTGAGATGGTGCCACAAGTTTTCGATTGGATTGAGATCAGGATTGTTTCCTGGCCAAGACAACAACTCGATGATCTTAGAATGGTACCAGTCTTTCACTTAAACTTTACTGTATGACAATGAGCAGAATCTTGCTGAAAAATGAATGAAGCTTTGTTGGTGAATAGATTCTTGAGATGGAAGGCATAAGTTTGGGTTTTAGAATGGTGTCAATATATTTTATGACATTCAGTGTCCCATCGATGATATGAAGGTGACCGATACCATCTGCCGATATTCATGACTAAGCATTAAAAATATGTGGGTACTTTATAGTTGCCTGGATGCAGCCAGGATGTAGCATTTCTGCTATTTTACGTCTTTAATATTTTAGGCTATTACTACCTAATAACGATACTGTCGTTTCGGCTTTCTATAAAACTTGTGACCAATAATCATTTGTCCAATTAATATGTTCTATTGTCCACTCTAGCCCCTTTTAGCGCTGTTGTAATTTGAGAAACGGCTTTTTCGAGGAATTCTACCTTTTAATCTTACATCTGCTTATCTACTCCTGAGTGTTTTTGAACTGACAGGAACATTAGCATCACTCAGATCACTTTTGATGGATGTCCATGGAATTCTTTTATCTCTAAAACATAGTATTTTTGTTCTTCTGTCATTAACAGATATGGTGCAACTTTTTCGGCCTTTTCCTGCTTTTTGTAATTAAATTCGTCTCCTGATATCTTAAACAAAACTCTCACTCTCCAGATCTAGTCACTAAAACACCCACCTGTTATGTAATTTTAACAAAGGAAATGCCACTTTCTCGTCACACATGTGTTAAATATACTCTTTTATTTGATGGCATTGCTTTTTCGTCTAAATATCATTGTTATCTTCGCCAGAAAACACGCACACACACACAGTCCTAACCTCAATCTTACCGAAAACTTGCGACACCGTACGAAATCTATTGTCCGAGTGAGGTAACCATGAAATAAAAAAGAACTAATTATGGATGTAATTGTTTCTTGGCATCATGTAACTACTAAGGAAGAGCTTAAAACTACTTTCAGATCAATAAAACATCGATGTGAAGCTGTAATAAAGATTAAAGGTAACCTCACTAAGTTCTGATAATTCTCTGCTATCATTAGTATCTAATGAATGTCGATAGTTATTACAGCATAACTTTTTATGCGTTGCAAATATTTGAATTTTATTTTTTGTATTGAATTCAATATTAAATTCCCTTTAAAATGACATAAAATACTTAGCATTTTGTGCAACGTAAAACGTTCTATAAGCATACAATCTTAAAAAACCTAACAATTTAAAAAAAGTGTTCAATTTTGGCACCACTTGACTTGTTTGTAATTTTTAATGAAAAAGTGTGACGTCCCGTACATATATCACGTACAGACATTTCGTGTGTGTGAAAAATTGCATTCTAATATAGGCATGTTAACAGATGAAAAAAAAAGGAATTTTTTTACAGAAGAAAAAATAGAATTTTTCTCAAAGCAGTGTTTTAAAAAGTTTTTTGGTTCCAAAATAAGAGTACTTCTGCTAGTTTCTAGGTTGTCCATTGTAATGTTCGCCGCGAGACACCTCATCCAGAAGGAGAATTTGTAAGAAAAGCGCTATTAGAATGTAGTCCTACATTGTTTGCTGATTTTTTTTAAAAAAGGCTTGATTATAAAGCGTATAACTGAGTTACCTATAAGTCCCAATATAATTAATGATCGAGTAATAGAATAAGAAAAAAAAAAATATTTTGTGTTAAATATGGTTATGCACATTTAGCAGTTTCTGCTTGGTATAAATTTGGAAATATATAATGAAAGAAAATTTAATAAAACTAATAACGTTAAAAGGAAGTGTACCAGTCTCTTGATATGTTTAAAATATTTGATATTGCATTTATAGTAATGGACATTCATCTTCAAGAAATAGTTTCTGTAAGCACACGGTGCACCTAGTATGGACGGGAAAAATTTGGATTTATTCAGTATCTTAAGCAAAATATTTCACATTCTCTGATTGAATTTAATTGTATAATACACCAGTAAGTTTTATGAGCGAAGCATGTGTGTGTGTGTGTGTGGTTTAAAAATATTTTCCAGTGTAATGTCAGTTATAATAAAAATAATTTATTTTGAAAACGTAAGTATTCTTTATAAACGGCAATGTGCACAGTTCTTAGAAGAAATTGAATTGCAATATTCAGGGATTTTGACATACAACAACGTGAGATGGTTTAGTTTCGTTGAGTCCTTAATTGTTTTATAACGTTATTAGAAGAAATTAAGCTCTTTTTAATTAAAGAAGACAATAGTTTCTATGAATTACCCAATGTACATTGGTTAAATGATTTAATAATTTTATGAGACATCACTCAGCATTTTAAAAAACTGAATAAAAAACTTCAAGGGCATGGACTCATAACGATGTTTGAAAATATTAATATATTTATGACAAAACTTAACATTTTTACTAAGAATTCGGAAATGAAAATATCATGAAATATTTTCCTCAATTACAAAACATTTTCAAAACACAATAAATTTTAAAACTCTGTTGATCTTCAAGAAAATGCAGTTAAAATATTTAGTAACTATGCAGGAAATAAAACAAGCTTTTGAGCAGAGATTCAATCAATGTAAAAGCTTGGAAAAAATATTTCACTTTATTTTATATCCGTACAAAATAGAATTTGAAACAATGAAGTTAACTGAATTTATGTGGCTGAGTATCGATAATTTAGAAATGGAATTAGTTGAATTTTGAAGCAGTGTTGCGAGGAAAATAAAATTTGAAGACTTCATTTCCGAAATAGAAAAAAAAACTGTGCGAAACTAGTGCAGCTAAATATTGATCCAACAGTAAAAATTACAAATATTATATTAAACGTATGGTATTATTTACCATATAATTTTATATTAAAGAAAAAAAAATTGGTTAATGATCTTTTAACGATGTTTGGGTCCACATATTCATATGAGAAATTGTTTTCTTCAACGAAGTTGGTAAACTATTAGAAATAGACTTGACAGGGAATTAACTGCGAAATACGTTTAACTAATGAATATGAAATATGAACCTAATATTAAAAAACTACCTGAAATAAACAGGAATAGATTTCTCATTAAATGCTTTATAATCAATTTTGTTATACATATATTTTTGGACATAAAGGGTGTTTTTTTAGAGGTATAGAACTTTAAATTGCAATAAAACAACGATGTATTATTGGATTGACATGAATTTTTTTTTATTCGAAAGATAATCTTGTAGCATTACATTTTAAATATGATCAAGCAAGGCGTAGATTCGTCGAATGGGCCCAAAACGAGATTGCCGTTGTTCCCGATTTTCATAAGCAAATTTTGTTTAGCGATGAAGCGCACTTCTGGTTGAATGGCTACGTCAACAAACAAAACTACCACATTTGGAGTGAAGCTAATCCACAAGTGTATCTCGAAACACCGTTACATCCAGAAAAACTGACTGTTTGGTGCGCTTTATGGGCTGGTGGAATCCTTCTTCAAAAACGATGAAGGCCACAACGTTACAGTCAATGGTGATCGGTATAGAGCCATGATTACTAACTTTTTCATCCCTGAATTGAACAATCATGATGTCCAGGAGTTGTGGTTTCAACAAGACGGCGCAACATGTCACACAGCTCGTGCCACAATCGATTTATTGAAAGACACGTTTGGTGACCGCCTAATTTCACGTTTTGGACCTGTGAATTGGCCCCCAAGATCTTGTGATTTAACACCGCTAGACTATTTTTTGTGGGGCTATGTAAAGTCATTGGTCTATGCGGATAAGCCACAAACGCTTGACCATTTGGAAGACAACATTCACCGTGTTATTGCCGATATACGGCCACAAATGTTCGAAAAAGTCATCGAAAATTGGACGTCCAGATTGGACTACATCCGAGCCAGCCGTGGCAGTCCTATGCAAGAAATCTTATTTAAAATGTAATGCCACAAGATTATCTTTCGAATAAAAAAAAATTCATGTCAATCGAATAATACATCGTTGTTTTATTGCAATTTAAAGTTCTGTACCTCTAAAAAACACCCTTTATATACAGTAGAATCTGTCTTTGTGCGGTCCTTTTTTATGCGATTTTATTTTTATTTGACCGCATAAAATAACTTTTGCAGTATTTCGACGAAATGGGTTGTTATATGTAAGAATTCGTAAAATTTTTGAACATTTTTGTGCGGTTATTTTTATACGGTTTTTATCAACCGCACAAACACAGGTTCACAACTGTACTAATAAATAATATTTCATAATATATATTGTATGTAATCTTTACTCTTTGTTCATTAAAATACTTATTGCCTTTTGCCCCAAACGCTTAAGAATTTTTAACCCCACTAAGATCTTTTAAATCATCAAACCACTCCCATTTTTACTCGTTAGGCTAATTTAATTTTAAAGATGTTTAGTTTTAAAAATACTCAGTTTAAAATTTTAAAACTTAACGCTGTTGCAAATAGGCATTAGTGACCCACGAGTTAGCACTAAAAAAAATGAGCAAAATTTGACACACGTCTCAAGAAGGTCAGCCATCCCTGGTTTACTAGTTAACACCAGCGCTCGCTTAAAAGGAGTCGATTTTTGTAACATCCGTTCTCTTCGGGTCTGTATTCAACAAAAGAAACATTCAAACAAAATTCAAAGCCTATAGTCTAATTAATCAAAAGCAGGAATTTTCATGTATAGCGCCCCTTATCTCCTCGCAACCCTCCTTGGGTGTCGGATTCGGCAAAATCTGTTCTTAGCGGATGTCTATTCTATGAATGGGATACGCCTCCCTATTTTCAAATCTATGCGTCTAATAGTTCCAAAATAGGAATATATTTATCTCCAACTCTTAATCCTCGCAAACCCCCTTAGAGTTCTATTTTTGCAAAACTTTTTTGTTCCGAATCTTTATTTCATGAAAAGAACCTGTGTGCCAAATTTCAAGACTGTACGTCTAATAGTTTAAAAATGGAAATAACTACTTATAATGCCATTTAATCCACCACAACGCTATTTGGGGGGCGAATTTCAATACAGCCATTTTGTAGCGGGTATCTACTCTGTAAAAGGAATCTGCTTATACAAAATTTCAAGACTGTACGTGTAATAGTTCGAAAACGGGATTAATTGGCTGTAACGTTGTTTAACTCCCCGCAACCCCCTTGGGGGTCAGTTTTCATAAAAACCTCTTTTGTAGAAGATCTATCTCTATGAAAGAAACATGGCTGCCAAATTTTGAATCTGCATGTGAAATAGTTCAAGAACGGGAATATTTACTTATAACAGAACTTAATCCTCAGCAACGCCCTTTGGGGATCGATTTTCGTAAAATCCATTTTTCATAAATCTCTACTCCATGCATGAAATCTGCTTGTTTAGTTTCAAGACTGTACGTCTAATAGTTTAAAAATGGAAATAATTATTTATAACGCCCTTTAATCCCGCATAACGCTGCTTGAGGGAGGACGAATTTTACTAAAATCATTTTGTACAGGGTATCTACTCTGTAAAAGGAATCTGCTTATACCAAATTTCAAGACTGTACGTTTAATAGTTCGAAAACGGGAATAATTGGCTGTAACGCCACTTCAACCCCTCGTAACCCCCTTGGGGGTCAGTTTTCATAAAAACCTCTTCTGTAGCAGATCTCTCTCTACGAAAGAAACATGGCTGCCAAATTTTAAGTCGGTAGGTGAAATAGTTTAAGAACGGGAATATTTACCTATAATAACCCATAATCCCCCACAACGCCCCTTGGGGGTCGATTTTCGTAAAACTCATTTCTTCATAAATCTCTACTCCATGCATGAAATCTGCTTGTCAAATTTCAAGACTGTACGTCTAATAGTTTAAAAATGGAAATAATTATCTATATATATAACGCCCCTTATAATCCCTCGCAACGCCACTGCGCATCTTTCGGAACATAGTTTTACTAACTCAGAAACCTTCGCGGACCACTCCCCAAAGTTTCATCGTAATCGGATGAGCGGTTTAAGAAGACACAAGAGACGCACAAATAAACATTCATTCTTATTTGTAAATGTCGCAGGGAAAAATGTGTTGAGGAGAAAGAGAGAAGGTATAAAGGTCGGGTACAAAGCGAAAACATAGTTCTAGAAATGCTGACTGGTTCATTTTAACATCGTGCGTGAATTGGCCATCTCCTTTAGGGATTTGGCAAAAGCTCTAATTTCATCGTTTCCTTGCGGCATCTATTTATCATCGAAAGGCAAAAATAAAAATGAGACATTTTATAAGCCCTTATGTGAAAATGCCAAGCATTTTAGTTATAATAAACAAAACAAATTTAATGCAAACATACCGCGAGTTACATCGAATGTATTTTTATCTGAGTTAAAAAAATGATAAATGTGTATTATGTAAAAATAATGAAGTTCATGCTCTACAATTATGTCCACAATTTAAAATGTTTTCTGTAAACGAAAGAGTAGAATTTGTTAAAAATAATAGACTTTGTTTTAAATGTTTTTCACCTCAATGTAGCGTTAGAAGATGTCGATCAAAAAACTGTTTCTGCTCCAAACCGCATAATAAATTATTACATTATCCCAGAGAAATGAAAAATAATTCTTTTCTCCCCCCATGGAGACGACGCCAGAGGTTAACCGGAATGAATCACAATTCGCCTTGCGTGTAAGTGCTGAATCTTTCGTTCCAAAAGTAGACAAAACACAAATCGTGACGGCATGTTTTAAAAACAAGTGATTTTTTAGTACTGCTTTTAGTCTAGTGAAAGATAAATATACAGAATGGCAGGCATTTAAGATCTTGTTAGACTCGGGAAGTGAAACATGTTTAATTTCAAATGAGTACGCAAATAAATTACAACTTAGGACCGAAAGAATATAAATGTCGCAGGGAAACGATGAAATTAGAGCTTTTGCAAATCCCTAAAGGAGATGGCCAATTCACACACGATGTTAAAATGAACGAGTCAGAAGTTATAGAACTATGTTTTCGCTTTCTACCCGACCTTTGCCTTCTCTCTTTCTCCTCAATACATTTTTCCCTTCGACATTTACAAATAAAAATGGATGTTTATTTGTGCATCTATTATGCCTTCTTAAGCCGTTCGTCCGATTACGATGAATCTTTGGGGAGTGGTCCGCGAAGGTTTCTGAGTTAGTAAAACTATGTTCCGAAAGATGCCCAGTGGCGCATTGCAAGGGATTATAAAGGGCGTTATAGATAATTATTTCCATTTCTAAACTATTAGACGTACAGGTTGGAAATTTGGTAGGCAGATTCCTTTTACAGAGTAGATTCCCGCTACAAAATGGTTATAGTGGAATTCGCCCCCCAAGTAACGTTGTGGGGGATTTCTCACATGAATATGTGGACCCAAACATCGTTAAAAGATCATTTTTTAACTAGTTTTCTCATTAATACAAAATTATATGGTAAAGAATACCATACGTTTAATATAATATTTGAAATTTTCACTGTTGTGGATCAATACTTAGCTGCACTAGTTTCGCACAGTTTTTCTTCTACTTCGGAAATGAAGTCTTCAACTTTTATTTTCCACACAACATTGCTTCGAAATTCAACTAATTCCATTTCTAATTTATCGATACTCAGCCGCATAAATTCAGTTTACTCCATTGTTTCAAATTCTATTTTGTACGGATATAAAATAAAGTGAAATATTTTTTCCAAACTTTTACATTGATTGTATCTCTCCTCAAAAGCTTGTTTTATTTCCTGCATAGTTATTAAATATTTTTAACTACATTTTGTTGAAGATCAACATAGTTTTTAAAAATTGTGTTTTGAAAATGTTTTGTAATTGAGGAAAATATTTCATGATTTTCATTTCCGAATCCTTAGTAAAAATGTTAAGTTTCGTCATAAATATTTTAATATTTTCAAAAATCGTTATGAGCCCATGCCCTTGAAGTTTTTTATTCAGTTCTTTAAAATGCTGAGTGATGTCACATAAAAACATTAAATCATTTAACCAATGTACATTGGGTAATTCATAGAAACTATTGTCTTCTTTAATTATATAAAAAGAGCTTAATTTCTTCTAATAACGTTATAAAACGATTAAGGACTCAACGAAACTAAACCATCTCACGTTGTTGTATGTCAAAATCCCTGAATATTGCAATTCAATTTTCTCTAAGAACTGTGCACATTGCCGTTTTAAAAGAATACTTGCGTTTATAAAATTGATTATTTTTATTATAACTGACATTAAACTGGAAAATATTTTTAAACCACACACACACATGCTTCGCTCATAAAACTTGCTGGTGTATTATACAATGAAATTCAATCAGAGAAGGTGAAATATTTTGCTTAAGATACTGAATAAATCCAAATTTTTTCCCTACCATACTAGGTGCACCGTCTGTGCTTACAGAAACTATTTCTTGAAGATCAATGTACATTACTATAAATGCAATATCAAATATTTTAAACATATTAAGACCGGTACACTTCCTTTCAACGTTATTAGTTTTATTAAATTTTCTTTCATTATATATTTCCAAAAAAAAAAATGTGCTAAAAAAATTGCTAAATGTGCATAGCCAAAAAGAAATTTTTTTTCATATTCTATTACTCGATCATTAATTATATTGGGACTTATAGGTAACTCATTTATACGCTTTATAATCAAGTCTTTTTTTAAAAAAAATCAGCGAACAATGTAGGACTACATTCTAATAGCGCTTTTTTTACAATTTCTCTTTCTGGATGAGGTGTCTCGTGGCGAGCAGTACAATGGACAACCTAGAAACTATTAGCAGTACTCTTATTTTTTGGAACCAAAACACTTTTTAAAACACTGCTTTGAGAAAAATTCACTTTTTTTTTCGGTAAAAAAATTCATTTTTCTTTCTTCATCTGTTAATATGCCGAGATTAGAATGCAACTTTTCACATACGAAATGCCTTTTCACATTGTATGTACGTGAAGTCACTTTTTCATTAAAAATTACAGTGGTGGCCAAAATTGTGGTCACTTTTTTAAATTGTTAGGTTTTTAAGTTTGTATGTTTATATAAAGTTTTACTTTGCAAAAAATGCTATGTATTTTATATCTTTTATAAGGGAATTTAATACTGAATTCAATACAAGAAATAAAATTCAAATATTTGCAAAGCATAAAAAAGTTATGCTGTAATAACTATCGACATACATTAGATACTGATGATAGCAGTGAATTATCAGAACATAGTGAGGTTACCTTTAATCTTTATTACAGCGTCACATCGATGTTTCATTGATCTAAAAGTAGTTTTAAGCTCTTCCTTAGTAGTTACATGATGCCAAGAAACAATTACATCCATAATTAGTTCTTTTTTATTTCATGGTTACCTCACTCGGACAATAGATTTCGTACGGTGTCGCAAGTTTTCGGTAAGATTGAGGTTAGGACTGTGTGTGTACGTGTTTTCTGGCGAAGATAACAATGATATTTAGACGAAAAGCAATGACATCAAATAAAAGAGTATATTTAACACATGTGTGACGAGAAAGTGGCATTTCCTTTGTTAAAATTACATAACAGGTGGGTGTTTTAGTGACTAGATCTGGAGAGTGAGAGTTTTGTTTAAGATATCAGGAGACGAATTTAATTACAAAAAGCAGGAAAAGGCCGAAAAAGGTGCACCATATCTGTTAATGACAGAAGAACAAAAATACTATGTTTTAGAGATAAAAGAATTCCATGGACATCCATCAAAAGTGATCTGAGTGATGCTAATGTTCCTGTCAGTTCAAAAACACTCAGGAGTAGATAAGCAGATGTAAAATTAAAAGGTAGAATTCCTCGAAAAAGCCGTTTCTCAAATTACAACAGCGCTAAAAGGAACTAGAGTGAACTATAGAACATATTAATTCGATAAATGATTATTGGTCGCAAGTTATATAGAGGGCCGAAAAGACAATATCGTTATTCGGAAGTAATAGCCTAAAGTATGAAAGACGTAAAATATCAGAAATGCTACATCCTGACTGCATCCAGGCAACTATAAAAAGTACCCACATAGTTTTATCGCTTAGTCGTGATCGTGAATATCGGCAGATGGTATCGGTCACCTTCATATCATCGATGGGGCACTGAATGTCATAAAATATATTGACAATATTCTAGAACTCGAACTTCTGCCTTCCATCAGGGATCTATTTATCAACAATGCTTCATTTATTTTTCAGTAAGATTCTGCTCATTGTCATACAGTAAAGTATAATTGAAAGAGACTAGTACCACTCTAAGATCATCGCGTTGTTGTCATTGCCAGGAAACAATCCGAACATCAATCCTTTCGAAAATTTGTGGCACCATCTGAAAACTCATGTCCGAATGAGGTAACCATGAAGGAATAAAGAACTAATTAAGGATATAATTGTTTTCTAGCATCATTTAATAACTAAGGAAGAGCTTAAAACTATTTTCAGCTCAATGAAACATCGATGTAAAGCTGTAATAAAGAAAAAATGCAACCTCACTAAGTTCTGATAACTCACTGCTATCATCAGTATCTAATGTATGTCGACAGTTATTACAGCAAAACTTTTTATGCGTTGAAAATATTTGAATTTTTTTTGTATTGAATTCAGTATTAAATTCCCTTTAAAATGATATAAAATATTTAGCATTTTGTGCAACGTAAAACTTTCTATAAGCATACAAACTTAAAAAACCTAACAATTTAAAAAAGTATCCCCCAATTTTGGCCACCACTGTACACATATAACCATTGTACTCCTTTCAACCGCACTATATTTATCAAACCATTCAATTTGATATGTATGGCTTATATGGCTTATTTTTAATTTTTTAACTACCGACATAGTACAGAGCTACAATTAAAAATATTTGTAATTAGAATACAATAATTTTTAAGAAGACATTTTGTGTTAACATACTTAATATACATACACATGAATACATATTACTTTGAAATGCGTTCGAAATGAATTCCACTAAGCTCGACGCTGGTACAGGCGCGCCTTAAATTGCGAGCCAAATATTGCAAGTATCAAGAATAACAGACATGCGCATGGCGACTCACAGGGTGAAACAGAGAAGAGACGATACAAATGTACCGAAGTCTCTTTCTATAGACATAACTGAACATAGCCTTACAAAAGTCCATTTTGTCCGAAAAAAGGGCTTTACATATGTTTATTTGCTCTGGTTTGTTGATTTTTTTTTACCAAACAAAATGTGAGTAAAATTATACATTTTGTTTGATATTCTCTAAACACTTTTGCTTTATTTCAAATACTACGAAGGTGAGACGGAAAATAAGTTTCCTCTGTCGACTGCGATCAGAGTTGTGTAGGAAAGTCAAAAAAAATAGAATGAGACATTAAAGATAAGACATAACTTTATTTTTCAATGTAAGTACCAAGAATATTGAGACATTTTTCATACTTTTTGATAAGCTTCAAAAGTCCCTCGAGGAAAAATTCAGGGCTTTGCATACGGAAGAAGCGTTTAACGGTTTGTTTGACTTCAGCATTGCTTCCAAAGTGACTTCAGGCGAGATTTTTCGTCAAAGCCGGAAATAGATGAAAGTCACTTGGTGCTAGATCAGGACTGTGATATAGGCGCTCCAAACCAACCGTTGCAATATGGTTTTGCGTTGCCGTCGAAGAGTGTGGACTATCATTATCATCCAACAACAAAACAAGCGCCAGATTTGAAAAGCCCAGGTCTTTTTTCCGAATCGTCCCCTTCAATTTCGATAGGGTGTGACAGTACCTACCGCGTAGCATTGATGGTTCCAACCTCCAAAAAGTTCACCAAAAGTAAACGCTTCTTCCGTATGCAAAGCCCTGAATTGTTCTGGGAAGGCTTTTTGAAGCTTATTCAGCGGTATGACAAATGTCTCATTGTACTTGGTAAGTACGTAGAAAAATAAAGTTATGTCTTATCTTTAATGTCTCATTTTATTTTTTGGCTTTCATACACAACTGCGACCACAGTCGACAGGGGAAACTTATTTTCCGACTCACCCTCGTACCTACTTTCATATACATTTGTTCTCATTTGTGTAACTTTTAACTGTAATGATAAAACTGAAGTCTATAGACAGCATTTAAATTGCTTTTTGTGTCAATGCAGTGCTTGGAAAAATACAAATAGAATTTAAATAATCCACACAAATTAGAAAATCTAAATAAACCCGCGTAAGCAATCAAGTGATTGCCTAGCAATCATGGGTCCGTTAAAAAGCTTCCGTGGGTCAGTGCCTGACCCACGGGTCATAGGTTCGCCATCACTGGTTTAGACCTTTGAAATCGAAAGTTAATTTGCTTGAGGACTTGTAAAATTAATTTTTTGTCTCATTTATATAAAGTTTCAGCCGTTACTTACCCACTTCACTGGGTATTTCATGATGTTGTAGCAGTATATACTGTTTATACACTCATGGACAAAAAAATGAGCGCACCAAGAAGGCATCGTCAAAAGGAAACGAAATTTTACATACGTAATGACTGTTTTTGTTGTTGTTGCTTATGCCACCTGTCTGACGTAGTCAGATCGAGGCCCACGAGATTCATAGTGGCAAGGGGCGTGAAGTACGCCTGTCGTTGGCGTTAACCGTGAGCACCATACAGGTGAAAGTAAAAATTAGCTCGGTACGTAATGACTATTTTGATATAAGTAAATGATTAGAAAATCAAAGAAAAAGGATCATTTATTTCAGAGAAAAAGGTAAAAGAAGGGAGGATATAATACCCTGTTGAGCCCCCTCTAGCACGAATGCACGATGTGATATGTTCGGGCATTGAGGCATACAAGTTTTGTATGCTATCTTGAGACATTTCGTTCCATATTTGCTGCAACCTTGCCTTTGGTTCGTTCAAACATGTGACATGCCCTACTCGCCATCCCAAATGATCCCAGATATGCTCGATTGGAGACAAATCTAAGAATCGGGCAGGCCAAGGAAGGGTAGTAACAGTACGGAGACAGTCTTGTGACATCCATGCCGTGTGAGGTCGAGAATTGTCTTGTAAAAAATGGTTCCTGGGAGCCGTTGCATGTGTGGCAACCTATATGGTTGCAGGATGTCACGGACATACCACTGGGCTGTCATGCTGCCACGGATCAATCCTAAGGGTGACCGTGTATTGTAGGCAATGGCACCCCATACCATCACAGATGGTGTGGCAGCAGTGTGTCGCTGTAAAGCAAAGGTAGGATTGAGGCGTTCACCACCGGGTCTCCACACACGAACACGATTGTCATCACTGCTGAGATTGAATCTGGATTTGTGTTGTCACTAAAGACGACTTGGTTCCTTTCCGCTACAGTCAAGTTTCCTCGTGATCGGCACCACTCCAAACGGAGGCGTCGATGGGTGGGCGTCAAGGGGTACGTAATGGGCACCGCGATCCCAAATGTCCTTCAACCAGGCCACTTCCTATGGTTCGAGAAGACACAGGGTTCACTAATGAAGATGCTACCTGTCCTGGATGGTGGCCGATGAAGCAGTTGACTGAACGTGTGCATTTCTTGCGATGTCTTTTCTGTTCAACCAGACATCAATAAACATCAGTCTGTTCTCATCGACTGGTCTGTCGAGGGCGTCCTGAGTCTGGTCTTCGTGTAAATAACATCTCTCGGATCCACTGGTCCCAACACCTCCTCACAACACAATTCGAGCGGTCTAATTGACGAGCTACTCGCCTAGCTGACTACTCAGCTTCCATCCTGTCGATGATTATTCACCTCTCAAACTGTGACAGCTGCTCATATTGTCTTTGAATATGGCGTAATGTCATATCTACATCAGCTCTTTCTTTGTAAGCGATTCAGCACACTCGAACAAGCTTTGTGTGTGTGTGTGTGTGGTTACCTGTTTTATACTCCATGTAGAACGACGTTTAATGCCCTCTACCGGCTACACATAATGCACAATTACGCTGTATTTCTAATCATTTGCATATCTCTCCGACTTGTACCTTCATGCCAAGTTTCGTTACAATCCCGCAAGTATTTCCTGGTGCGCTATTTTTTTTTGCTAATTTTATATCATGAATTAGAGTAATTCTTGGAATGACAGGAGAAATGCAACGTGCAGCCGTTTATCATATTATCCTTAAAGTTCAGCAAAGCAATCTGTACTCCAAGCCATGACAAAAACGAGTCTTCTTTCAGTGCTGATCAAGAGCCAGTGCGACGTTCGTTCACGTGGTTCTTATTAAGTTCGCAGGAGTCGAAGTCAAAGTTCTTATGTGGGAGGCGGGTTGAGCTGTTCTGATAGGTTTTACCCCAACTGACACTTGAAGCGTTGGAGATTTATCACACACACACACACACACACATATATATATATATATATATATATATATATATATATATATATATACTAGCTGGTATACCCGTTCTTCGCTCGAATGAATTGAAAAATTAAACAATTCAGATTGAAGGATAAAGAAGTTTTTAATGAGTAAATTTTACGTGAATTGCAAATTAAACAAAAAAAAAAGCTTCTTGCATATCTCAGCTCAAAAAACAAAAACTACTTGTTACATTTTTGGCCTGTAGATCTAATAGATGGAAGCCCAGTGGCTGAGTGGTTAGTGCATCGCGCTTCCACACCACCAGCCTGAGGTTCAAACCCCGGGCTGGGCTAGACTGACTCAGCCTTTCATCTTTCACCTCACAGCTTGCTTAAAATTTAACACTGGGGTTTCGCGTCAGATTGACCACTTGACCGGAACATCTTCTCATGCACATAAGGGCCCAATGTCGCTTATGCTGAGTTGGAGGATAGTAGGCCTTGTCCCTCATGGGTTGTTGCGCTACTAAGTTAAGATCTAATAGCTTATAAAAAGGTTTTTTTATTTATAACGCACCGTAACTCTCTTGTGGGTCAATGTTTGTAAACACCTGCCTAAGATGACCTGTGCTCAGCAAAATTAACACATTGTTACAAATTTTGTTTAAAGAACTCTTAAAATAGTATAAATAATTTATATCTGGATATGCGTAATACGTTAATATTATTTTCTGTTGCATTTATTTTATGTTAAAATTGTAAAATTCGCAAGCAACGCCGTTCCTTACATTATAATGGCGATTCAATGGAGAAACAGTGAAATGTTGGTGATAGAGCCAATTTGGCATTATTTTTGGCGACCATGTAGGCAACTTGACGATTGATTGAACGGTGCAGAAGTTGATATGATGTAGCGTTACCTGGGGGAGCTGCAACAAAGAGGATAGCACAAAAGCCTTCTCCACAAAAATACATATACACTCATGGACAAAATACTAGCAATCTATCTGTATTTCCCTCTCTCTCTTAATAGTTTAAAAGCCTACACTGTATATAGCAGACCTAATTTAAATAATCATCTTCTCATTTTCAGAGGGTTCTGGAAATAAAAGAGCCATCGGAACACTACTGAGGAGTAAAGTAACTGTTGCGTGCAGAATATCGCTCCTTGTGAAACCTGAGTAAGTAGTTATTTCTGTTCAATTACGTTAAAAGTTATGGGGTTTCATTGTTAAGATATCCGACTAAGTTCGGAACCGTGATTTTAAAAAGGCGTGTAAATGAACACATTTTCTGATATTTAATATCATCTGAATTAGAACTAACATATAAAATAGTCTTAAAAATATTATTACAATACAAAATTATTTAAATGCAAAATTTTTGCAAAAAAACGAAGAAGGAATGACATATTTTCAAAACATTATCGTTTTAAGGAAAATGCTTCTATAATAATAATATACCTGTACACTCATGGACAAAAAAATTAGCGCACCAAGAAATAGTTGCGGGATCGTAATGAAACTTGGCATGAAGGTATATGTCGAGGAAATATGCAAATGATTAGAAATACAGCGTGATTGCGTATTACGTATAGCCGGTACAGGGCGTTTAACGTCGTCCTCCGTGGAGTATAAAACAGATAACCAAAGCTTGTTCGAGTGCGCTGAATCGTTTACAAAGAAGAGCTGAGGTAGATATGGAATTACGCCATTTTCGAAGACAGTATGAGCAGCTGCTGCAGTTTGAGAGGGGGAGAATCATCGGCATGATGAAAGTTGGTTGGTCAGTTGGCGAGTAGATCATCAACTAGGCATCTCTGATTGTGTTGTTAGGAGTTGTTCGGACCAGTGGATCCGAGAGATGTAATTTACACGAAGACACGCTAAGGACGCCGTCGACAGACCAGTCGTCGAGAAGACCGCCACATCGTAAGAAATGCATGCGTACAGCCAACTACTTCATCAGCCGCCATCCGGGTACAGGTAGCACCTTCACTAGGAACTCTCGTGTCTTCTCGAACCATACGAAGGCGCCTGGCTGAAGGACATTTGGGATTGCGACGCCCAATACGTGTGCTACTCTTGACGCCCACGCATCGACGCCTCCGTTTGGAGTGGTGCCGCTCACGAGGAAACTGAACTGCAGCTGAATGGAAGCAGGTCGTCTTTAGTGATGAATCAAATTCAATCGCAGCAGTGATGATAATTGTGTTCGTGAGTGGAGACCCCATGGTGAACCCCTCAATTCTGCCTTTGCTTTACAGAGACACACCACTCCCACAACTAGTGTGATGGTATGAGTGGCCATTGCCCACAATACACGGTTACCCCTAGTATTGATAAATGGCACCATGACAGCCCAGTGGTATGTCCATGACATCCTTCAACCACATGTGTTGCCACTCATGCAATGACTCCCAGGAGCCATTTTTCAACAAAACAATTCTCAGCCTCACATGTCAAGAATGTCAAAAGACTGTATCCGCACTGTTACTACCCTTCCTTGGCCTGCCCGATCCTCAGATTTGTCTCCAATCGAGCATATCTGGGATTATTTGGGATGGTGAGTTGGGCATCCCTCGAGTTTGAACGAACTGGTTGCAAGGTTACAGCAAATATGGAACGACCTGCAAATATGCCTCAATCCCCGATCGTATCGCATCTTTCATTCGCGCTGGATAGTGTTTAACAGGGTAATATAAGTCCTCCGTTCTTTTGCCCTTTTCTATGAAACAAATGATCCTTTTTCTTTGACTTTCTAATCTTTTACTTCTATCAAAGTAGTCATTATGTATGTAAAATTTTGTTTTATTTTGATGGCTCTTTCTTGGTGCGCAATTTTTTGTCCATATGTGTACATGCTAATTTTCATAGTGATCGGTTGAATGGTGTTGCAGTGAAGTGATTTAATACATACAAACATCCATTTATATATATATAGATAGATAGATCGATAGATAGATAGATAGATTGATATACGAGGGTGGACTGAGAGGTTTCCGACCTAACAAAGATACGAGACATTTCGCCTGAATTTTTTTTTTTTTTCATTTTTCAACATAAGTCTCCTTGTAACTCTACACATTTCTCCCAGCGATGCTTCCATTTCTGTAACCCACCCAAATAGTACTCGGCGTTTTTCTTCGCAAAATAATTGTTCACCAAGGTGATTGTCTCTTCATTTAACGAAAATCCATGTCCTCGGAGCGCAATTTTTAGATGAGGGAACAAAAAGAAGTCGCCAAGAGCTAGATTTTGTGAGTAAGGCAGATGTTCAAGCAGTTCAATCCGTAATTCGTAGATTTTCGCCATGACAACCATTGAGGTGTGAGATTGCGCGTTGTCTTGGTGAAACAGGATTTTCTTTTTCTGCAAATGTGACCGTTTTTCCGCAAGTTCTGCCTTCAGCTTTTTAAGTAATGATGCGTAGTATGTTCCTGTAATGGTTTTTCCTTTTTGAAGATATTCTATTAAAATAACTCTATGACTATTCCAAAAAACAGTCGGCATCACTTTCCTAGTCGAAAAAACAGTTTTTGCTTTTTTGGGAGCCGGTTCCCCCCTTGTTGTCCACTGTTTGGACTGCATTTTTGTTCCAGTCCAGTGTATCCAAGGTTCATCTACAGCAATTAATCGGCCACCAAACTCGGATTTATTACACCTAAACTGCGCCAACAGAGCGTTGGAAATGTTCCCCCAATGAAACCCAATGCAGCGATGCATGTTAAATCTGTCGAGAGCTGTCCTCCCGTGGTGTGGTGTGGTAGTTGGGAGAGTGGGTGCCAGCTCAGGTGTCGTCCACGTTACTTGACCATGGTTCAAAATCATGTGGTACGTCGCCAAAAACCCTCGTGTAGCTGAACCATGCGACGTTAATATTCAATCAATCAATCAACCAATAGCCCCATTTGGCGAACTTTGGCCATGTTTTCGTCGGTAGTTGCAATATTTAGACTTCCCGAACGTTCATCGTCTCCCAAGCTCTTACGACCACGCTTAAATTCAGCTGCCCAAATTTCATTGTTGTAAATGATAGGGCGCAGTCCCCATTCACAGAATCCAACTCATCTTTGATTTGCGTAGGTGTATTGCTCTTAAAAAATAAATATTTAATGACAGCTCGATACTCGGTTTTGTCCATTTTCACACAAACACTCGCATCAACTCACTCAAATGACTATTATAAAACAATTGCGCGTCCAAAATGATTGAAACTTCAGTGAGTAACTGTCAATAGATGAACAACGAAATTCAATAGCTTTTATTAACAAGTGCTGTTATCTTCAAGTTGAGGTCGGAAATTTTTCAGACCACCCTCGTATATATTTACGAAAATACTTGAAATCAAATTTAATCAAAAGAAAAAGAAAGGTTCTATTGCATAAAAGTCAGTATTTATTTATACATGTGAAACTTGGTCCATGTCTCGGAAAGATGGGAGCATGATAAGTATTTACGAAAGGAAGATTTTAAGATTTATTTTTGGAGAAATTCAGGAAAATTGGATATGGCGAAGAAGATCAAATTTCGAGCTCTATTACTCATATAATCAATCTGATACTATTAACTTCATGAAAACACAATGAATTAAATGGGCAGTCCACTTTGTCAGAATGGATGAAGACCGCACCACTAAAAAAGTCTTCAATGCCCAGCCAATTGGTACACAGAAAAGAGGCAGGCTATATCTAAGATGGATTGATGGCCTAGAAAAAGATTTCTGTGTTTAGAGAATTAAAATTTGGAGAACACTAGCTGTGGAAGGACTGGGGAAAAGGCTTCTTGAGAAGGCCAAGGCCCACCCAGGGCTGTCGAGCCACAGAGGAAGGAAGGGTATATAAATATATAAGGAAGAGTATATATAAATAATTGATATTTAAGTCCTGACAATAAGCGTTTGATTGTATCTAAAAACATTCTTTTAACTCTCACCTTTTGCATTACATAAAAACACACACGACAGGACTTCTAAAAAATAATTTCTAAAATTGAAATAGAATTATCTTTTATAATCTCGTAACCCCCTCCCTTAAAGGGGATTTCAGCAAAATCCATTTTTAGTGAATATCTACTCAGTCGAATGAACTTTTAGATTCAGACAAAATGCCAAATTTTGTCTAAATCTAATAGTTCAAAAATGGAAATATTTTTTTATCAATAAGTCCGTAATACTTTTTGAGGGTCGATTTCCGAAAGACCCGTTCATAGCGGATTTTAAGTTAATGAAAGAAACATGGGCATTCCAAATTTCATTACTGTAGATCTACGTAGTAGTTCGAAATAGAATTTTTTTTTATCTACATACCCCAGTAACTCCCTCTCCCCTCATAGAAGTCGCAAAACCCGTTCTTAGTGGATCTCTACTCCATGAGAGAAAAGAATCTGCTTATTCTAAATTTCAAGTCTGTAGATCTAATGTTTCAAAAGCTGGAATATTTACCTATAAAACCTCTTAAGAGTCAGTTTTTCGAAAAATTCGTTCGTTGTGTATTTTTACTCCATGAAAGGAACATGCCTAGCAAATTTAAAGTCTGAAGGTCTAATATCTCAAAAACGGAAATATTTACCTACAACGCCTCTTAAACCTTTACAACATCCCTTGGGGATCGATTTTCGAAAAGTCCTTTCTTAGCAGATGCTTACTCCATGAAAGGGACACACACACATGCCTATACCAAATTCGAAGTCTGTAGTCTAATGGTTCGGTCAGTGGCGCACACAAGGGGGGATCCTGAGGGTCCGCCCCCCCAAAGCCCTTGATTTTTTTCCGATTGGTTATAATTCTAAGTATATAGTACGTAAAATTTAATTAAGTATTTGTTTTTAATGATTAATTTTATTAATCAATGCTAATTATTTATTCAATAATTATTTTTTTATTGTGTTTTGTTCCCGAAAATCGACAAAATTAAAAGGAGCATGATGCAAGAATGGTGAACTTTCGATCCCCCTTGATTAATTCCTGTGTGCGCTACTGGGTTCGATAGATATCGTGATTGTTGAGTCGTTTTTCTCCTTTATATCAAGACTAGCAGTTACCCGCTTGCTTTGCTGGGTATTTCATGATGCTATATGAATATATACTGTTTATATGTGTGTAAATTATATATATCTTAACATTGAGAATTCGATTGTATTAAAAAGAATATTTTTATAACTTTTGCCTCTTGATTTAACCCTCTGACCGGAGCATCCGTCTCTCAGACGGGATGAGTTGCTTTGATGCCTGTATATAACGCTGTGGTTTGATTTTGGGTGTGGGCTGCCTTGACATCTTCAGTTGGACTCTACCCAGTGAGAGGATCACTTGATGGTACTTGGCGATTTTTTCAACTCATGGTATATGCGATTTTTTTTTATCTATCACCGTCTATCAGACGAATATTCCTCCGTACGTATGTTTTAGTGCCCCGCCTTGCAGACGGATTTATCGATAATATTTATTTTATAACATTTAAATTTGCCTTTTAATTATTTATGATTATTATGGATGACAGCCATGAAAAAAGAAGGAATTGCTGCTTTTGTCCCTACAAAAAGAAAAAAATGGAAAAACGTCATATAAATTCGTCAAATGTGGAACTCCTATTTGCTTAGAACACACTAATATTTGTATTCAATAAAAATGTTATGTTTACTGTGTTGTTCCTATAATTTCATGCATTGTTAGTTTTACTTTTGTTCCTATAGTTCTTTCATTTTTGATATTATTATTTTAATTTATTATTACATGAAAATAAATAAATTTTAATCAGTTTCTATAAAAAAAACTAGTCACAATTCTAGTGATAAAAATCTATTAATATAGTGCGCCTCATAAAGACTTAAATATTAAAAATTGTATTTTCGTTTATATGGTTCATGTTTTTAATTAAATTGTCTAATGTATATGTCTAGAAAAAAGAGTTGTGCTTGATTTAACCCCACAAATCTTATTTGAGTCATACTCAGTTTCATGAGCGATAAGGATATTTACAACAGTCCTTAGTTTAATAAGATTTTTTAAAAATTTGCATATCCGTCTGTCAGATGGATGTTCCCCAGAGCGGTAAAAAAAATGATTTTCCGACCAAAAGGTTAAAAAGGACAGAATTTCTAAACAATAATTTCTAAAATCGAAGTAGAATTATCTTTTACGTTCTCGTAACTCGCTCCTTCAAAGTGGGTCTCCCCCAAACCTATTTTTAATGGATCTCTACTCAGTAAAATAAACATACTTGCCAAATTTCAAGTCAAAAACAGAATTTCCCGTAGACCCGTTCTTTGGAAATTTCAATTCAACCAAAAAAATCATACATACTAAATTTGATTACTGTAAGTCTAGCAGTTTGAAAACGGGATTCCTTTTCTTTTATCGACATGCTGCAAAAGACCCCACTCCCCCAAAAGAGTCAATTTCCGTAAAATCCTTTCCTTAACGGATTTCCATTCAACAAAAGTAATATGTATACCAAATTTCATTACAGTAAGTCAGTGCTTCTCAAACTTTCAATACTAGCGCCCCCTTTTCAATCACAATTTTTATCGCGCCCCCTTATACATTAATAATGTACTGAATGTAATAATAATGCACTTTGACGCTAAAGCTACTATACGCGATCTTAATTATAAACCATACAAATTAATAGCATAAGTATTACAGTTTGTATACTACTTTTTGCAAAATAAATAAATTAATTAAGACAGTGCTTCTCAAACTTTCACTACTGGCGACCCAATTTTCAATCATAATTTTCATCGCCCCCTCAATAATAATGTATTGAATGCAATAATAATGCACTTTGAGTATTAAATTTTGTATACTTTACTTTTATATAATATATATTTTAAGCAAATTACTTTTAAGTAATAATTATAATGTTATGTTATTTTTCCTTTCTCATTTTTTAAATTGGGACAGATTGCAAAATGACATTTAATTAAAAATTTATTTCGTCCATCATGCATTTCTAAAAGTACAAATGTCATTAGAACAAGTAATATAAAAAATAAATTTTAAGTCAATTCCTACTTAGGCCAACAAAGAAAAACTTATTTTAGTTACTTTCTATTAAATAGTTTAAATTAATACAAATATGTAATACATATGACAGAATCACAATGTTAAGCGACAAAAAAAGAGAAAGCGATTTTCCTTGCAATTTTTCCTTTTCTTTTCTATATATGGGGTATTGGAATATTCTTTTTTCGTTACTATTTATTCATTAATTAAATTTAATTAGTGTAAGAAAATAGTAAAGTAAAGAAGAAATCACACACATTCTTAGAAATTAGGATGGAATTCGAACTACCGTCCTTCAGATTAGAAGCCCAGCGCGCTATCCATTGCGTTACAGGGGACAGCACGAAAAGTCTTCCTTTCTATAAATGCTTTTGGACTATAATTTTTGTTTGTTACTATTTATTCATTTTTTAAATTTAATTAATGAATTAAAATTTGAAAGAACTGTATTAACATGAAGTGTCACCCACTACAAGTTTTACAAAATGTATTTGAACTCGAATGAATGAATAGAAAGTATTTTATCAACGATTGAAAATTTGAACCAGATATATATGAGAGAGTGAACTTATAGTAGAAATTGAAAAATAGTCTACTTTATGTTGCGCTCTCTCATATCCATCACATCTGGCATTCTCGCGAGCGTCTGCGTGATTCTGGCCAAACTATCGGACGTCTACGCAAAACATGTAATAATGCTGTACCTCGTACAATTCCAATCAGTCTTCGTCCATTCGATGCTTCTATAGCTACCAAATCTATCTTGAATGTACATTTTATAATTTGCGCGTTAGTTGTAATTCACACTATTAAGTATTACTGCAGAAAATTGGAACAAAAAAAAAATCATGGATAAATTTTTAATTCGTGTAAGCGAACATTCGACGATAATAAAGCATCAACAAGTGCACAGACGAGCATAGTTCCGAAAATTAAATCAAGGAAATATTCTCAAGAATACTTGAATTTTGAATTTACCATTACTGAAGTAAATGGAGAAGAAAAGCCCCTGTGTGTTATTTGCTCAAACATATTGGCAGCAGACAGTATGAAACCTAATAAACTTAAAAGACATTTCGAGACGCTTCATGGTGAGTACATTAACAAACCTCGAGAGTTCTTTGAATCAAAATTAAAATCATATGGAAAACAAAAAACATTTTTAAAAAAAACCTTGTTAGTGAATGAAAAAGCTTTACTTACTTCTTACAAAGTATCATATAAAATAGCCAGATGTAAAAAGCCTCACACTATTGCCGAAGAGCTTATTTTGCCTGCAGCAATTGAGATTGTAGAAACTATGTTTGGAGACAATTTTGCCAAAGAGTTGCAGTCCATACCCCTATCAAATGATACTGTTTCCCGTCGAATTGATGATATCGCTTGGCTGAAGATGTAGAGCAACAGCTTTTCGGTAAGTTGCGTGATAAATTGTTTTCAATTCAGCTTGACGAGGCAACGGATAGCAACAAAGATGCTCATTTCATTGCGTATGTTCGATTTTGGGATGGTATGTCAACGGTAGAAGAACTACTTTTTTGTAAACCAATAAAACTTAAAGCAACAGCAATAGCATTATTTGATATTTTAAATAATTTTATAAACGAGGCAAATATAGAGTGGAAAAATTGTGTCGGAATATGCACCGATGGTGCTCGTACAGTGTCAGGAAGATTTAAAAGTATACAAGCACTTGTAAAACAAAAATCTCCACTGTGCATCTGGACACATTGTATGATCCACAGAGAAAAAAAAGCTCTGGCTTCCAAAGAAATTAGTCCTGGCCTGAATATTGTGCTAATGATAGTTGTGACTGTAGTAAATTACATAAAAATGAGACCCCCCTAAAATCAAGAATCTTTTCTGGACTTTGCAAATACATGGGCGCAGTGCATTCATCGTTGCTATTTTATTGTGAAGCAAGATGGTTATCACGCGGGAAATTTTTACAACGTGTTTATGAATTAAGAAATGAAATTACCATTTTTCTAGAAGAGGAAAACCTACCGGAAGCTGAGAAATTTCGAGATAGTTTATTTCTGATGAAGTTGAGCTACTTAGTCGATATATTTGAGAAATTAAATGTATTGAATCTTCAACTTCAAGGATCAAATGTACATATGTTTGACACGAGTGATAAAATTAATGCTTTTTGTAGAAAATTAGAATTATGGAGCCGAAATTTAAAGCAAAAAAAACCTAGAAATGTTTGAAAATGCGGATAAATGTGTAAAAACTTACAAAACTGAAGAACAACATGTGGAAGTTGTTTATAAAACTATTGAATATCATTTAGCTATGTTAGCAAAAAATTTTAAAAAATATCTTTTTGCTGAGGACAACTTGATAGAAAGTTACGAATGAGTGAGAGATCCATTTCAAAATACCCCAGAAGGGCTCTCCACTACCGAAGAAGAAAGCTTCTCATAGATTTCACATCTAGTGGCGAAATTAAAGGACAATTTTGTAATAAAACTCACTTTCAATTTTGGGCTGAAGTAGATGATGAATTTTCTGAACTGAAAACAAAAGCATTTCGTATACTTTTACCGTTTTCAACACCGTACCTTTGTGAAGCCGGATTTTCTGCGGTGTTTTCTTTGAAGACAAAATATAGATCTCAGCTAAATATAGAAAAATAACTCAGAGTGTCAATTTCTAATATTAAGCCTTCATTTGTAAACCTTTGCTCTGCAAGACAAGCCCATGGAAGTCACTAATAATAATTAAACTTGCTCTTAAATTAGTATTAATAAATTAGTTATAAAATACATTGTGCAGTACTGATACATTTATAAGTACACTGGCTGAAGTACCCGTTCTGCGATTATTTTTCTTAAAAAATAATACATTATTCTTGATATAATAGCTTAATTGTAAGAAGAGTAAAACCAAGTGCACAACAATGCATACAAAAATATAAAATGATTTTTTAAATGAATGCTCCTATTATAAATAGTTTAAAACGAACTGTAATTTTAAGCCTCACAGAATTAGCATTTAGAATTAATATTAAATAAGGAAAACGAATGAAAAATTCCAATGAAGAATAATTGTGTTATTTTTAATATTTAAAGCCAGATACCTTCAAAATGTTTTAACCCGGAAGCAGGCGCCCACTCCACACTAACGTTAATGATCGCGCGATCACTTCACCAAGTCACCCCAATCTTTTTTTTTTATAATTATTTTTTTCTGTGCTCGATAAAAATCACAAAATTGCAGTGAATAATTTAACTAAGAGAAAATATACTTACCTACTTTAAAGGACTTTTTAATTTTTCTTTGATGATTTGAGAAAAAATCCAATAAAACTAAAGAAACCGTTCCAAATGTGCGTGACCTTAATAAAGAACATAAATCACAGATACTTTTCACTAACAATACAAGAACGTTATTTGCAATCAAAACTGTCATATTTTGCTCACGTTATTGTAATTTTTCTATTCTTCGATGATCTACAAATAGCATGTGTAACCTTTTCTTGCTTGTGTCTTTTTGACAAGGCGAAGGGTTACATTTATGGCTTCTTAGTTTTCTTGATATCTTAATTTTCTTGATAGAGTTCTTTAGGCAGCATTTGAAAATAACAATTCAACTCAAACGTTTCATGTCTATCACTTTTGTCATATTTACTTTCGCTATCACAATTAATATGCATTATTTCATCAGGTTCTTCAATTGCTTGATCAGTTTCATCTTCTATCAATAGAGAGATCACAGATGCCCATTTTTTTATATTCTGCTCATTTACATTTATAAACCATAATAAGTTGTACAACACAGCAATTAAAACCACAAAGTTAATCGTAGGGGAAAGTATAGCATATTCATAGAAAATATTTTTGAACAAAAGTGGTCGTGAAGGGAACTCGATCAAAACAAGTACCTTGAATGTAAAAAACCGTTTGCCACTCTCAAAAAAGAGGCATAAATGTGACAAATTCATTTTAGTTTCCATTAAGACTGTCATATCGGAGGATACTGTCAAGAAACTGTTAACGAATAAACAGTTTTACCAGAATTTGGAGTGATTCAGCGCCTCATGCGACCGCTCCCATGAAAAAAAATGTATTCGATACAAAAACATCGATGTCAGTTATAAAAAAAATAATTGAGTAAAACGTTTTTTATAATGCAATTTCAGATTACTCATAAAATACATCTTGGCCAATTAATCCTTAAAAGTGCTCAATATGCTTATCCATACATCCTAAAACTCATTTACATGGGGGGAAAAGCAACAGAAAAATATTATTTACAACTTTCCCAAAAGAAAAGTAGACGGAGTTAAGCATACCAGTAAGTTTGAAGGTCAAAGCGATGATAATCAAAAGTACTATTCTAGAGGTTACAAGAAACGTAATAAAAAAATCTCTCATCGCGGGATTACAGCAAAGCAAACAAAATATCTTTTTTTATTTTGTTTTGGGATCAAAGATAGCTAATGAGCGTTTGAAGTGGAATCTTTTGAAAGTGGAAAACCAGATGATATATATAATTTATATCAGTGTAAATGTATATTTTTTATTTTATCAGAAAGCATTTTGTTTTACTTCATCCCAAAAAATAATTTTTTAAGCCTTTTATATTTTCAAGATGCTCGCGCCCCCCTTGAAGGGTTATCGCGCCCCCCCAGGTGGGCGCGCCCCACAGTTTGAGAAGCACTGCAGTAAGTAGTAAAGGGTGTTTTTTTGAGAGGTATAGAACTTTAAATTGCAATAAAAATACGATGTATTATTCGATTGACATGAGATTTTTTTCATTCGAAAGATAAATTTGTGGCATTACATTTTAAATATGATTTCTGGCATAGGACTGCCACGACTGGCTCGGATGTAGTCCAATCTGGACGTCCAATTTTCGATGACTTTTTCAACATTTGTGGCCGTATATCGGCAATAATACTGCGAATGTTGTCTTCCAAATGGTCAAACGTTTGTGGCTTATCCGCATAGACCAATGACTTTACATAGCCCTACAGAAATTAGTCTAGTGATGTTAAATCACAAGATCTTGGAGGCCAATTCATAGGTCCAAAACGTGAAATTAGGCGGTCACCAAACGTGTCTTTCAATAAATCGATTGTGGCACGAGCTGTGTGACATGTTGCGCCGTCTTGTTGGAACCACAGCTGCTGGACATCATGATTGTTCAATTCAGGAATGAAAAAGTTAGTAATCATGGCTCTATACCGATCACCATTGACTGTAACGTTGTGGCCTTCATCGTTTTTGAAGAAGGATTCCACCAGCCTATAAAGCGCACCAAACAGTCAGTTTTTCTGGATGTAACGGTGTTTCGACATACACTTGTGGATTAGCTTCACTCCAAATGCGGCAGTTTTGTTTTTTGACGTAGCCCTTCAACCAGAAGTGCGCTTCATCGCTAAACAAAATTCGCTTATGAAAATCGACCATTATTTTCGAAATAAAATTGCACAATTTGAAAGCGTTGTTCAGGCGTGAGTATTCATGATGAATTGCCAAACCAAACTGAGAATAAATCACTTGACAGCTGTTAAATAGGTCGCCATCTTGGAAAGTAATGCCAACTTAAACTCCTACATTTGGAAAAAAAAACACTCTGTAGTTCGATAATGGAAATGTTTTTATAAATACATCCTAGGAACTCCTCGCTACCCTCCTTATAGGAGAAAATTTCCATAAATTCCGTTCTTAGCGGATCTATATTCAACAAAAAAAAAGAAACATGCCCTCAAAATTTCAAGTCTGTAGGTCTTACAGTTCAATAACGGTAATAATTAACTATAATACCCTTTAAGCCCTCGCAACGACTCTTCGGGGCGAATCTCAAAACTCCTTTTATTTAGGATCTCTACACTATGAAATGAACGGACCTACAAAATTTCAAGTTTGTTGGTCTAAGAGTTCAAAACGGGAATATTTATCTATAACTCCCCTTAAGCCCTCGCAACGACCCTTGGGATTCGATTTTTGCGAAACATCTTCTGTAGTGTATCTCAACTTTACTTAAACAACAGACCTACCAAATTTGAAATATGTAGGTTTTATAGTCCAAAAACGGGAATATTTATCTCTAAAGCCACTTAAACTCCTGCAATGCCCCTTAGAAAATTTTTGCTAAGCCTTTTTTTTAAGCGGACCTCTAATCTATGAAAGAAAAATGCCTGCTAAATTTCAAGTCTTTAGTTATAATAGTAATGAAGATTTAGTGATGAGTGAGTGTGAGCCATTTTCCTACTTTATATATAGAGAGAGATTCTAAAATAATTATATCTTAACTTTTTACTCAACATTTCAAAAAATAAACTTTTTTTTATTTTACGTTCATTCACATTTCTTAGTAATTTCTTTCTATATATTTTGATGAAAATACCTTCAATATAAATACTTCAGACATTAAAAACAATCATGGCTAATCTAAGATGTTGAAAAATATCTTCCTTTTTAGTTAGGTAATTTTAAATGTTCTATGAATTCGATCATTAGAACCATACTGTAACTATACGAATATTCTTAAATGAATAAAAACGTAGAAGCTTTTTTTTAGCAGTTACATAAAACTACATTTAATCCATTTAATAACGGAAAATACTTGCAAGCAAAAATAAATAATTAATTACACGAGTTTAAAGGAGGAATTTAAGAAACCGTTCATTAAAATTTCAGAAACGAATTTATACAGAAAAGTCGTCATCAATTTCTGAAAGAATAAAAAAAAAATTCGATTTTTTTATGTTTAATTTATACTTCAGTATAATGGAGAAATTTTATAATCTGTGTAATAAAAGTTCAAATGATTTTTTTTAAAATAATTTTTCTCTTGTTTAAAGAATAAATGAAATTATCTCCAATATTTATATTACGTAATAATGCATTTGCTTCTACACTTTCAAAATATAAAGACTTTTATTTTCGAATTATCGACGAAACTTTATCCTAATGCGAAAAAATCATTTCTAAATTCAGATTACCTATTGTTATGGAACTTTTTTTTGTTAATTATGCGTCCAAATAGCAGGAAATTTTCTTGAAAATTATATGAATTATTTAATTCTCTCACTTGAATTTTTATTCTTTAATTTTACAAGTTTAATAATTATAATTATTTTACAGTTTTTTTTTATTTTTTATTAGTATTAGGAAAATGTATAACAAAATCCACATAAAAGAATTATTACTATATAATGCTCATTGAAAAGTAATCCGGCGTATCATATAATTTTTTTAGATAAACACATTTTAGAATAAATGAATATTATTTGTAAGCATATAAAATTTTTTAAATGTAAATCTTGTATTATATAAATAAATATTTCTTTTTGCTATAGAGCCCCCAAATGATAAATTGCCAGAGAAATCTTTTTTACTAATCGTAATCATCAGATAAAATTTCCGAGATTAATGTAAATAACATTGCTTAGTATTGCATCTGATTGGCTGTTAGTTTTAAGATAAATGAATATGAATGAATTATTTTATTTTTCTTAGCAAACGATGTCCATTTTTTTTAATTTAGAAGGCTAAATTCTTTTAAAATAAAGAAAAACATATCAAAACAAAGTAAAATATGCATAACTTAAAATTCAGAAGGTCGAAAATTTGATACTTCTTTCGAAGTTTCTTGTTTTCCTCTCTTCTTAAAAATAGTCCCTTAATTTTATATTTTCAAGTAAATTCTAAAAAAGTTAGATTTTGCTTACTGGGTGAGGTCGATAGCTCTGATTTTAACCACAAATGGTGTGGTTATTCTAGAAATGTCTAGAACGGATTATGAGCAGACTTTGAGTTATGTATAACTTGACTGCTCAAGCAAAAGGCGTGGACTGTATACTTTAAAAATGTTTGTTTATTGAGGACGGTAGGTACGTCCGCTCCGAGGATGCATTACAAGCATACTGACGAAATGTAAACAAGGAGGACTACTAGCGCCCTCTGCACATGCGGGTCGTAACAGAGTCCCCGCCATTGAAATGAAATTTCAATACAAATACATAATGCAATTGACGATACTTACATACAAAATACACAATATTTACAAAGCAAAAAGGCATGCACAATATTTACAGTACTTAAATGAAAAATACACAATATTTACAGTACTTAAATGAAAAAGTACACAATATTTACAGTACTTAAATGAAAAATACACAATACATTTTATGACACTTAAATACGATTGAAGTTAATTTATACACATACAATAATTACTAATAACAAAATTCATACAGGTAATATACAAAGATTTCTGATTGTCCTTTTTAATATATTTCCGTTTGGCATACGCAGGTTCACAACTCGCACCTTACCATCGGTGCCAGGAAAAATTTCAGTTATTCTTCCGGTACTCCATTTCGTACTACGAAGATTTTCATCTTTGATTAAAACTAAGGTTCCTACAGAAACATTATTTTTGTTAAATTTCCACTTGTGACGTTCTTGTAAATTATTCAAATAATCGCGTTTCCAAAGCTTATATATATGTTGGGTAATTTTTTTTTACTCTTTCCCATCTCGACAACTGATTCTCGTTTATATTAGTTATTTGCGGTTCAACTATGGATGTTAGGGGTCTACCTACTAAGAAGTGTCCAGGGGTCAGTGTTTCGAAATCATCGAAATTTGACGTCAAAGGAGTGAGTGGTCGGGAATTTAGCACAGCCTCAATTTCACAAAGTATTGTGATGAACTCTTCGAGAGTTAAATGTGCGTTCCCCACGACTCTTTTTAAGTGGAATTTAAATGCCTTTACTCCTGCTTCCCATAGCCCTCCATGGTTTGGCGACCTGGGTGGGATAAAATTCCACTCTATCGATTCATTTGTCAAAAATTCTGCTAATGTGTGATCAGGTAATTTAATCATTTTGAACAAATTTTTAATTTCGGCATTTGCGCCAACAAATGTTTTAGCGTTGTCGGTGGTGATTTTTGCACACTTTCCTCTCCTACCAAAAAAAAAACGTTTTAAACTTGCAATGAATGCTTGGGATGTGAGATCTGTCACAAAATCTAAATGAATTGCTTTTGTACATAAACATACATAGACTACTACATAAATTTTATTTAATGCCCCTTTTCTTTGATTTTTAAACTTAATGAAGAATGGGCCTGCAAAATCAACGCCCGTGACATTAAAGGGATAATTCGGTGTTACACGATCTCTCGGTAGGTTAGCCATAATTTGATTCATAGTGATGGGCTTGTTCTTAAAGCAATTCACACATTCATGAATAATTCTACGACAGTTATTTCTGCCATTGAGTGGCCAGAATTTTTGACGAACAAGATATAAAAGTGAGTGGGGTCCTGCATGCAAATATTTTTATGATAATGGCTCAATATAATATCAGTTAAAACGTTTCTACTAGGTAAAATTATGGGAAATTTAGCCTTCTCATTTAAATTTGAATTTGCAAGTCTGCCTCCTACTCTAATGATGTTGCTCTCATCAAGAAAACATTAAGTGGAGTTAATTTGCTTTTCATAGGAATAGGCTCACCTGCCAACAATTTGCGCATTTCTTCATAGAACTCCCTTTCATGCAATGAGTGGATCAGCCAGTTCTCAGCATGACTTACCTCCTGTGAAGTAAGGGGTCCCTTTATCTTTGTAATTCTGGTTCTGCAGTTGTGTATGAATCTGTAAAGAAAACTTACAACACGAATTAATTTTACATAGTTGTTTGAAATATCAATAATGTTTTCAAGGAAATTGTTTTTAGTCACTGTCAATGTCAAGGAAATGTCCTCTTTTGATTTGAGTTCTTTCTCATTTCCGTTAAATACACTCTTTCTGGGATCGCTTCATCTAGTCCTTTGGTCTGGAAGTCAATTTGACGTAGAAACGAGGATCCATTCCACCACTTGGAGTTGGTTGTAAGAGCGTCTACGCTGATTCCTCTCGTAAGTAGATCTGCTGGGTTGTCCTTGCCGGAACAGTGGAACCACGAGTTAGGATCGGTGAGGGATTGGATTTCGCGAACCCTGTTCGCAACAAAGGGTTTCCATCTATGGTTTGGACCTTTTAATCCAATGTAAGGTGACCTGAGAGTCCGTCCAGAAAAAGGCTCTGGTTGAACACTTCTGATCTAGGATTTTCTTGACTTCCTTTGCTAAGCGTGCAGCAAGCAGAGCGCCCATCAGTTCCAATCTAGGCAGGGATAATCTTTTCAGAGGTGCAACACGGCTCTTGGATGTTACAAGATCAACGCTGACTCTGTCCTTGTGCTTGACTCTCAAGAAGGCGGCTGCTCCATATGCTTTTTGACTGGCATCGGAAAAGGTATGGATTTGGACTTCACTTGAATCTCCACTGGAATCGAGGATCTTTCGTGGAATCTTCAACTCTGATAAAAATGGAAGTTCTAACCACCATTGTGACCATACTGCATGAATATCTGGCGGTAGCTCGTCATCCCAGGATAACTTCCGTAGCCAAAGTTCTTGTAATAGGCATTTGAGCCTAATCGTGTAGGGTGACAAGAACCCAACTGGATCGTATATTTTCCCAGCTGATTGAAGCACAATTCTTTTTGTGATGGGTTTTGACGTGTCCAATTGCAGAAGTCCTTTAACATCAATTGTAAAATAGTCGTGGACAACATCCCATGGTATCCCCAAAACCTTTGACGAAGGGATTTTGGAACTGTCGTCCGGGTGACGAGGATGTGTCTCAAGGCCTTCCCTTTCCCAAGTTCTCATCAATGTTTGATCATTTGAATTCCATTTGCGTAATTTCATGCTGGCATTCTTCATGATTGTTTCAGCATCCTTTGATACTTTTAAGGCTTGAGAGATGTCATCAGCACCACTGATTACGTCATCAACATAGAGACAAGTGTCAAGCATTTCAGTTGCTGCTGGATATTGCTCACGGTAATTCTCGATGTGATGCTTAATTGTTGCGGAGAGCAAGAAGGGGCTTACGTTGACTCAAACATCACACGCTTAAATCTATACACTTGAAACTTGTAGGGATCTGTTTGATTTGATCTAATGTCTGGAAACAAAAATCTAACTGCATCTCTGTCCTCGTCACGTAATGAGATTTGCAAGAATGCACGTTCTATATCTGCGGTGATAGCAATCGTGTTCAAGCGAAAAGAAATTATCAGGTGGAATATGTTTGGGTTTAAATTCTCACCTGACCATATACAGTCATTAAGAGATGGTTGTCCATCTTCATGGGAACTTGCATCGAAAACAATGCGCATTTTTGTAGTTAGGCTTTCTTGGCGAAAGACCGCTTGGTGCGGTAAATAGAATACTGCTCTATCAGTTGGTTTTTCAGTTTCTAGAACCCTTTCAATTATTCCTTGAGATTCATATTCTTTCAAAATTTCGGAATATTGTATGTACAGAGTTGGATCACGAATGAATCTTCTTGTTAAGGATTTTACACGTTTTTCTGCTACGGAAAAATTGTCATTTAACTCTTGTGTATGGCTCTTCCAAGGAAACCCAACTTCATAACGACCACTATTGAAACGTACTGAAGATTTAAAATGTTGCATGGCTTGGTCGTCTGGGTCACAACTAGACTCTGCTTTAATTCCTATTGCTTCTAAATCCCAAAATTTTGTTAAATTTCTATCAACCTGATCTTGGATGAAATTGCAAAAATAATAGTTCAAAGGTTCGTTTTGAATGGAACCTGTTACAATGTAACCAAATACGGAGTCCTGCAATATTATTGAATTGTCATGTAATTTTATTTGTTTACTTTTTAATAATTCATAAAATATTTCACCTCCCAGGAGAATATCAATTCGTTTGGGAATATTAAATTCCGCATCTGCATATCTTATATTTTGAGGCAATTTTATTTTTGTTAAATCCAATGGCTGTGTAGGAACGCAACCAGTAATTTTAGGGACTATGAGAAAGTTAAGTTTTCTTTTAAATGAACTTCCGTTCGAAATTTCAGCGGAAATTCCTTTCCTCACTGAAATGCAAGCTCCATTCAAGCCTACAATAGTTGAATTCATAGAGTATTTATCCAACCCGAGGAAATTTGACGCTTCCAAGCTACAAAGGCATTTCTGGCTTCCTGAATCGAGGATCGCGTTCATTATAAGCCAACCCCCTGTCGCACTCTGAACTTTGACCTTCGCGGTCGAAAGCAAAATGGATTTCTCCCCACTCTCATTGTAAAGACACGTCGCGGTTTGAGGATTTATTACATTGGCTGGACTCGGGTCATAAATGACACCTGATGAACTCTGTGGAGAGAGGATATTTCTGTTTATCGCTCGGGGGACACTTGTTTTGCAAAGAAGAGAGTTGTGGTTCGCATTACAAACCCTACATTTCCTGTTCAGTTTCAAACAGTTCTTAATAAGGTGATGGCCTAGACAATTAAAGCATAGGTTTAAGGATCTCACTTTGTTGCTTCTTTCTTCAACAGACATCTCGTGAAACATTTTACACTTAAAAATTGGGTGTGTCTCTGAAGGACATAACGGACAGGTTTTTTCATTGCTTTTCACGACAAATGATCTGAATTTTGGAGAATATTCGTTCTTGTTTTTCAACGAAGAATTTCTTTGTACGTTTTCTAAGGCTTGGCTCCTTTTTATTAAAAAGTCTAAAAAATTATTCCACTTAGGCAAATCATTAGAATGTAATTCCATTTCATATTGTTTACGCGATTCATCATCTAGACGTTGAGTTATAACAAAAATTAACATTGATTCACACAAAGCGTTAGGTTCTAATTCTAGTTGTTTTAAGGCTCTAAGATGACTCTGAATTGAATCTATTAAACTTCTGAGATGAAAAGCAGATTCAAATTTTATTTTGTTAGGATTTAAAAGTTCAGCAATATGACTATTTACAATTAATCTTTTATTTTCGTATCTACCTTCTAAAGCTTCAAATAAAGATGAGTAAGAATCGTTTACTGTTTGCAATTGTTTTGCATGGCCTTTCAGGGCAGATTGTAAATAATATAGTTTTTGCGAGTCTGATAAACAAGTGTTATCATGAATTAATGATACAAATTGGGATTTAAATTGCAACCAATCTATATATTGTCCCGAAAAACTCCGGTAAATTAATGGATGGCAGTTTCACATTGTAATTAGCAAAATCATTTTTCACAGATAATTCAGAGGTATCCACATTAGAAGATTCAAGTAAGGTATTGAGACTCACCTCTAAATTATCTGCGTCCACTTCCATCGTGTCCAAACTGGCCTCGAAATCCATGAGCTCTTCATCCGAAAGCACCCCGTAGCTTTCGGTCCGAAGTTTGTCTATTTTTGCTTTCACTTCAGAAAGCGATGCGAGTTTAGCTCTCTTTTCAACTTGATTCAATGGTGACTCCACATGTTCCAAGGAGTTTCTAATGCGTGTGATCTGACCGAGCAGATGTGCTTTCCTTCTGTTAAACACGGTGAGTTCTGATAGTTCTTTTGGAGCCATTTTGAATTTTGGCTCGGGCTCGACACCGACCACAAAACTGGGTGAGGTCGATAGCTCTGATTTTAACCACAAATGGTGTGGTTATTCTAGAAATGTCTAGAACGGATTATGAGCAGACTTTGAGTTATGTATAACTTGACTGCTCAAGCAAAAGGCGTGGACTGTATACTTTAAAAATGTTTGTTTATTGAGGACGGTAGGTACGTCCGCTCCGAGGATGCATTACAAGCATACTGACGAAATGTAAACAAGGAGGACTACTAGCGCCCTCTGCACATGCGGGTCGTAACACTTACAATTTTCATAATCTAAAATAATCGTATATCTAAACCATTTTTATTGATCTGTAGGATTATCAAATGTATACACAATACTGTTGTTTATAAATCAAACAGGAACAAAAAACGAAAGTGGTAATTAATATTTTCGTTTTTATATAAATGAAACATTTTCGGACTCGTACTGAACTATTATTTTTTTAGTATTTGATTGAAATTTTTGCAAAATGAGAACCTCAAAAAGATAGGTGTAAGAAAAGCAAATGTAAATCAGGATTCCTGTTTAAAATTTTCAAAATATCTCTAATTGGACCATTATTGCTTTAACTTACGCAAGTAGTGTAGTGGTATTCATCATAAGTTTCAATTAAACAAAAAATGTTCTTTTAAAATATTTCTTGGAAAAGGTCTTTTTTCCCCAGAATTCATTTTATAATGATCTCATTCTACTTCTCTCCTTTCTTTTATTGTGAAATTTTCAATTTGGCTCGAGCACTATTATTCCTTTTGTTTTTCCCTACATGAGTATTGAGTGCACATGAGTGAAACGCTCATTTCTGTTTGCGAACTCTACGAGACTGGTTCTCGCTGTTAATTTTAAACCGTAAGTTATTTTCTCACTCTCTTTTCAAATTCTCTCTTACGGCATAAAATTTTTTTTTATTCTACTTTTCAAAATTGAAATATTTTATATGTAATAGTAAATATTTTCATTACTTGTACATCAAGAGTTTTTAATAAGTGGCCATTGAAAAGGATAGACGAGTTAAATTCGTTAGTAGTTAAACCTAAAAAAATTAAATCATAATTTTGTGGATATATTTAAAATTTTTCTCGCTTTAGATTTCAGTCAATTTTAAAGCCAAATATTTTTAATCAGATTCAGCTTCCTGTAATCGAACTTTAGTTTAATTTGATGTTTGAGTTATGATTTTTGAGGTGTTAAATATTTTGATGTAAAAAAATCGCAAAAGGGAGGCGTAAGTAGGCAAATGTTTTAAGTGCCAGACGTTTCTGATTCTGTTTTACTAACTTGTCAATTTGATAGGTATTTCAAATTTCAAAATTGTTTATTATTATTATCATTTTTTCTCTTTTTTGTGAATTTATTTTTTACTGATGTAATCTGTACTGAAGACCTCCGAATAAATTACACATATGTTTTTAACAATGTATTGTTAAATCCTATCACTGTTTTTCTTCTAAATGGTTATTAAATTTCTATAGTAAATGAATATAATACATTGGTATTAATAGGAGAATTTTTAAAATAAATTCTAAGAAGCATTTAGAACAGTAGTTATTACATTTAGAAGCATTTTATTGTAACATTATTATTATTGTGCATCGAATTTCATTAAGAGAACTGATTTAAAAATTTTCTGAAACAATTTTGAAGACACGCATAAAAAAACGAGCGGTGATTTCAAACATAATTCTTCTAAGTTATCTGCTGCCACAAATTTTATTGAAATAATAGTTCATTTTAAAAATTAATACAGATCAAACCAAAAAAAGTTTTTTTTTAATAAACTATATATTTTTTTTCCTTTGAGGTATATTTTTTTTCATTTTTTTTTGTTTTGTTCGTTAGTTATTTTCTTTACTGACACTGTTAAAAATTAAAAATTGGAGTATATTTTAAATAGTTTAGTTGCTAACGAAGAGGAAGTAATAAACACTAAAACGACAATTCTAACATCGGATTACAATAGTTTACTTATATATTATTTATGTAATTTTTTTAATTAATTTGTACTTTAGTAAGTGATTTTGCATATAACTATGTGTGTTTTATTTATGAAAATAGAAAAATTGTTTTTGTTCCATGATTATTTTTTCAGAATTAATTCAACTTTTTTTTAAAGATATTTTTTCTTTACCCGAATTACCCATCATTTAAGTAGATAAAAAGCTTGAATTGTAATTATACCTTAAATTTCGTAGTACATGTGAGTTTTTCAGAACCACATTTATACAGTTTATATTAAGGCGACATGGTACCCCAAAAAATCATGAAACTATCGATATTTTTTTTATTGGCCTATATCAGTGGTCTTCAAACTTCCTGAACTCACGAAACACCTAGAACTAGAAAGTGTTTCCGTGGAACCCCTAGAACTAGAAAGTATTTTCGTGAAACCCTATTCCGAACACACACTTCAAAGAATATATCTTAAAATAACATTACAAGTAATTCAACATTTTATGGGTGATTAAAAAAAAGTACTGTATTTAATATATTAAAAAATTTTAATCTACTTTTAGTATAATTTACTCATAAATAATATTAATTTGGGATCCACGTGTCAACTACACATGCACATTACGTTTAGTAACTGGGATATGTGGTTGCATTTTTTCAAACAAACTGTCGAAGTCTATTGAGATTAATTGCAATCGCATTACATATTCTGAGTTTAATTTGTTTCTATACTTCGTTTGTGAAGTCACTCACGTTGAGAAATATATTTCACTTTTACACATTGTTCTGAATAACATTAAAAGGCTTATATGTGTGAGGAATACGGTATATTTTGCATGAATTTGAAACATAAAATTTAGGAGCTGTTCTTGCTTAAATTTAGACTTTTAACAATGAATTTGTTTAACATTGAATTATTTTCACAAATGAAAAGTAGTACATTTTCCATCAAAAATTATTTAGTTATGCAAGACATTGAACTAACAAGTATAAAATAAATCTCATGGAACCCGGGATAGTAAACAATAAAATATTCATAATCTAGTAGGTAATATATATAAAGATGAAATGTTTTAATATTATTTTATTTTATTTAAATAAAAAGTTTAAGAAGTATTACAAAATAAACTTATATGGTATAAATAAAATTTTCAGTTTCAATGACAAGGTTAAGGTATAAGTAAAATTTTCAGTTTCAATGACAAGGTTAAGGTATAAATTCTTGTGGGTATGCAAACTTCATAGAGAACGTGAATCCATTTTGCATGCACATTTATATATAAATATTTATTTTCTTTTTTTAATATTATTATAACTCATGGAACCCCTAGGTGTGTCTCTTTGAACAATAGGGTAGAACACAGTTTCAAGACCACTGGCTTATATGATACCCTAAATCTTTATAAACATGCCAGCAAAATTTCATAGCTTTACCTGCATTTTTTATTAAGTTATGGAACAATTTTTGAGGCTAGACAGAGCAGTCTCAACAAAACTGCCAATCACATTTTTCATATCAACCGCTAGAAAAGTGCCTGGTAAAAAATGAGTTAATTATTTTTCTACCGCATGCAAATGAGACTAACATATGCAGTAACAAATCATTTCAAGAAAGAATTGTGCAATTTATGCAAAAACTCCAGTTTGTGTATTGTTCGTTGAAGATCAAATGGATTTGGCCAAAATTTAAAAGTTGTGCGTGTTTTTTATGATGTTATTATGAATGAAATTAAAACTCTTCTAAATGGATTCTCCCAAAGCACAAATACTAAATATCATTTAATAACTGATAATTAAAAATCTAATTCGCAAGAATAGCAAAACTCTCCCGTTTTTATTTGTTTGTTTTCGCTAATATAAATCTATCCCATGTGTGTGAAATTCAACACAACTATATTATTAAAATATTTTAAGATACTTATTCAAACAAATGCACAGATTCAATTCTTTGATTTTGATAAATTTTACCTATAAATTGTTATTTGATTTCACTTTCATTCGTGTACAATATTTAACATGCGAAAGTTTTTAAAATCATGGAAATAAAACAATAAAGGCATAAATATCTTTCGTACATATTGTGCATTACTTAAGTTGTAAGGCCGAGCATGGAATTATCTCTAAGGTGTGTGTACAGTACAGTCCCGCTAATCCGAACACGGCTAATCCGAACATCCGGTTAATCCGAACGGCTCCGCGGAAAATTTTTTATAATTTTAAGGACGAAAATCGGTGAATATTTTAATATAAAACAGTGTAAACCGTAATTCAAAACAGTTCTTTATTTAATATTCACGCACTGTACATCAAGTTAAGGTACAAATTTTAAAATGGAATAAACTACAGAGCAGAACACTAATGTTTAGTATGAAAAATTGTACAACATAAGATTAAATATAAAATATGTACAGTACAGTACAGTACTGATAATGTAGTGAACAAGTATCTTATTACATTCATTCAGTTATTTTTTTCTGACGCAACGAAGACAGTCTTTTCGATGATGCGTAATTTCGCCAGTGCCTCATAAATAACAATCTGTTTACGTACACTGTATCACAGATAAATGTCCAAAACATACAACAAACTGTTTTCACTATAGAATATCACACTGTAAGACTGTTATTAACACAGAGACAAAAGCGGACGAGTATAGAACGAGCGCGGAACGACTGACGGCCAACAGTACGGGCAAACGCACACGCAGTCACACTGACACACAAAGTTAGGAGTGGTGGAGGGAGGACACACGCGTCGAGGAGTGGGAGTACAGTCCACGAGGCAAAAAAGCGGGCGCGTACGTTCACATTACGACAAAATACGTAGACACAATAGACCCGTACTCCCGGTTCAAATAGTGATTTCGCTGTTACTCCGGCTAATCCGAACAATCACGTAATCCGAACAGGGGTCGGTCCGATATTGTTCGGATTATCGGGACTGTACTGTATTCATTTTTTTAGACTTATTAAGATAGAATTTTATGAAATATCGAACTTTCATTTGTTTTCTTCTATATATTCACTATGCGAGTATACTGTTGAGTTGTTCTACATTTTTTCAATTTCTTATGGTAAGCAGTTTTAAATAAGATAATTAACATTTTATATAAGTTTCAGAATATTCTATGAAAACTTCAAATTGATATTTCTCCATGTTGAATTTTTGATCATGTACTATCCCTAAGGCTTTTTTAATAATTGAAGCAGGAATGTAAAATTTTTTATAAATGTTTTTAAATGTCTGTTTTGTAAAACTGTGTGTGTGTGTGAAATTAGCTCTAAGATATGTAGTAATTTTTTTAAAAAAACTTCAAAGTCAAAATTATTGCTTTTTCGAGACTGTTTTGTGTGTTTCACAACGAAAACATTAATATAAAATTAATGAGCAGAAGTATAAAAAAAATGCATACAGAGTTTTATTTAGTGTACTAGCTGCTATACCCGTTCTTTGCACGGGTGAATTGAAAAATTAAATACAGACTGAAGGATAAAGAAGTTTGGAAAGAGTTAATTTTACTTGAATTGTAAATTAAACAAAAAAAAATCATTTGCATATCTCAGCTGAACAAAAAAACCATGTTTGCTAAATTTTAAGTCTGTAGATATAGTATGTGATAAAAAAGTTTTTTTTATTTATTTATAACGTCCCGTAACTCTCTTGTAGGTCAATTTTTGAAAACACCTTCCTTCTCCTCAGCAAAAGTAACATATTTCTACAAATTTTGTGTAATAAACGCTTAAAATAGTGTAAATAATTCGTATCTGGATGCGTCATACGTTAATATTACTTTCTGATGCATTTATTTTACGTTAAATAGCTTTTACCTGCGACTTCGTCCACGTGGAATTTAATAAAAAGTGTTTATTCAATTCGCAGAGTTTATGAAAACTTAATAATTATGTATTCCACGTAAAGAAATACCTAAGCTATAAGTATAATGTCATTCTTCTGCTTTTTGAATCGATGTGTCTTTTTTGTTTCATTTTTTTTCTTTGGTTTTTGTATTAAATTTATTGAACAATCTCTCTATATACAATATTAAATGTATTGAAAAAATCTCTCTATATACAATACTAAATTTATCAATTTAAAAGTAAAAACTGAACTATTTTCATGAAAGAAAACCTAACGACGTTTAACATTGATTTCTAATTATTACTTAACCCCTTCCAAGACCAGCATAAGGAGAAAGAAGCATTTCCCCAGGCCCACACGTTCTGTGAGTATACGTACGCACGGAACAGGGCGTATTTCCCGGTTAAGCCTAATTTCATCGGATATTGTTCACTATTTCATTGGTTTTAATTTTGTTTTCGCGGAACCCTAATTTTTTTTTCTAAAATAAAAGTAGTCTAAGTTACTCCTTATAACTTTAGCTATCTGCCAGTGAAAGTTCTGTCAAAATCGGTCCAGCCGTTTCAGAGATTAGCCGGAAGAAACAGAGAGACAGACAGACAAAAATTTTAAAAATCGATTTTTTGATAAAAATACCAGATATATTTTGTAACGAATCTTTACGGCACTTTTCCACTAATACCCTTAGGCGTCTTTGGGGATTGTAAATTTGCGTATATTTCCAATCAGCTCTAAAAGAAGAAAATGGGATATGCAAATCGGATAGGATATTTAAGGAGAACGTTGTGAGTTAGCTTAGAGAAGGCGATTGAGCCAGGAGTAGTATTGACCAGGTTAGGAAGATTCAAGTGGAAATTTGGTATGCATGTCTCTTTTGTTGAATTGAAATCCGCTAAGAACGGGTCTTACGGAAATTGAGTCTATGATGGTTACTGGGATAATTGCTAAAAAATTTCCGTTTTTAAACTTCTTGATTTAGACTTCAAATTTTGCAAGCCCGTTTAGTTTTTTGAATAGAGATCCAGTAAAGATGGGTTTTGCGGAAATCTACTTTAAGATTAAGTTATGAGAATTTAAAAGATAATACTACTTCAATTTTAGTAATTATTAATTAGAAGTTCTCTCCTTTTTAAATCAAGAACCTAGAGTTAAACGAATATTTTTCAATACAATCAAATTCTTAATGCTAGACTTAATATCAATAATCAGTTAAAGGATCATTATTAAGCCAACAAAAATAGATAGGCAAATATTAATCAAGTTTTGTAACAACGCTATTGTTACAAAAAATGACTTAAGTTGGCCTCTAAAACTGATTTTCAGCCAGACTGACCAAACCGGGTCTGCATTTTTACAACAATGTAGACGAATTGTGCTTTTTATAGTTTTTAAATTATATCTTTTTAAATAATTGTAATTTCGAAATTTAAATAGCCAAAATTGGATTCCGCGGATTATTCATATATTGATCTTTTGATACCTTCGGCGTGTTTTTTCTTCAGCGATTCGTGAGAAGATAGCCTCACATAAATAGGTATCTTTGTTTATATATTTACGATTTTAAAAACATGTAAATCTCAAAATAATCATTCATTTCAATAGCTAACTGTAAGATTTTTTTGATTTATTATTTAACAAAAATGAATAGGAAATAATATTTTTTTTAAAAAAATCAAAGCCACATTGCTTATTATTATTTATTACTAAATTAATTATTTAATACTAAAGTTGTACATTCTTGTGAATAAAATTGGATTATTAAAGCTGTATTGTTTTTATTATTCATTACAAAAAGAATTATTTAATAATAAATTCGAAAATTGTTTGTTTTTTGTGAATAAAACTGGATTAGCTTTGAGAATTATTAATCGAAAGTAGAAATTTGAAAAAAAAAGATCTTATCTCGGAGAAAAAAAGAGTGTTATACTTGAAGAAGCCCGTACTACGCCGGGCTATGCAGCTAGTTTAGACATTAAAATCATTTATATAGTGAATTATGCATTATTAAAAAAATTTAAGCAAGCAATACAAAAATAGACATTGAAACAAAAATATTTATTCTAAACTAATTAACAAAAGAAATGGGCACTTAAGAGTACTTGGCACCTTTTAAACAATTTTTAAAAAAAAACTTATGCATTCAAAAGTTATGTTTTAGGATTTCATATGTTTCTATTGAAAAAAATGATGCGAGATGAAATTTTTGTACATAGTGTTCACACAATTTTAAAATTTTTTAAAAGATATATGGAAAATTTTAAAATAATACCACTTTTGTGTATTCATTGATTTTTAGACCTTAAATATTTTTATAATATTTCTAAGAATATTTTTAAACAAAACTTTAGGGATCAATTTTACAAAAACTTAGTTTTGGAGAATAAAAATAAAATATTAATACGTACGCTATAAAATTCAAGAAATAAGCCAAAATCTCCTGCATTTTAATTTTTTTTTAAAAAAAGTATTAAGTTGGCAGCTAAATGGATCCCCAATATTGTTACATGCATTATATATAAAATACAGGAAAAAAATAGAAGTGATTAGTCAATAATTGTGGAAATAGAAGCATTTTGAATACGGAAAAATACAAACTGAGAAAAACGACTTTAAAGTTTATAACTAAAAAAGTATTATTATTATAATTTTAAATAAGCATAAAATACCACTTTAAAGTATTAGCTGAATATTTTTCTTAAGAATAATAGCATTTACATATTATTTGAATCCATATATTTTACAAACAATCCCTTTTTAGAGAGTATTATTTGCATAAATCTCAAGGGAAATGTTAAAAAAAAAACTCTTCCATAGCAAGAATTTAAAAAATTTTTGCTGCACATACTATTGAAATGTTATATTTTATGGGAAACATATGATGCATAAGAACAGTTATTATAAAATTATTTATACCAAATGTCTTAATTAAAAAGTTTTACATGCACACACATTTCAAGATAAATAAAAAATTACGTTAATATAACATTTCAGAAATATCTTGCTTTATTTGTAATACATTTTTTTAGTTGAAAAATGATATTTATGTCACACATTGTTAGGGAACCAAGTCCTCTTAAGCTGATATTTTTTTAAAACAAAAAGGATATTTTTAGTAAAATTTTAAACATTTTAATAGCGTTCATTAATTTTTATTAAAACATGTTGATTTGTGGCATCTTGAATTACAAATTACGTTACTTTTTTACATGCACATCTTTTTGTTTTACATTGTATTTTTTATTGCTCCCAGGAACACTTCTTAAATCCTTGACCTTCAAATAAGGATAATTTTTTTGCAATTTTACGCAGACTTAGGTTAAATCGTGGAACTATTTCGGTAAATGTTGTAGTAGCAATTAGAAGAGCGTTTCTAGGAAGTCAATCTTTAATAATTCCAACTGAGGTACCAATTTGATACAAATTATTTTTTGTACCTAATATGATCCCCACAATGTTATTTCCATATAATGGGCCTCTATCTACTTTAAGTACATTTACCAGAAATGTGGAATCCACTGACAAGTCTTTAACTTTCTTCAAAGATACTTCTTTCATTTTTTCGGCTGATCTTTTCGGGTGTTTTGCAGCATTTCCACTTTGATATTTAACGTTCTCTTCTTTTTGGCATAAATAGCATAGAATTTTTCGATCCATATCTTTCTTCTCCTACAGCATTTCCACATATTGTGCGCACCTGATTTTTACAAATGGCACATGAATGGGCTCCAGTAGATTCCATTCCGCAGACAACACAACATGCTTTACTGTCGTTGACAGCTGCTTTCCCTTCTGATGAAAGTAACATTGCAGATGTTTTAACTGTTGAAGCAGGAGTTGAAGTAGAGTTGTTAACTGTTTCGAGTCGTCCTGTTGTCGATAAAGAAAATGATTTAATTTTGAGTACATCTTCTAAATTTAAAGTCTTTTTGGTGAGTAAATCAGCTGCGGGTAGATCATATGACACTGAAGTGTTATTGTTCGTTGATTTCACCATTGATGTATCATAAGAAATTGAAGCAATGTAATTAATTAATTCAGGTGCTAGCTGATCTTTTGAAGCTGAAGCAGTGTAATTAATCAATTCAGGTGCTAGCTGATCTTTTGAAGCTGAAGCGTTGCAATCCATTAATTTAGGTGCTAGCAGATCTTTTGAAGTTGAAACGTTGTAATCAATTATATAATTCAGGAGCTAGCAGATATTTCGAAGTGTCATTGTTGTTCTTTAAGGAAATATTACTGGTAAGTCTTCTGGTGTTGAAGTAATGTCATAGTCCCGTTGATTAAGAAGTAGATCCATGTCCTCTTCAGTAACAAGTTTTTCGAGCAATTCTTTTGAAATATGACTAGATTGGGGCCATATTTTTGGTTCTGATCCAAATAAAGCTTTGTAAGGCGATCGCTTAATGGTTCTATGAAAAGAGGAATTCTTTTGGAACTGAACAAAGTAACAACCTAGAGCCCAATTTTTTGTGTTATTGTCAATTAGCCATGCACGTTGTAACGTAGCCACTCCCAGCAGCGGTCGAAATCTTTGGTGAACCCGACACCCACACGTGCATCTTGCAGCTGCAGCGCAACCCCTTTTGACCCCCGAGGAATCTAACCCCGTCGACCGGAAGATGAGATTAGAGATGCTTTGAACTTGCACGGGAGCGGTGGCCAACGAATCCTCCTCTCACAAAATATTGGACTCTAACAATCTATAATTAAATTTAATAACTTTAATGTATCATTTAGTAAATAATATTCGATAGTTGTGACGTAAATAAATTCCATATTTTAATTAACCAAGAATACGCTACCGTTATTCTTTCAAACGTTACAGCTTAGAGATTTTGGTGGCAGCGCTTTGGGATAAAAAGTTAGCATTCAGGACCCGTAAAGGAGGAAATTTTTCATTTTTACGGACGGACCGCAACGCAGGGAGAAAAAGACATCTTCGGAAGCCGTGCTGCAATTGAATTCAGCTTCGGAGAAGGAGGGCGTCCTGCTCAAAGAAGATGTAACTGATTTATAGTGTTAACGGCCAGAGTGTCTGAAGGGAAAGCGATTTTCGGAAGCCGTGCCACGAGTGAATTCAAGGCTGGTCAAACTGACCATACTTATTGTTAAGGGTGAAAGATTCAAGATTGGTTAAAAGGACCATTGTTCACACGGAAGAGTTCAAAATCACTAGTGCCATAATACTGCACATAATTTGCTTCTGACAGCAAGCTGAGTACTTCAAATGGGTGAGAGTACTGTTATATTTTTGAGTTGCAAACTGCATATTGTATTAGGAATTTTGGTTAAAATGTTCTTTACAAATTTTGAAATACTTAGTGTTTTTCTTGCATGGGAACAGTGTTATTTTGTTTCTAGAGAATTGTAATTGTATTTCAAGCATTGTTTGCAATTTTAGCTTAAGATTTATTGTGTTTTAAGTCTCTTGAATGATTTTGATTATTTTTAGTGTTAAGTTTTTCTTTGTGTATTTCTGTGTATGCATGGGACCAGTGTTATTGTATTAATAGAGAATAGTAACAATAGCGCAAAATTAAGCGTGACATTTATTTGATATTGTTTAAAAAATGGCTTTACTTGGTAAAGGGAAAAAGCAAGACATGTTGCAACTTGCTGAGGAATTAGGAATAAATGCCACCTTAAATATGACTGTCCCTAGCATAAAAATTGCAATCACTAACAGTGAAGGTTATGAAGAGGAATTTGTTAAAAATCTGTATGAGACTATCATTGCAAACAGAAAAAGATTGGATGAGTTAGAAAGGGCTGAAAAAATAAGATTGGAGGAGTTAGTAAAGGAGCAGACATTAAAAGAGAAGGAATTACAGCTGAAATTTGATTTAGAAAGGTTTAAAATAGAATCCGGATTTAGGGTAAACGATGAGTCAAACGATTCTACAAATGCATGTTCTGTAACCTCTAATTTAAACTTAAAAAATTGATCCCAGATTTCGATCCTAAGCAGTCAGATATTAGTTTATATCTAGTGATCTTTGAACGCCAGGCTAAAAGGGCGTCAATAGAAAAAGAAAGAGTGGATGGGGCAATTATTGGGTTTGTTACCCCTAGAGATCGTGCAATTTATTGCTCGCGAACCGGAGGAACAAGCCGAAAATTACGATTATGTAAAGAAATTACTTAAAAGATTCAAGTTAAGTCCGGAGGTCTTTCGGCAAAAATTTGTCCAACACCAGAAAAAATCCGATAGCACCTGGAAGGATTTCACTTTTGAAATTACGAATTATCTAGATAAGTGGTTGATTGGCTTAGAAATAAATACCTTTCAAGATCTTAAAGATCTAATGGTGGTAGATAATTTAAAAAACGCACCAATGCTACTATGAAAGATCATTTTTTAGATAATTGGGCAAACCTTAAATCAGCTACTCAAATAGCAGAACTCTTTGATAATTATGAGGACGTCCGAAAGGTAAATTCGAAACCCATGGATAGGTGGGACAGGAATGATAAAATTTTGACATACTCAGGGGTCAAGGAAAAAGAAAATAGATTTGGGAAAACTTCCCCCAGATTAGGAGCTTCTGTTCCGGAGAGTACTAGAGAGAGAACTTTTGAAAAACGCGTGATACAAAGATGTTATCATTGCAATATGCCCGGACATATAAAAGCCGTTTGCCCTAAATTAATAAAAAACAAAACGACGGAAACTCTCAATAATATTGAAGGAAATGAAAACCCGGATTTTCTTAATTCATATACAACAAAGGGCTCTGTGAATGGTCACAAGATAGACATTCTTAGAGATACGGGAGCGACAATAGATTTAGTATGTGCAAAATACATAAATCCTTCTTCTTTCTCTGGTGAAAAGGTTTGGGTAAAACAACCGTTAAGCCCAGAATTAGTTTGTTTACCTTTGGCGGTCGTGGAAATTTCCGGAAATTTTGGAACGGTGCAAACTAAGGCAGCGGTTTGTGGAAATCACTTAAATCAACACGATCGATATTTGCTTGGAAATAAAACGGTCGAGCTAATAAAAGGAAATTTAGGCTATAATTTCCTGCCAGTCGAAATACTGAATGCTGTCCAAACAAGGTCTCAAGTCAAAGCGGCTAGAGAAGAAAGAGGAATAGATAGTGGTGATGCTAAAAAAGGGGAAGATGAGGTTATAATTGTTTCTTCGGATGCAGAGGACGAAATTTTAATACTTGCACTCCAGGAATTTGTTCCGGAATTAGCGCTGCTAAGGGTTACGCGAGAAAATTTAATCAATGCTCAAGAAAATAGCGAGGAGATTAAATTCTTATACGAACAGGCAGCCAGTCAAGTGCAGGTTACCAATCAGGTTTATTCGCTAGAGAAGGAATTATTGGTCAAAAATCGCGAAGATAAGTTAGGTAACGTAGTGAAGTTAATAGTAGTGCCGGAAGGGTTGCGCGACCCCATTAAATCCTTGTGTCATGAGGGAACATCTGCACACCTGGGAATTACGAAATCCAAAGACAAATTAAACCGATATTTTTACTGGCCGAATTGCTATAGAGATATGGAACAGTTTGTAAAAACTTGCGATCAGTGTCAGAGGGCTGGGAAGCCCAATGATAAAAAGAAAGCTCCACTAAAATTGGTCCCTGTTATTCAGGAGGTTTTTACTAAGCTAAATATTGATGCATGTGGGCCTCTCCCGATCACATCTAAAGGGAATCGATATCTTATCACGGCCATTTGCATGTCATCAAAATTCCCTGAAGCTATTCCGTTGTCTGATATTAGTTCCGTTAGTGTGACAGATGCGCTGTTAAACATCTTTAGTCGGATGGGGTTTCCCCGTGAAATACAATGTGACCAGGGTACTTCTTTTACTAGTGCTCTGACTACCGAATTTTTTGAAAGATTCGGAATACTTGTGTCAGTTATAGTTCTGTGTATCATCCACAGAGTAACCCTGTTGAGCGATTTCATCGAACGTTGAAACGACTCTTACGAGTCTTATGTTTAGATGCAGGCTCCGAATGGGACAAACATCTTCCGTCAATTCTTTTAGCGTTACGAACTGTATCTCACGAAAGTACAGGGTATACACCGTCAGAGTTGGTGTATGGGAAAAATTTGCGAACCCCAGAGACGTTAGTAATGGAAAAATGCAAGTTAAGCGGAAAACTTGGTATGATAAAAACGCAGTAAAACGTGAATTTAAGGATGGGGATTTAGTCCTAGTGTTAGCTACATCCAGAGCAAATAAATTAGCAGTGCAGTGGATAGGTCCTGGGACAATTTTAAATAAAATTTCGGAAACGAACTATTTAGTCGAAATCCCCGGCAGACGCGAAACATCTCAAATCTATCATATAAATATGCTAAAACCATATTACAAAAGGCCAGAACACGTTAACGTAATTATTAATGATGAAATGCAAAACTCTCTCGAAGACCAGGAATTAGAAATCCCGTACTTAGAAAACAATTCTCTAGTTTATGATTTCGAGGACGTAATCCAGGCTAGCGAGTTGAGCAAACACCTTCACGACAAACAAATGGATCGACTGCGCGAATTATTAAATAAATACTTTAAATGTTTTTCAAACAATCCCGGTTAACTAATCTGGTTGAACACGAAATCCAGTTAGTTAGCGATCAACCAGTAGGACGAAGCCCTATCGAATGTCGCACCGACAAAATGAAATCTTAAAAAACGAAATTAACCGAATGTTAAAATTAGGAATCATTGAGGTAGGAGAATCGGATTACATGTCCCCTATGACTTTAGTTGAGGTAGCTGGGAAAGAACCTCGTCCATGTATAGATTACAGGAAATTAAACGGGATCATTTTAGAACGGAATATTTTCCTCTTCCGAATATCGAAGAACGCGTAGAAAAAGTATCGGCGGCTAAATTTATTACCGTCTTAGACCTATCTAAGGGATATTGGCAAATACATTTGAGTAAAACTGCACAGCGATACGCAGCCTTCTGTACTAGCTTTGATACATACAGACCCCTAAGGATGAGTTTCGGATTAAAGAATGCTCCATATTTCTTTAATAAACTCATGGCTGAATTATTTAACGGACTAGAGGATATCGTTGTCCCGTATCTAGACGATATCGCAATTTTCTCAGATACTTGGGAGTCGCACCTTAAACATATGAAAACGGTTCTGCAGAGAATAAAGAGAGCTAAGTTAACTATAAAACCTTCAAAGTGTAAGTTTGCGCAACAAAATGTCAAATTTTTGGGTCACATTGTGGGTCAGGGTTTTACACCCCCTCCGAGATCAAAGTTCAGGCTGTTCTAGAGTTCCCTACCCCTCACACGAAAACCCAAATACGTGCCTTCTTAGGTCTAGCGGGTTATTACTAAAAACATATAAATCTGTTCTCGATAATCGCTGCTCCGTTGACGGACGCGTTGAAGGGAAGAGCAAAGAGGGGAGAAATTACGTGGACGACCGAGTGTGAAAATGCATTTCGAGAACTAAAAGGGAAACTAATTGATAAGCCCGTCTTGTACGCACCAAATTTTGAACGAGAATTCATTGTTCAAACGGACGCTTCAAACGCAGGTATGGGAGCAGTTTTAACCCAATTAAATGAACAAGGTGAGGAGCATCCAATCCTTTACCTGAGTAAGAAATTTTCAGAGGTAGAGAAACGTTATTGTACGACGGAGAAGGAATGTGCTAGCATTGTTTTCGCAATTAAAAGGTTGCATTATTACTTAGATGGAAATTTCTTTTTAGTTATGACCGATCACAACCCGTTGGTGTGGTTGAATAGAAACGTTAGTTCTAACCCTAGATTGATGCGATGGGCTTTGGCCTTGCAACCATATAATCGGTGATAGATAATTAGGAATTGTTAACAATGTTCTCTTGATTATGGATAATAATTGTTGCTTATAATGTTTTTTTTAGTTAAAGGTTAATAATTGTATTAATTTTATTTATTTACTAGTACTGTATATCATATCGAATGGAGATGCGTGTCAGAAGATAAAGCCATGAAAAGCAAATGTATTAATTTGCTTAATTTTGTGTATAGGGTTTTAAAATATACTTGAGTATTTAGTTTACGCAAGAGGCATATTGTGAAAAATATTTTGTGTGTAAGGTTGTACACTTCGCATATCATATCAACACATGTCGTTAGTATAATTTTTATTAAGTATTGTGGCGAAGAATATTTTATGTGTATGGCTTCACACTAGCATTTGATGTAGCATGTTGTTAGTATAATTAATAATAGGCACTGTGATAGGAGTGTTTGTATTTTTATTTAATGTTATAGTGTGTTTTCTTACATTGCTATTGATCATTTTCGTAAAACGGATTTGTGTACGTTCCCTAGCAAGAACACTCACTTACTAGAAATAAGTAATTCCAAATTTAGTTCAGCGTTTTCTTTAGTAGTTAAAATTGCAACTCAGAAATATAGTGGTGCTTGATGAAGGGATGTGTCGGTAATCTGTCAGTTGTCATCGTCATTCCATTAAACTTTTCTCAACAGAAAAGTTCTATAAGAGAGGGCGAGAGCTGTAACGTAGCCACTCCCAGCAGCGGTCGAAATCTTTGGTGAACCCGACACCCACACGTGCATCTTGCAGCTGCAGTGCAACCTCTTTTGACCCCCGAGGAATCTAACCCCGTCGACCGGAAGATGAGATTAGAGATGCTTTGAACTTGCACGGGAGCGGTGGCCAACGAATCCTCCTCTCACAAAATATTGGACTCTAACAATCTATAATTAAATTTAAAAACTTTAATGTATCATTTAGTAAATAATATTCAATAGTTGTGACGTAAATAAATTCCATATTTTAATTAACCAAGAATACGCTACCGTTATTCTTTCAAACGTTACAACGTAGCATAGCTTCAATATCTTGATTTGATCGTTCAATAGATCCTTGAATAACTGGATGTCTAGGCCTACCATTTATAAGTCTGCACGTTGACCACAGACTTTTTAATTCTTGTATGACAGCGGCCGTAAACTCACGGCCATTGTCCCTTTGTAATATACGAGGACAATCTACTTCCAAAAATATTTTTAATAGCTCCAATGCTACTTCAGTTGCTCTTTTTGAAGTCAACGGTCGAAGATAGGCACGGTCCTGATAGTGTAATAACCATATATAATTTCTGTCTGGGGTCGACTGTAAGTCAACTAAATCGACTTGGCTACGGTGAATGAAGTCTCTGGATACAATTGGGCAAACGATTCCTTTTCTTGGAAATGCTTTTTTTTTTTACTGATATACATTGCACAGCTTTAAAAACTCCAGTACAACTGAAGTCGTAATGAAATATTTAGATTCCAAACTGTATAGTATTTTATCTCTTCCTCCCTGGCCAGTTAACTGATGGGTTTCTCGAAGCATGTGGTAAAAATTTTATGTTGATACTATTTTCACAACTAGATCAGAGTCAAACTGTCTCTTTAAAATCAAAGATTTTTCATTTCCTACTTTCGTAATATATATATATGTGTGTGTGTGGGACGCTGGTCAGGAATGGCACTTCGTTTATGATTAAATATAGATTTAATTACTCGTACTTATTTACATGCTATATACAATACGGATATCTACACAGTTCATCATCGAAATGTCCGTCATTAACACACGAAGTGTTATCGTCTTCTTAACGTCTTAATCCATGCAAATGGTGTCTTTGCTCTCCGTCTTTCTCAGTCCGTCATCTCGACCATGCCTACTTTTTACTTACAAGGCCTCGTACCACGTTCTCATTGCGTCGGCTCCCGCCACGTCGAGCGTCTGGCAGGCTCCCAAAACACTCAGTGCGTTCGCGAGCATGAGGAGTAGAATAATTGGAGTGGCTTGGAAATAGCGGTCGGCACCACACATACACACACGCACATATATATATATATATATGTGGGAGACAACAAGGGGTCCAATACGTTTCTCTTTCTTATGGTTTATTTAACATTAAACAAAAATTAATTAAAAAGGTAGTTGTTTTTACAGATAAGATTGACGATGATATTCAGAAGGTAACGCCTGCTCGCGCACCTCTCGCGTTCTCCTTTCTCTCTCTAATGTCCAAGAGTTTTTGTTTCTCTTCCACTAGTTCAAGTTTCAGTTTCAATTCATTGCGCCTGCGCGCGAAGACTGCTTGGTTTTGGCTGCATGCTACAACGGCCATTCTGACCGTACGCTGTCCGCAGCGGTACTTCCATGGAGACCAGAGGAGAATCTGAAACATACAAAAAAAAAACGGAACAGACAAGGACTATACGACAAATATATAGAGATTAAACATATCATAATTTTGTTGAACTAGACAGTTTCTCCATCATGTGAAGGCACCTCTTCGACATCCGGAAGGTTCCACAGGAAAACATTGTTTTTCACAGGCATAAGAACGTCTTTTTCAACAAGTTGATCTTTGGTTGAACGCATCGATATTCTCCTCTGTAGAGTTCTGGACGTCTTTTCAAAACGATTTCTCTTTTTCCTTCGCTTCCACTGCCAAGGCTCAAAAATTTTTCGAGCAACACAAACCGTCGATGTTCACTCTTCATAGGTAAAGGGTTAGGTGAGCGGGAGATAAATTCCACGGAACTCGTTTTCATGGCACCATTGGCTTTCTTACACAATACTATATCAGAACATTTTTCTCTTACAATACTCAATTTTAACTTAGTAATCTTAATTTTATTACATTTATAATCCTTAATTAGAGAACTCGAATCATTTCTAGTATTAAAGTTTTTAACATGTGCTAAATCATAACTAGAGTTTTCTATCACATTTGAAACAGAAACATTTGGAAAAGAAACACCACAATCTGCACTCAAAGAGGATCCACTTTCACTCAATAAAACATCGCTCTTTGCGTGGCCTAGTTTCTCTATTTCAGAATATACACTGGGATGTATAATAAATTCTTCGGTCAAGGTCGGTGATATTGCCGTTCTCACACTTAAGCTAGGAGAGTGTTGATTAAGAGAAATATTTATGGGTTTAACTTCTACCATACGCTGTTCGCCAAAACATGAACTTAATGTTATGATCTCTTCGGAAGGTGTTTGCACTCTAATTAGTGAGGAATTTAAAACTGGGATCTGGCAACCTGAATCAATCAAAGCTGTTACGGGCTGATTTTCTACAAAAATGTTTACGTATTGAAGATTTGCGCATTCATCGCTATTTTGTTTTTCGCTCTCTCTTTTCAAAGTATTCACGTTTATTTTATTATGGATGTGATCATTAGATTCTTTAGGTTTAAAACGCTTCTCACAGTCTCTTGCGCAATGAGATGAATCACCGCATATATAGCAATTTTTATTTTCTCTTTCATGATATTGGGGATAGTTCTCTTTAATCTTTGTTTTAAAGTTTTGTGATTTATTTTTAAAGGGGTCTTGGGTATATCCATAAGTAATAGGAATTTCTTTATGTGATCCGCTTCTAGATGAAATATAAATATCACACTCTTTAGCTAAATCAATAGGCCTAAACCAATCTTCTGCTTCTCGAATGCCAATATGAGTTGCAGTTTCCTTATTTAAAGTTTCAAATAGTTTATCAGAAATTATAAGATCACATAGAGATTCAAAGGAATTAACTTTTCTTAACGAACAATAATATTGGAAGTTTGCCGTCAATCTTGCAGCAAATTGGATGTATGTCTCGCCTGATGATTTTACAGCATTTTTTAAATGAGTTTAAACACTCGCGAGGGGTTAATTGGAATTCTCTGAGTACTATAGATTTTAGTTTTTCATAGTCATTTAATTCCTCTTCTTTAATATACAGTAAGACGTTATGGGCTCTTTCGCCCAGAAGATTTATTAAAATTTCAGATTTATATTCGTCATTTATTTTCTTGGTTAAAAATGCGCGTTCTAATGATTGGAAGAACAGATTAAAATTTTCAGATCTGGTGGGACCAGGAAGAGATAAAGTTTTTATACTTTTATCATATTTTCTATGTTAGTTTCGAACTGTTTTTCTTCGACTTTAGCTGCAGGATTTAAACTTAATGCTTTATTTTTAGCCAATTGAAGTTCGATTTCTTTTTCTAATTTTGCTAACTGAAGTTTCGCGAGCTCAATTTTTTGTTCTGAAGTTACCTCTCTTTCGTTTTGCGATACTCTCTCATCTATACAGTTTTGAATTAAAGTTTTAACGAAATCTGGATCACTTTCAAATGTACTACTGTTCTCAATTTTAGTCTTTAGTTTAACTATAGTGTCAGTACTCTCTACAGTACCGTCTAGCTCCTCAACAACTCTTATGAGATCCTCTTTAAGAGCGTTTTTATACATTTTAGAAAAATTTAGAAAGATCCTACCTTTTTTTTTTTTTTCTGGCTCCCTTGTTGCTCGCACGTACGATGTATCCAATAAAAACGTTGATTCCACTGATTTCACCTCTTCGCAGGTTATATCGTTAGATGAAAAATAGTTCTTGAAATTGTTCGAATTGTCACCTCTTCGCAGGTGTTTGTGAGTGGTTCCAACCTCTACACAGGCGGAATTTTCGTCGATGGGTTTTCCAACCTCTACACAGGCGGAATATTTGTCGATGGTTCGTTGAAAAATACACCTCTACACAGGTTATTTTGTTATTTGTTCCGACCTCTACACAGGTGGAATATTTGTCGATGGTTCGTTGAAAAATACACCTCTACACAGGTTATTTTGTTATTTGTTCCGACCTCTACACAGGCGGAATGAAGTTGAAAAATTCAACCTCTACACAGGTTGAACGAAGTTTCGAAAAATGGCGGAGCGTCTCCTTCACGGACGCTGTTGTTCATTGTCCAGACTTTGGTTCAAAATCGAAATTTTATCGATCGCGGCCGAGCCCCCATAATTTGTGGGAGACAACAAGGGGTCCAATACGTTTCTCTTTCTTATGGTTTATTTAACATTAAACAAAAATTAATTAAAAAGGTAGATGTTTTTACAGATAAGATTGACGATGATATTCAGAAGGTAACGCCTGCTCGCGCACCTCTCGCGTTCTCCTTTCTCTCTCTAATGTCCAAGAGTTTTTGTTTCTCTTCCACTAGTTCAAGTTTCAGTTTCAATTCATTGCGCTTGCGCGCGAAGACTGCTTGGTTTTGGCTGCATGCTACATATATATATATATATATATATATATATATATATATATATATATATATATCTTTTATTTACATAATAATATTGTTTATGAGTCCGTTTCAATTTAAGTAGAGGTGCTAATTTAAATTATTCAATGTCTGTGATAGTTTCTTCTATTCTTTCGCGAGTCCATAAAGGTTTTGCTTTATCACGGCGTTTGTTCAAAAACATTCTGATAGTTTCAATAAATTGTTCTTCAGAAGTCAGAATTTGATTTTTCTCTACATCTGAACACATTTTTCAGCTGTAGGCAAGGCCGGATCTAAGTATGGGCTAAAAGGGCTGCACCCCAGGGCCCCCGGGTTCTAGGAGCCCCCGTTCCACGTCGAAAATAATAAAAAAAGATGCTTATATTCAAAATAGTAATAAAATAATAAACCAGTAAAAAATACAATTCAGAAATAAAAAACCCGAAATACAATATGAAATTTATTTTTGTTTTCGAGTGCAAGAGCAAATTACTTTTGTCCTTCCTCTCTACCACCGAATACGCAGAAATTAATAATAGACATAGGCTCTACCATAGAGCGGGGCCGACGGACATCGAGCATTTATACAAACATAGTGGCACTATTTCTGCAGCCATTTATTTTTGTGCAATAATAACTCTAAGTTACAATAATGTACTGATTTGTTGCTGTGGCCTGTGCAAAAAAAACGGAAACTAAAAGGTGCCTGTTTATTGAAGTAAAAAGTAACTACCAATCAGTGGCGTAACTAATCTTGTGCTAGCCTTGTATCAAAATTCTTTGGGGGGCCTTTTTTTTGAAAATGGTAGCTCTGTTAACGGGACTATTGATAGCATTTTACTATTTTTTGCTTACACATGTTAGGGCTCCTGTAGCTCGGGGATTGTCATTTATACGGTGGTAGCTACGCCCCTGGTACGAATACACATTTCTAAATTGTTTAAGCAGGAAGGTATTGAAGTTATGATTAAGTATTTTCAGTATTTTCAACCTTTCAAAGATTGAAACCATCAGGATTTCCCATAAATATGTATTTTATCTTAAAATTTAGGATCAGTAACTTAATAATTTCGATAGGATGAAAAAAATAACAATCATTTTACGTGGATTATGGAGATTTCCCTGGAATATTATGGACAAATGTAATATGGTCTTGATTTTCGTAATAAATAGGGGTTTTTAAGTATAGAGATAGCAACGGTAAATAATGGATGACAACGGAAGAACAATATTTATTTAAAGTGGGGCAAATAATTCTTCAGTTTATTTTTTATAAAAACCCTCTTTAAATAGATGGGACAGTAAATAATAATAATCAGCGTTTTAGGTTTTAGTGAGCATAGGCAAAGAGAGATTTTTTTAAAAAAAATTAAAATAAATTAGGTAATTTTTTTTTAATTATCTCAGAAATATACTACATTTTTTGTAAAAATTAATTAGGAAAATGGCGTTTTAATTTATGTACAACATTTAAACGCCCTTTAATCAAGGTATCGGATCATGGCAGACATGTCATGAGTTCGAGCCCAGTACCACTAAACACATGCCATGTAGGGAAGCGATGCACGTTAAATCTGTCGAGATCTCAAACATCCTCCCGTTGGTGTGTTGTGGTAGTTAGGAGAGGAAGGTTCCAGCTCAGATGTCGTCCTCGTCACCTGACCATGGTTCAAAATTACGAGGTCCGTCGCCAAAAGCCCCCTTGTAGCTTAACAGTGAGACGTTAATATTCACTCACTCACTTAAACGCTTTTTATTGAGATTCTGAAACTAGGTTTGAGAATGCTTTGACTATGGTAATTAACATAGTAGGCAATAAACACAAATTGTGATATTGATAAAAAAAAGTCACTACTGGAGGAACTGATCGAAATGGGCAGTAATTGTGATCTTAAAAGTAAAGTTTAAAAACGGATGTTAGCAGTTTTGGCTTTAAAAAGACATGCCTGCTATTTATCCCGAATTATGGAGTATTTAATTGCTTTACAAAGTGAAAAGGAGTTTCAGTGCGGTTGCTAAGCTCAAAAGTAAAAGAAAGAAAAAGACTGGACACTCTAAAAACCGAGGAGAGAGATTTCGAGTTATACCTGACGAGATGGATGCCAAATGTTGAAAATTAGTTATTGAAGCACCAGGTTCATCTCCTTCACTTAAAAAAAATTGCTCAATTTGTATCAATTAAATTTTAATTTCATTATCATATGTTTCTTAAGTTTTAAGCACTATACTTCCGTACAGTTAGACATTTAAATCTTTTAGAGTTAAGTATCTTAAAAAGTAAGTAGTTCTATAACAGGAGTCAAAAAGACATTTAAGTTGATAATTTATAAAAGTTCTATATTAGGTAAGCAGGGGTAACACCCAAACCGAAAAACATGGCAAAGGGTCAATGAGATGAAAAGTTTGAAAACATCTGGTTTATTGAAACAAATATATGTTTTATTTTCTGCTTCGACCCATTGGTGGGAACTTCTAAATTGTGAAATTAAACCGAAATTTACCTTAAAAAGTTTGTCAGACCAAATGATCTCGTCTTTATGACGCTGTTGAAGCCTTAAAAGATAATTATGGTAAGATGAATATTGTTAAGACATTTAGTGACAATGAAATGAGAAAATTGATTTTAGAAAAGAGACAGTAAATTTATTTAATAAATTAACAAAACTTGAAACTGCCATTTTAGTTATATTTTGAAAAGAAATTTTACAAAGATTTGATTCAGTTAACAAAATATTACAGGCTCTTGGTTCGGACATCTATGAAGGGAATAAGTTAATTATGTCATTTAAAACGTTTATAAGCAATGTAGGACATGAATCACTAAAAGGGTATCAAGATGCAGCCACAAAATTAAGTCCTAGTATAGAAACAGAACATAGCGATGTGAACAAGAGACGGGTTATTTCAAAATTTGCAGATAAATCCACAGGAAAAGCTGTGTATGGGATAGAAAAATTTAAGAGACACGCATATTGTGTGTATGTTGCATTAGGCAAGCTAATCCTTGATTTAAATAGAAGAATATAGTAAGAAATTAAAATTTTTGATGGATTTGCAAGATCAAAGTAAGAAGAACGTCGACCTGGAGATGCACGCGCTATTATTGTTTACTAATCAGATGACACAGACCAACATTTAGTAAATGAAGGTGTGTGTGTGTGTGTGTTCAATTCAAAACTTATCTAAAACAAACTGAGCTAGAGTCTTATACTTGTAGTGATATGTTCAATGTAATTTTTAAAAAGAAACTTGTTGATATTTTTCCAAATTTGTATACCATTTTTCTAACGCTCCCTACTACTAGTTGTGAAGTGGAGCGTGTGTTATCTAAAATGTCCGACATAGAAAAGAAATATAGAACAATGATAAATACTAGGCTTAATTATTTATTACTTTTGTATATTAATACTGATCTCACCAAAGACTTGAAATGTGATAGGCAAATAAAAGAATTTGCAGCACAATAGTGTAAAAAAATTTTTTTTGTAAATTATGTAATTGTTTAAAACGTATTTAAATTGTTTGAAATAAAAAAACCTTAAATTTCGTATATTTTTCAAATTTTCCCACTCAAAACTTTTTTTTAGAAAAATGGCAAAAACTTTAATTATCTAGGGGGAACCTCAGATATTGTTTTTTTTAGCCCAGAGTTCCCAAAAGTCACAGTCCGGCCAGCCCTGGCGTAGGTACTTAATAAATCAGAAAAGATAGATAATAGTAATGCTTTCAACCTTTCTCCTGTAGAGTTTGAACGCTAATGTGTGCGCGTGACGTCAGAAGCCCGGCTCTGCCGTGGAGAGAGGGGATGTAAAGGGGGTGGCCTTAAATGAAAACAAACTTTTTCAAATGCGGACTCGTTCATTTCATTATTTTACTAAAACAGTTCGAGGATTTAATTAATTCACTTACTTACAACAGGGGGAAAAGACATCAAATAGACGTTATTTTAACATCGTGCGTGAATTGGCCATCTCCTTTAGGGATTTGGCAAAAGCTCTAATTTCATCATTTCCCTGCGACAAATTAAATACATTAATCTCGTGTTTAAATGATGCCTCTGTGGTGGTCAATGGGTGTGTTTAAGTGGGGATTTCTAATAAAAATAAATCTTTTCGAAAGGGAGTTGGATATGCTCGTAGTTAAAAAAATCACTGATTTTATTCCGCGGAAAACTTTAGAGTTAAATTCTGATTTTTCTAATTTTGTGGAATTAGTGGATTCTAATTTTAATAATCCCGGTAAAATTGATTTATTATTAGGTGCAAATATATTTTATGAGTTATTGAAACCGGAAAGAATTGAAATAAAAATAAGCAATTACTGTTAGTCAACAGCGTATTTGGTTATATATAGTAACGGGCAATTTAGATTCAATAAATGAAACGTAAATTTATATCGTGAACTTTCAAGAGATTATGAGAAACTAGGTCAAATATGAAGAAAGTGACTAATGAAATTGAACCCGAAATCACATATTACGCTACCCATCATGGAATTTATCGTCCAGAAAAGTCCACGGCAAAACTTAGAGTTGTCTTTAATTGCTCTTCTTTTACTGATAATGGCATATCTTTAAATGACATTCAATATAATGGAGGAGTGATACAAGAGGACTTATATCAGGTTCAAAAATTACAGAAATGATGTATCTAACTATATTAATTAACCCTAAACAGCGTAATCTGCATAGGATCATTTGGTGTGAAAGTAAAAATGAATCACACCCAAAATTTATGAACTTTCGACTGTTACCTGTGGCACTGTAAGTGCTCCCTACTTAGCACAGAGAACTTTAACCCAATTGTCAATGGACGAAGAGGCTAACTTCCCTATAGCAGCTTCCGTTTTACGGAACAACTTATACATAGACGATGTCCTTTGTGGTGCTGCAACATTAGAAAAGAGGCAATTGTTCTCAGACAACAAATAAAAGGAATTTTGAAAAGTGCTGGAATGGAGTTGCATACACTTTGCGCCAATCACGAGAAATTGTCACCAGATCCCGAACAGAATTACAATTTTGCAACTTTAACAGAGGCAAAAACGTTAGGAGTGTCGTGGAAGCCGAACCTAGATTGCTTTTTGATTAAAGTGAAAGTCTGTTTGGACAGTTCTTATACTAAAAGAGACGTCTTGTCTACTGTTGCCAAGATCTTTGATCCTGTTGGACTGATGGCACCAGTAATTTCCAAAGCAAAGATTTTCCTCCAGCGTTTGTGGAGAAGCAAATTGGAATGGAATGACCTTCTGCCAGCTGAAGAATATCTAGAATGGCATCAATTCCTACTATCCTTAGAGAATATCAACAATATAGAGATACCAAGACGTATTCTTGTCGCTTTTCTAGAAGCTATTGAGTTCCATGGTTTTGCCGATGCCTCAGAGCGATGCTACGGTGCAGCAGTCTACTGCAAATCTAAAAATTTAAAGAGTGAAACTTTAGTTCGGTTAATCCCACAAGCAAATCAAGAGTAGCGTCTATTAAAAGCCTGACAATTCCCAGACTTGAATTATGTGCTGCAGTGCTATTGGCAAAACTTGTGAAAAGAGTTGTAGCTGCTTTACAACTAGAAACTGCTGAAATATATCTTTAGTCGGACTCGATGATCGTCTTGGCATGGTTTCGAAGGGAACCGATGGACTTAAAGATCTTTGTTCAAAATAGGTTTGCCAAGATACAAGAACTCTATCCTAATCAGCTATGGAGCACGTACCATCTGATCCAAATCCCGCAGACTTAGTCTCCCGAGGAATCGATCCTGATAAACTTTTGCAACAAAAATTATGGTTTAATGGACCAACATTTCTTTCAGGTGATGAATATCCCAATCGAACTATAAACTGTAGAGAGAAACTAGAAGAATATAATTCAGAACTGAGAAAAACTCTGTTAATGAACAAATTGAGAACTATCAACCGGTGCTTAATATTCATGTTAATGATTTTTTAAACGACTTACATAATCTAAGCAATAATTATGTAACTATTTTACGTGTATTGAGTTTTATTTTCAGGTTCGTGGAAAATTTAAAAGGTATAAGTAGAGTGACTGTCCCACTCACAATAAAAGAATTTGAAAAAGCTGAAACCTTTCTGGTAAACAAAGTGCAAGAACAAGAATTTTCCAGTGACATTAACAATCTTAAAAGTAAGGGAAGTGTGCCACCAAACAGTAAGTTAAAGACATTGAATCCCCTTTTAGATGACAATGGTGTGTTAAGATAGGAGGACGATTGTGTGTAATTCAGAGTTTAGTTTTAATAAAAAGCACCAGATAATTTTACCTAAAACTAATTAATTAACTTTTATAATAATAGAATAGTTTCATAATAAATATTTACATGTTGGAACTGTATCTTTGCTTAATCATATTCGGTAAAAATTTTGGCCGTTAAATGGTCGGTAAATTTGCAGAAAAATTGTATATAAATGTATCATATGTTTTAATGCGAAACCAATTGTGTCAACTCAAATTATGGGTAATTTGCCAAAAGAGAGGCTTATTACTGATTATCCTTTTAATTGTTCAGGAGTAGATTTCTCTGGTCCTTTTTTTTCATTAAAAATAGAGGACAACGCAACGTAAAGGAAATTTGTTTAAAGTGTATATTTGTATTTTTGTGAGTTTTATGTTTAAAGCTGTACATATTGAGTTAGTATCAGGTTTAACATCCCAAGCATTCATTGCCGCGTTGAAAAGGTTTATGGCTCGAAGAGGCAAATGTGCAAAACTGTTTTCGGACAACGGTAAAAATTTCGTTGGAGCTAGCAATGGAATTAAAAACTTCTTGAAATAGTCAGAAACCCAGACGAAAAATTAGCTAATTACTTAGCAGCAGAGGGGATAGAGTGGAAATTTATTCCAGCGAGGTCACCCAATTTTGGAGGCCTTTGGGAAGCGGCTATAAATTCATGTAAATATCACTTAAAAAGAGTTTTGAACGGAATTATTTTAACGTAAGAGGAACTACTTACGGTCACTGTACAAATTGAGGGAATTTTAAATTCTCGACCGCTTTGCCCCTATCAAACAATGATGATGATTTTCAAGTGCTTACACCAGCCCATTTTTTAATTAACAGGTCTTTAAATTCTTTAGAAGAGCCTAATTTGACAAAATGTAAAAAGAGTAATCTCAAAAGGTGGCAAAAATAACTAAGATAGTTCAATTAATGTGGAAATTTTGGAGTCGTAATTACTTAAAACAATTACAACAGCGGGGAAAATGGATGTTTGGAAAAAATAACGTTAAAATTGGAGACTTGGTTTTAATAATTGAAGAAAATTTACCAACCTATAAATGGGCTTTATGTAGAATTGTATTATGGTGAAGATAAAAACGTTCGCGCGTAGTTAAAATTAAAACTCAGTATAGTACATGTAAACGAGCCATATCAAAAATTTGTGTTTTACCAATGGAAGATCCTTAAATATAATTTGAATTTTTCATTTAGCGTTCCTTTGGTGGGGTGTAAATTTAGTTCATTGTTAGTAAAGTGATTTTGTATTTGTATAAAAAAATGTTGTTATTTGAAATCTTGCATTTAGTGATTTATGTAATTGTATTTCTTGAGAATTTTTCAACTGTTGAATGTGTAAAGTGTTCTAGATGTAACAAATATGAATGTTTAATTTAGCAACAATGATTGCATGGTTAAACCAGTGCAATGTGGCGTGGTATATTAGCTCTGTTAACGAACAGCGCCCTCTAGCTGATTGTAAAATAAACTTGAGTGTGTGCAACAATAACCTCGAGAGAGGTAGTGTATGGAGTAAGAAAAGAAAAAGTAAAAAATGACAGTCCACTGCTAGTGTTGTTTATTGTGTTGAGTCAAAACATTTATTTTCACCTAAAAGCCGAGAGTTATTATTAATTACCCGGGATCCTTTCAGAAAGCATCATTCGTCAGTAATCGGAGAAATATATGGGTTCTGATTTTTTTATAAATTAATTCATTGAACATTTCACGAAATAACTGTGACGGGACAGCAAGGTCTGTGAATTTCACGTACAACTTTGGAGGTAGGTTTGCAAAATATTCATTGGTATAAAAAAATAACGAAGAAATTTTAAGCGTTTTGATTACTAGGAACACAGCTTTAGTAGAGTAAAGTGGGAAAAAAATCAGAAGAGAATATTAAATAGATGACACGGGAGCCAGTGCCGTCCAGTTCATTTTTTGATATTTTCTAATTCTTGTAATTTTAATATAATAAAATAATATTCACGGTGATTCCTTTTTTTCTAGGACACACAACCCCTTCCCTTTTTTTTATTGTTTCTGAATATGATATAAAATTATTTCATAAGTCATTGTGAGTTAATCCAGACTTCATGAGTTTTTCTTACAGAAATTTTGAAACAAAAACTACATTTTCCTTCTTTCGATGTTTGTTAGTCACACTAATGAACGGGAAATTCATAAAAACTGTAATTGTTACTTCCACTTAAAATTATTCAAAGATCAAATTCCCAAAGGTTGCTGGCTTTCCAGAATGCATTCAGATTCGAAAATAGGTCATAAAAGCTGTATTCAGCTTAATGAACTTGATTCAAAGTGAGAACACGGAAGTCGAATCAGTTGAGATTAAATTTTTATTTAATAGACACACGCATTTACCTGCCTAATGACGCTGATTTTGCTGTTGTAGAAACTCACACCAAAAAAAGAAAAATAGGAAAATAAAAACCAGAGTATTTATAATTGTAAGCGAGTAGTATCAAATAATTCAAAGAAAGTAAAACCGTTTCAAGTATGTGTCCTAATTCAAAGTAAGTAAAGCATAATGAAAAAGCCCTTTCAGCATTGTCGAAATGAATCACCATTTCATTTTTACAAAGCTATAGGAAGATACTATTACCAACAGAAAAAAATCAATAAGAGGACTTAGTGCACTGTGAATAAAACTAAAAAGGACAAACCCAAGTTATTAAATATGGTTTTAACAAGGATGACCCCTTTCATGTAATTGGCATGAAAAATATTGAAAGGTAGGACAGCCATCTGAAGAAAAATTAATCAACCATTACCGAAGTCTAATGGTAGAATATATATAATATCAGAATATTAATTAATTTTTTTTTATTCTCACGTACTGTACAACTCCAATACAGCATGACTTTCACAAGACGTTCACGTGGAGATCAAAATTTTGGTTTGGATGACTCAGAAGAAGATGAATGAACTTAACACTTATGACAAAAATGATATATTTATTTTACATAAATTTCTTATCAACTGGTCAAGATTCTGCCTTTGTCTCGATAAATATTTGCGTTTTTATTTACATATCAAGAATATATCTCTTTTTGTTGCACACACACGCAGAGAAAAAAAATAGAAGTTATCAAATGAATAAACCACAAATTCTCAAATAAGATTCTCGCGTGAATAAAAAAGACAGCGGAAATTAATTGATGAGAATTGAATTATTTTTCTCCCCATCTGAATTATCTGTAAAATCGATTAGAAAAGAAATACCAAATGTATGACTCCACAGCGTTTAAAATAACTATCCAACCCAGCATTTTGAAAATCATTCAGAAAATCAATTTGTATTACTTTTTTTTTAAAAAAAAATTAACATTCACGAACATTATCTAGAGCAATATTTAATCCGCATACAGATTACTATATTTCAGTAATTTCAGATATTTCAAACGTTTCCTATCTTTGAAGTAAAATACACGTTCTCTGATTACAAGAGCGAATTGGTTGGACATCGTAACCGGAAACAAAAAGTGAAAAGTAAAAAAGGACGCCCGTTTCAAAGCTGAAAAGTAGAAAAAAGACACCTGTTTCAAAGAATGGATTCCCTATAATTTACTTCATTCATCCAAGGGGAAAGAGATTTGTTTTGTCTACTTTCTTGATTTCCTCGGTTTCTGTGACACACCTCCAAACTGCAACGCTCAGCAGAAAGTTGAGAATCGGCGAAATAATAATAATAATAAAAAAAAATACAAATCTCTCATTCTCTTGAATTCTGTCGAAACGGCTGTTACTTACGCTTCAATTTTTTAATGTGACTCACTAAACGTAGATATAAAATTCATTTCTTAAGAATTTTCTCTTTATTCAAGAAATATTCGATAAGTTTCTTACAAATTCTTGTTTACGGTTAGTTACCAACAAACCTTGTTACCAACAAGAAATTTATAAATTATTTGCAAATTTAATTTCGTAGCACTATTTGTTTGAAAATAATATTTAGCACTGCGAATCCTCTTCCTACAAATCTTTGAAATATATTTTCAAATTATTTAATGAAATCCAAAGAGAAGTTTCTTATACTTTTGTGTGTGAATTGCAACAAAAATACCGTTTAAGTTTCTAAAGTTTGCTTTTTCAAAACATTTAGCCTTATTTCATGATTAACACTTACACAGCTGAAAAATAAAGTTACGATGAGACAGATAATCAGTGAGGATATTCAATTGGTATTAAAAGCAGAATGTCCAAAATAGTTCAAGCTGTTTGCTGATATGTATTTTCCCTTTACAGAAATATTAAATCGTTTTGCAATAAAAGTGAAGTGTCATTGAAGGGGGTTTTAATGCCTGCAAAAAAGATACATCTGCCTTCAAGAGGCGTGGTGTGAAAGTACGGATAGAATGCGACGCCGGTCCATGGTTGGAAAACTGATTTACGAAAAAAGAAAAGCATTGCGACTTTTAATTCAACGGGGAGTTGCTTCATACGTTCTTTTTTGAAAACAACAACTTTTCAATGATTAGTTTTTGAAAGCACAGGACACATTTTAAATGCGAAGAAAATGGATCACATAGAATGTAAGGATGTTCGAGAACTGATCATGTTACAGAATATTAAAATGAAACGTCAGAGTACATGAAAGTATTTTATTACCAGCATTACAATAGGGTTTTAGCCAGCTTTAGGCGTATGAAAATACCAGTAAAGAAAAGTTGTTTATATAAAACTATATCCCATTATATATAACGTATTTACGTATTCAACTGTTGTACATGGGCCTCCTATTGCCTAAGGCGTAGAAATGCCTTCTCTTGTAATACTATTAGCACGGAGTGGAATTTAAAAGTGCTGGAGACGTCCTCGTCACCGTAACTCATTTGGAAAACTCTTATTTTACGAACATCTTTTTTTAAAAAAATTCTTTTTCTATAAATTCGTGATCCGGCTTAATACATATTCCAATTTTAAGAACAAAAACAGCTGTTAATAAAATTGGAGCCTTTTACATACTACAAAAGATTGCTCGCACTATATGGAAACGATTTTGATAGTTAATTTTTATCTATAAATGTCATATTTTTGGTGGTGATTTGCTTCTGTCTGATAGCCATGATTTTTGACAATAGATCAGTGTTTCTCAAACAATGGAGCGCGCCCCCGGGGGGGGCGCGAGCATATCGAAAATAAAAGATTTAAAAAATAATTAATTTACTGGAATGAATTAAAACAAAATACTTTCAGACATAATAAAAAATGCACTTTTACTCTGATATAATTTATAAGTGCGCGCACGATGTTAAGTCATCAAAAATAAAAACTTCTTCAATACCTAATTAGCTATCTTTGACCCTATAACCAAATAAAAAAACTTTTATTTGATTTGCTGTAATCCCATGATGAGAGATTTTTTTATTACGCTTTCTTTTTAAACCTAACATACTACTCTTTCAGAGAAAAAACAGATCCCAGACCCAGAATCGAAACAATTTAGGAACATGAAAAATTCATCACTGTCATTATTTTTGAAATACTGCATATTACAGCTGTAATCTGTTTGACCTTGTAAGTTATTGGTACAGTTAGTTATGACCCCTCTCTTATGTGTTCCATGGGCTTGTCTTGCAAAGCAAAGTTTTCATAAGGAATGCTTTTATAATTAGAAATTGACCCTCTGAGTTCTTTTTCTATATTTAGCAGATATCTATATTTTGTCTTTTAAGCAGCCACCGCATTTTGCAATATGTTCAATTTAAAAATTAGAGAAAGGAAAAATAACATAATAATTATCCAATTATTTTATTTATATATTTTTGCTTAAAAGTAGTATACAAAATTTAATACTTATGTTACTAATTTCTATGGTTTATAATTAAGATCGCCTATTGTAGCTTTAGCTTCAAAGTGCATTATTATTGCATTCAGTACATTATTAATGTATAAGGGGGGCGCGATAAAAATTGTGATCGAAAAGGGGGGCGCCAGTATTGAAAGTTTGAGAAGCACTGTAATAGATCAAGCTTAAATTTTTCATGAAAGCAAACTTTTCTTAGTACTGCCATGCAAATTTTAATTCATTCCTCTTGAACTGTTTTCCAAAATATGTTCTTCGATGCCGTTTTCTTAAGGCTCCTTTTAATTAACAGAAGGCACAAAAGCTCATTGGAGAAGCGTAGGATGATTTTACACCGAAGAATTCCTAATTATTAACCAAAAACTTTCATATTAACTGTATTAACTTTCATATAACTATTATTTTATACACTCTACTCTCAAAAAGTATAAATCTCTTGTTAAAGATCAGAAATAGCTTTGAAATTTTTTTTAAATAAACAAAAATGTATATATCCATGTTACTCTGACAAATCTTATTATAAATTCATTTCCAAAATTATATTTACTTGCATTTCATGTATCTGAATGTTCCATGCCATTCTATAAGAAAAGAGATAGCATTTCTAAAAAAAATAATAATTTGTAGCTGGTAAATTACAAAGGGAATCAGACAATAAAAGGTAAAAAACATGAATACTTCAAAATGGGACCATTTCATATCTACATGTTTCTTATAAATGAAACCATTTTATAAATTTATATGGCGTAATACACTATTTACCAATAAGTAATTGCACACCTATGAGAAATTTTTCTAAATTCAATGGTCTCAATTCTATACTGTAATCATTATTGTGCGTAAATAAACATAATAAACTACAAAGTAACTAATGACTAATTATAAGTATACAGCAAAATAACCTAGAACTACACTCATGTCCATAAATTAAGGATAATTCAGAATCACACAGAAATTGAACTCTAAAATAAAAAATTTCACCTGTAGAATTATAACACACATCTTGAAGAAGAATATGCAAATAACAGGAAACCACCAGATGGCACGGATAGTACGTCACAATGACAAGAGTGTAAGAGAGGGGTATATAAGGAATGGTGGCAAAGAAGTAAAATTGTTCACAAGCGCTTTAAAAGACTTTCAGTGCAATAAACCGCATAGTTATGGCACAAAGGAAGCATTAAAATGATTTTTACGTGGTAGAATTATTGGACGACTGGGATTTGGACGTACCCAGATGAAAGTATCCGAGGAATTTGGAATCGCCCAGAGTGTCATCTCCAGGCTTTGGCAACGATTCCAAGATGATGGTAATGTGAGTAGATGTTACAGCACAGGTCACCACCGAGATACAACGCCGAATGAGGACCGGTATTTGGCAATTACAGCCAAAAGAAACAAACGGAGCACAGCATCAAACCTGTCTCGTCAGCTCTCTTCAGCTTCCGGTACGACAATTTCAAGGTAGACCGTGTACAGACAGTTAGGGCACATTGGTCTATATGCTCGTAGGCTTGTCAGATGCGCTCCACTTACCGCAACTCACTGTCGCCTGCGATTTACCTGGAGAAGAGAGCATGCACATTGTGGACACCACAACTGTGGTCTTGTGTGATGTTTTCCGACGAGTCCAGGTTTAGTTTGCAGTCTAATTCTCGCCGGACTTTAATATGGAGAGCGCCAGGTACCCGTTACCACCAAGAGAACACCATTGAACGACACCGTTACGGTGGTGCAGGATGGCTCGCTTGGGGAGGAATTATTCTTGGTTTCAGAACTGACCTGCATGTTCAGAGTGTAACGATGACAGGCCACATCTATCGGGATGTAATTCTGGAACAACATGTACGTTTGTTTCGAGGCGCCATAGGTGCTGAATTTTTGTTTATGGATGACAACGCCCATCCTCACCGTGCAAACATTGTAGACGAATGCCTTCAATCGGAGGTAATCACCCGTATGGATTGGCCAGTATAGTCACCGGACTTGAATCCAATAGAGCATGTGTGGGATATGCTTGGCCGACGAATTGCAGCCCGTTAACCTCCTTCCACCTGTCTACCGGAACTTGAGGGGGGGGGAATTGCTTAATGAGTGGTGTAATATTCCCCAAGCTCAGATTGGTAATTTGATATTCAGCATGCCTAGGCATTGTAAGGCCTGTATTGCATCGTCCGGGAGACATACTCCGTATTAACCATCATACTAACCATGTTATACTATTTTTTATAAATAGGTCCTTTTTTGAAATTTGCTCCAGGGAGTAAAAATCGCAATTTTTATTAATTACGTCAAACATATAGCTTTTTTTTTTGCTCTTTTACCTTTTGTTTAATAAATAGACTTCACAAATAAGTCAAATTTGTTTTGCTTCTGTCTCTTTCTTTGCCTGAACTTCATTATCCTTAATTTATGGACGTGAGTGTATTGATATATACAGGGTGTATCTTAACTCTGCGGCAAAACTTTAAGGGGAGATAGTACACATATCAAGACAAACAATAGTAAATAGGAAACTTAGGGTCCCTAACGTCTTCCGAAGGAGATAGGTGCCATTAAAGTTTAGGGTCCGAAATTTCAAATGATTATAAAAAATGGAAAAATGGGTCGATTCATTAGCGGTTTTCGCTAAAATTATTCTTTTTGTCAGTATTTTCTTGAAAAATAAATTTTAAAGATAAAGTTTAAAAAATGTCGATAGAGGATGCTTTAGACTTTGGAGTAACGAACAACTATTTTTTACTGTTATTTTTTGTATCACATTAAATGCTTTCAAAAGCTTAGACTTAAACTTACATTTTGAGCTCAAAATCTGAATCGTTGGGGGTGGTTAAGTAGCGCAAACGGAATTGTGTTCAGGAGGTAAAATTTTATATAAACTCCCTTCCCTCTAAACAGAGTTCAGTTATCCCGATCTTGGTGTCGTATACCAGGCAGCAACTAATACTTCCTACACGTAAAGTAAACGAGATAGGTATGACAAAATTAAAAAAAATATTCATAATAGACATGAGCAGCTTCTCTGCTCAAAATAAAAGGAAACAATTTGATGTACGCACATAGTGTGTATGAATGAAGGTTGAATGAATGATGACACGTAGAAAATGGTACACGCATGATTTTCTTGCTGAATCACAAAAACTACTAGCAAAAACGACCACCAGCAAAGAAGCGAGCCCACACTGCCAGCGGAAGGAATGTCGAACATTAGCAAATACCCCGGTCATATCCCGGATATCACCTGCTATGACAGCAATCCTCTCAACCAGGGACTCGTCAGAGTCGACGGGGCTTGCGTAAACAAGACTCTTCATATGGCCCCAGAGGAAGAAGTCTAGGCAGGAGTGGTAAGGCGATCGTGTCGGCCAATTTACCGGACCACCCCGTCCAATCCATCGCCCCGGATATGCTGTATCCGAGGCACTTCGCACATCTGCACTGAAATGTGCAGGCGCTCCATCATGTTGGAAGCACATACGAGACTTTATATATATGTTGGCTGGAAGACTTAGCAGTAGAACTTTACATCCTTACATACAACTAGCCCCATACAGTTAAATTCTTGGGTACTACACTTTGCATGCGAATCGGGTATTTTTCGGGGAGAAATTGCTCATGTCTGTTATGAATAACTTTTTTATTTAATTTTGTCATCCCTCTCTCGTTTATTTTACGTTTAGTGGGTAGTAGCTGCCGCCTAGTCTACGACCGAGCATCGAAGATCGTGAATAACTGAACTGTGTCCAGGGAAGAAGGTGAGTTCAAATTTCCCCTCCTGAACGCAGTTGAGTTTGCACTACTTAGCCACCCCCAACGATTCAAATTTTGAGATCAAAATTTAAGTTTAAGTCTAAGCTTTTGAAAGCATTTAATGTGATACAAAAAAAGAGTAAAAATAGTTGTTCGTTACTCCAAAGTCTACAGCGCCTTCTATCGACATTTTTTAGCTTTATTTTAGAAATTTATTTTTGGAGAAAATACTGACAAAAAGAATAATTTTAGCGAAAACCGCTAACGAATCGACGCACTTTTCCGTTTTCTATAATCATTTGAAATTTCAGACCCTAAATTTTAATGGCACCTATCTCCTTTGGAGGAAGTTTGGGGCCCTAAGTTTCCTATTTATTATTGTTTGTCTTGATATGTGTACTATCTCCCCTTAAAGTTTTGCCGCAGAGTTTAGATACACCCTGTATATATTAATAGTTCTAGGTTATTTTGTTGTATACTTATAATTAGGCCTTAGTTACTTTGTTGTTTATTATGTTTATTTACGCACAATAATGATTACAGTATAGAATTGAGACCATTGAATTTAGAAAAATTTCTCATAGGTGTGCAATTACTTATTGGTAAATAGTGTATTACGCCATATAAATTTATAAAATGGTTTCATTTATAAGAAACATGTAGATATGAAATGGTCCCATTTGATTTACAGTTTTGATATGTATTTATTTTGCATCTGTTTCTTAAAATAGAATTAAATAGCTTAAAATATAAGAGTTTCTTCAAAAAAATTAAAATATTAAAATTTTTAATATATTATGTATTTTTAAACATAACTAAACTCAGAGGCGCAACAGCCCATGAAGGCCAAAGTCTGCTGTGCCAATCTCAGTTTTCGTGACCTTGAGTACTGAGGTGCATGAGTTCCGGTGAGGTGGTCAGTCTGACGCAAAATCTCCAGTGTTTGGTTCCCAAGCAAGCTTGGTACTTTTTTATCGACCCACTGAAAGGATGAGTCGACCTTGCTTACTTTGGGGGTTGAGCCCCGAACCTGTGGCGTATCTTTGGAAACATTTATTCAAATAAGAAATAAACATCAAATATATAAGTTTTTCTCTTCATTATAGTTAAGTATAAAGATAAACGAAAATTTTAATGCGAACCAAGTGCCTGCACCACTCTACTTTCATATCGTAAACTCAGGAATACGATTTGTGACTTTCAATTTGTCACGAATCTGAGCATTCAGTCGTTAAACAATTTTTTTGCGGACTCGAAATATTTTTCGTATAGGAAAGGTTTTGTACTAAAATATGTAGAACCAAAAGCGGAAAGCAGAGTTCATGCAGTTTTTCTCTTAAAACAATTAAATTTTTCCAGCAACGACATCCATTAATTCACAAAATGCCTGTAAATTTACCTTTAGGTCTTTTTTATCTTTCAGGTTTCAATTTATCTTTCAGGTTTTTGAAAAATTCCGTAAATGTCCATAATTCTGAAGATGTTTGTCAAATAAGGTCCACTTTGAATTTATCAACTTCCATCCACTCAAAAATTGACAAATTTGTAGAATAGTGCAGAGTACCACTGAGTATTGTTCCGCGTGCCATAGATTGCCGACCCCTGGATTAGCGCATTGGTAGCTACTCCATTGGGTTCATCTTCAACCAGAAAGATGGCAAGAGGTCATAGATAGCAATGATGACTATGTGTAATCATAAGTGTTCATTTTTCGTTTATCTACTCTTCTTTATGAGTAATAAAAATGGGTATAACCAGTGGCGTAACGGAAAATAATTGGCCCCCCTGTAATGTCAGATCTTGGGCACCAAGTCGAATATATATATATATACATATATATAAAGAATTGCAAAACCATAACATAATGTACCTTTACACATCACGTAAAAATATTTAAATATTAAACTTATAACTGAATATAGAATCAACCTGTGTCTGAGTAAACAAAGTAAATAAATAACGTTTAACATTAGAGAGTATTTACAGTATTTAAAAAATGGAAAAGCTAACAACAGTCGACTGATAACTTGGTAACTTAAATAAAATCAATACACTAAGAAAAACACAAACACTGTAAAATAATATTTTCGATTTCAGATCCTTATGATAGAGAAAAGGTATCATTTACCAAATTCTTCGTTTATGAATCCCAGGATGGGCTTGACCTTGTTCATCAAGAGTTCCCTGGCTTTACTACTACTACCACTTGCACAAGTGGCCGCGGTAGCCGAGTGGTATAGGTATCGGATCGTGGCTTGCCTGGTCACGAGTTCTATCCCAGTACCACTAAAGACCCGCCGTGTAGGGCAGCGATGCACGTTAAATCTGTCGAGAGCTGAAACGTCCTCCCGTTGGTGTGGTAGTTAGGAGAGGGGTGCCAGCTCAGGTGTCGTCCACGTCACTTGACCATGGTTCAAAATTACGTGGTCCGTCGCCAAAAGCCCTCGTGTAGCTGAACAGTGCGACGTTAATATTAAATCAATCAACCACTTGCACAAGATGATGAACTTGCAGATATTAAAAAGTTATCCAATTTTGCATAATTGCTATTAATATTATACTCCTTTTCCTTTCGAATTTTTCGTTTTTGAGAACCACTCCGTTTTTTTTTTAACTACACTCATTTTAGGGCCGCGTTTCTCTTCATGTCTTATTAACAAAATAAGAACCAGAATAATTAATTCCGTTTACAAAAACAGTTCTAATATTACAAGAGGGAAAAGTGAGATCAAAATGTTTTAACAGCGAAGGAACACTCCCTATATTGAAGTGCATTTAATATAAAAATATATATGTTCTAAAAACAATTTTTTGAAACATTTCTCATTATGCTTTATTTGATTGAATACTCATAAATCTACGGAAATTTCTGTGGGCATATGGGTTTCTAAATCATAAATCTAGACCATGTAATCATTTAAAATGCTCTCTATGCGTTTTCAAGTATCGCAATACTATTTTTCATGAATAAAGCATAACAGATGTGCGTTATTTACGAGTTCGCTAAATGAAAATGAAATACACGTGTGTGTGGGGGGAAGACGCCAATAAGTTACTTTGCTACTTCAGTAAAAAGTAACATGTCTTTTTTTCTCCCTACCGCTAACATGAAGTATACTAAAAAACAGTGATGAATTTTTTTTATCTTTCTAGCATTTTATCCAATTTTTCGTCTGACTTCCTTTTTATCTGTTAGAAATTTAGGTTTGGAAAGAAAACCCACTAAAGAAAAGTTTCTCTTTCGTCGCGGGGATAACAGCAAATTAAAATGTTTTTTGATTTGGTTATTGGATCTAAGATATCTAATAAGCGATCAAAGTTTTGATTTTGAATGATGTTAAATCGCCAATTTGAAAATCGCTTAAAAATTGGATTAAAAAAAGGTAAAGCTAATTTTGTGAAATTCTGCGTTAATGGCGTTAGTCTAGCTTTGCCCCCCGCAGTGCGGGGGTGTATGTTACGCCACTGGGTATAACTTTTACACTCCTCCAATTTTTTGCGACCTTATATTAAAAACAAACACGCGAAATTGAGAACTTAGAGTTTCTTGATCATTGATTATCTGGAATTATAATTAATCGAATCCACCAATCTGAAACATGAAATCGAAATTTAAAGAGGCTCGGGATGACATTAAGGTATCCGACTACGCTCGGAACCGTGATTTTGCAAAAGTGTATAAATGGATAATATTTATGATATTTAGTGTCACTTAGATTAGAAAACGTATATAAAATTGTTTTAAGAATATTATTATAGTAAAAAATTATTTAAGTACAATATTTTGCCAAAAAATGAACATAGAACGACCCATTTTCAAAACGTTCTCCTTTTATCAAAAAGGCTTCTATTATAATAATATTTTGCCTGTATGTAGCTTAGACCTTTGTACAGAGGCTAAACTAGAACTTTGAAATACATAACTTAGAAATGGATTTATCCACATTTTATTACAACAGAGGTGAGAAATTTTAAAAAAAAACGTCGATAATATTATTGCAATTGGTAGTAACTCTGAAAATAATGAGAATTTTTCAAAAATTCAAGTTCAGACTCTCTGGAAAAGTCTTTACTTTATCTAAGCAAAATATTATTATAATAGAAGCATTTTTTATAAAAGGAGAACGTTTTGAAAAAAGGTTATTCTAAGTTCATTTTTTGCTAAAATATTGTATTTAAATAAATTTTTTTTGTCAAAATGTCCTTAAAACAATTTTATGCATGTATTCTAATCTAAGTGACACTAAATATGAAAATTATCCATTTAGCCACTTTTTTAAAATCACGGTTCCAAACGTAGTAGGATACCTTAACAAATGGGAAGGTTATTTGTGGGATGTATAGCAGAATGAACTTCTGGAACTAGCTCTTAGACCTTTATCACCTCGTACAAAAGCATGTTTTGCTGCTCTAATAAAATTATACATTTTTTATAAAAACAAGTAACATAAAAAAAATTCGGTCAATTCCTACTTAGGTCAACAAAGAAATTTTTATTTTAGTTACTTTTTATTAAATAGTTGTAGGTATTTTTATAAGACAGAATCACAATATTAAGTTGCAAAATATAAAGTGATTTTCCTTGCAATTTTCCATTTTCCTTTCTATATAGGGTGTTGGACTATTATTTTTGTTTGTTACTATTTATTCATTAATTAAATTTAATTATTCCAATAAAATATAACAGTAAAAAGAAATCACTTTCTCAGAAAGTAGGCCATCCCAGGTGGCTTTGAATTAGAAATCCATCGCGCTATCCTTTGCATTATAGGGACACAACGGGTAGATTGACTTTTTATGTATGGTGTTAGACCATTGGCGCACACAGGAATTTTTCAAGGGGGGGTCCGGGGTCGAAAGTTCACCATTCTTGTATCATGCTCCTTTTGATTTTGTCAATTTTCGGGAACAAAACACAGTAAAAAACTAGTTTTTGAATAAATAATTAGCATTAATTAATAAAATGAATCATTAATAGCAAGTAATTAATTAAATTTTACGTACTATATACTTAGAATTATAATCAATCGGAAAAAAATCAAGAATTTTTGGGGGAGGATCCGGACCCCAGGACTCCCGCACTTGTGTGCGCCACTGTGTTAGACTGTTATTTTTCTTTGTTGCTATTTATTCATCAACTAAATAGAATTAATGAATTAATATTTAAAAAAAACTTTATTAACATCAAGTGTCATCCATTTCAAATTTTAAAAATGTATTTGAACTTGAGTGGATGAATAAAGAGTGTTTTATTAACGCGATTGAAAATTTGAGCAAGATATATATATATATATGTTACTATTAAAGTGTGAAATCCGTTATTTTATAGAATAACTAGGTATTTCATAAAATAATTAGACAAGTCAGTTAAAGTACATAAAATTATTGAATTCTACTATTTAACTAGGTATTCTATAGAATAACGATGACTTGTGTCGCAGGGAAATGATGAAATTAGGGCTTTCGTCAAATCCCTGAAGGAGATGATCAATTCACGCAAGATGTTAAATAACGTCTCTTTGAGGTTTTCCCCTGTAACACTATAGATAACACTATAAGTAACACTATAGATGTTTTAACTGTAGAAGAAGGAGTTGAAGTAGATTTGTTAAATGTTTCGAGTTGTCGATAAAGAAAATGATTTAATTTTTTGTAGATCTTTTAAATTTAAAACCTTTTTGTGGTAGGTAAATCAGCTGCGGGTAGATCATATGACACTGAAGTGTTATTGTTCATTGATTTGATCATTGATAGATCATAAGAAATTGAAGCAGTGTAATTAATTAATTCAGGTACTAGCTGACGTTTTGAAGCCGAAGCGTTGTAATGAATTATAATTCAGGTGCTAGCAGATCTTTTGACGTTGAAGTGTTGCCATTAATTAATTCAAGTGCTGGCAGATATTTTGAAGTTGAAGCATTATAATCAAGTAATTCAGAGGCTAGCAGACATTTTGAAGCATCATTGTTGTTCTTTAAGGAAATTACTGGTAAGTCTTCTGGTGTCGAAGTAATGTCATGGTCCTGTTGATTAAGAAGTAGACTCAAGTCCTCTTCAGTAACAAGTTTTTCAAGCAATCCTTTTTAAATATGACTAGATTGGAATTCTATTTTTGGTTCTGATCCAAATAAAGCTTTGTAAGGGGATCTTTTAATGGTTCTATGAAAAGAGGAATTCTTTTGGAACTGAACAAAGTAACAACTTTGAGCCCAATTTTTTGTGATATTGTCCATGTTGAAGCCATGCACGTAGCATGGCTTCAACATCTTGATTTGATCGTTCAACAGATCTTTGGCTAGCTGGATGTCTAAGCCTTCCATTTACAATTTTGCACGTTGGCCACAGATTTTTTAATTCTTGTATGACAGCGGCTGTAAACTCACGGCCATTGTCACTTTGTAGTGTACGAGGACAACCTACTTCCATAATATATATATTATATTTTTTTCCATAATAATATTGTTTATGAGTCCGTTTCAATTTAAGTAGAGGTGCCAATTTAAATCGTTCAATGTCTGCGATAGCTTCTTCTATTCTTTCGCGAGTCCATAAAGATTTTGCTTTATCAAGGCGTTTGTTCAAAAACATTCCGATAATTTCATTAAATTGTTCTTCAGAAACCAATTCGGCCAGAGTTTGATTTTTCTCTATATCTGAGCACATTATTCTGCTGTAGGCAAGATCGAATCTACGTATGGGTTAAATGGGCTGAACCCCAGGGCCCCCGTTCCCCGTCGAAAATAATAGAATAGAAATATGCTTACATTCAAAATAGTAATAAAATAATAAACCAGTAAAAAATACCAATCAAAAATAAAATACCCGAAATACTAAATGAAATTTATTTTTATTTTCGAGTGCAAGAGCAATTTACTTTTGTCCTTCCGCTCTATCACCGAATACGCGGAAATTAATAATAGACATAGACTCTATCATAGCGCGGAGCCGACGAACATCGAGCATTTATACAAACGTAGTGGCACAATTTCTGCAGGCATTTATTTTTGTGCAATAATAAATCTAAGTTATAATAAAATACTGATTTGCTGCTGTGAACTATGCATAATACCTGAAATTAAAAGGTACCTGTTTATTCAAGTAAAAAGTAAGTACCAATCAGTGGCGGAGCTAGTCTTGTGCGGGCCTTGTATCATAATTCATTGGGGGGCCTTTTTTTGAAAATGGCAACTCTGTTAACGGTACTATTGATAGCATTTTACGATTTTTTGCTTACCCATGTTGGGGCTTCTATAGCCCAGGCGTTATCATTGATGCGGCGGTATCTACGCCCCTGGTACCAATACACATTTCTAAATTATTTAAGCAGGAAGGTATTGAAGTTATGATTAAGTATTTTTAATTTTTCAAAGATGGAAACCATCAGGATTTCCCATAAATATGTATTTTATCTTAAAAATTGGGGTGAGTAACTTAATTACTTCTATAGGATGGAAAAAATAAGAATCATTTTATGTGGATTATGGAGATTTCCCGGGAATATTATGGGCAAAAGTAAAGCGATCTTGATTTTCGTAATAAATAGGGGTTTTTAAGTATAGGTAGCAACATCAAATAATGGATGGCAACGGAAAAACAATATTTATTTAAAGTGGGGCAAATAATTCTTCAGTTTATTTTTATAAAAACCCCTTTAAATAGATGGGCCAATGAATAATAATAATCAGCGTTTTAGGTTTTAGTGAGTATAGGCAAAGAAAGATTTTTTATTTTTATTTTTTAAAATAAACTAGGTACTCTTTTTAATTATCTCAGAAATATACTATATTTTTTTGTAAAAATTTGTTAGGAAAAATGGCGTTTTAATTTACGTACAACATTTAAACGCCCTTTGATCAAGGTATCGGATCATAGCAGACATGTCATGAGTTCGAGCCCAGTACCACTAAAGACACGCCGTGTAGGGAAGCGATGCACGTTAAATCTGTCAAGATCTCAAACATCCTCCCGTTGGTGTGTTGTGGTAGTTAGGAGAGGGGGTTCCAGCTCAGGTGTCGTCCTCGTCACCTGACCATGGTTCAAAATTACGAGGTCCGTCGCCAAAAGCCCCCTTGTAGCTTAACAGTGGGACGTTAATATTCACTCACTCACTTAAACGCTTTTTATTGAGATTCTGAAATTAGGATTGAGAATGCTTTGACTATATATATATATATATATATATATATGGTAATTAACACAGTAGGCAATAAACAGAAATGGTCCTATTGATAAAAAAATGTCATATTACAAGAGGAATTGATCGAAATGGGCAGTAATTGAGATTTTAAAGTAAAGTTTAAAAACGGATGTCAGCAGTTTTCGCTTTAAAAAGACATGCCTGCTATTTATCCCAAATTATGGAGTATTTAATTGCTTTACAAAGTGAAGAGGAGTTTCAGTGCGGTTGCTAAGCTCTAAAGTAAAAGAAAGAAAAAGACTGGACACTCTAAAAACCGAGGAGATTTCGGGTTATACCTGACGAGATGGATGCCAAATGTTGAAAATTAGTTATTGAAGCACCAGGGGTTCATCCTTTACTTAATAAAATTTTGTTCAATTGGTATCAATTAAATTTTAATTTCATTATCATGTGTTTCTTAAGTTTTAAACACTATACTTCCCTACAGTTAGACATTTAAAACTTTTAGTTACGGATCTTAAATGTAAGTAGTTCTATATAACAACAGTCAAAACGACATTTAAGTTGATAATTTACAAAAGTTCTATAATAGGTAAGCAGGGGTGACCCCCAAACCGAAAAACATGGCAAAGGGTCTATCAGATGAAACGTTTGAAAGCATCTGGTTTATTGTAACAAATATATGTTTTATATTTTCTGCTTCGACTCATTGGTGGGAACTTCTAATTCATATAATCAAACCGAAATTTACCTTAAAAAGTTTAAGTCAGACCAAATGGTCTTGTCTTTAAGACGTTGTTGTAGCCTTAAAAGATATTTATGGTAATATCATGAATATTCTTAAGACATTTAGTTACAATGAAATGAGAAAATTGATTTTAGAAAAGAGGCAGTAAATTTATTCAATAAATTAACAAGACTTGAAACTGCCATTTTAATTATATTTTGAGAAGAAATTTTACAAAGAGAGATTTGATTAAGTTAAGAAAATATTACAGGCTCTTGGTTCGGACATCTATGAAGGGAATAAGTTAATTATGTCATTTAAAACGTTTATAAGCAATGTAGGACATGAATCACTAAAGGAGTATCAAGATGCAGCCAAAAAATTACGTCCTAGTATAGAAACAGAACATAGCGATGTGAACAAGAGACGGTTTATTTCAAAACTTGCAAATAAATCCACAGAAAAAGCTGTGTATGTGATAGAAAAATTTAAGAGACACGCTTATTGTGTGTATGTTGCATTAGGCAAGCTAATCCTTGATTTAAATAGAATAATGTAGTAAGAAATTAAAATTGTTGATGGATTTGCAAGATCAAAGTAAGAAGAACGTCGACCTGGAGATGCACGCGCTATTATTGTTTACTAATCAGATGACACAGACCAACATTTAGTAACTGAAGGTGTTCAATTCCAAACTTATCGAAAACAAACTGTGAGCTAGAGTCCTCTACTTGTAGTGATATGTTCAATGTAATTTTTGAAAAGAAACTTGTTGACTTTTTACAAATTTTTATACCATTTTTCTAACGCTCCCTATTACTAGTTGTGAAGTGGAGCGTGTGTTCTCTAAATCTCTTATATAGAAAGCAAATATTGAACAATGATAAATACTAGGCTTAGTTATTGATTACTTTTTTGTATTAATACTGATCTCACCAAAGTCTTGAAATGTGATGTTCAAATAAAAGAATTTGCAGCACAATAGTGTAAAAAAGCTTTTTTGTAAATTATGTTATTGTTTATAGCATATTTAAATTGTTTGAAATATATATATATATATATATATATATATATATATATATATATATATATATATATATATATAAATCCCTTATAAATTTAGTATATTTTAAATTTTCCTTTCCCTCTCAAAACTTTGTTTTAGGAAAATGGAAAAACTTTAATTATTTAGGGGACCCTCAGATATTGTTAGCCCACGGTTCCCAAAAGTCAGGGTTCGGCCGAGGCGTAGGTACTTAATAAAACAGAAAAGAAATATAGATAACAATATTTAAAATGCTCTTGCAACCTTTCTGTCTTAATGTTTGGGCGCTAATGTGTGCGGGTGACGTCAGAAGGCCGGCGCTTCTTGGCACAGACGAGGAGAGAGGGGGAGGTAAATGGAGTGGTCTTAAGCGTAAACAAACCTCTGCAAATGCTGACTCGTTAATTTCATTATTTCACTAAAATAGTTCGGGGATTTAATTAATTCACTTACTAACAACAGGGAAAAGACTTTAAAGAGACCTTATTTTAACATCTTGCGGGAATTGATCATCTCCTTTAGAGATTTGAGGAAAGCCCTAATTTCCTCGTTTCCCTGTGACAGTGTTGTGTCAAAAAATGTATAATAGTAAAAAATGTGCTTGTGTTCCCCCCCCCAAAAAACTTCTGTGCTCAGCAACAGGCGTTCTCAAATCATCTCTAAACCATAATCTATCACAATAAACAATGATGCTAAATTTCATGCAATTAGCTCAAGGACTTTTTGAGATATCATGTTTGCCATGCGATAAAATTAGAAAAAAACTGTTTCGGAGAAAAACACATTTAAAGATTTAAAATCTAAATATTAAAAAATTGTACTGCTAAAACAACCTAAAACCTCTTTATATCAAAAGAATAAACTTTTTATAAGCCTATATCAGTATTATATATTTATTTCAAATTCTTTTTTTTAAATTTTGTTACCAATTTTATACAGTCAAAAAAGCTTTTCTAAACGTCTTAATGCATAGCTTTGTTAAATACAAATTAGAGATATAAAAAGTACACTAGAAAAACTCTATTACGTTAAAAAATAATATTTTTATACGGAAAAACAAGTATATTTTCCCACTAAGTATCTTAGAGCTTAAGAAATATGCAATATAAAATATATTAATGTGTTTTATTTTTTCAGTAAATAAATATTCCCGAAAATTTCTTTTAGAAAATATTGCTTATCACAAACGTTATGAGAAATTATAATGAAAAGAATATAAAGAACAGTGTGTGTGTGTGTTTTTAAAACCTCCATATGAATACATTTTGACTTTTTTCCATCCTTAGTAATTTTGTTTTCTGAGCAGCTTTTTTTTCCCGAGAAAAGTTTCTGTATTCTATGGGGTGTTCCACAAAAGTTAAGATGCGTTCCAGACCAAATTTTACAAATCCATGTACAAGATCTTAGAAAGGGAAGTATTTGCATTTCTAATTATATATATATATATATATAATATAAACCTGTATATCACAAACTAAAAGGAATTAACGTTAATAATGCACTTAAGCGAAATGTTTCAAGTTTATAATAATAGTATCTTTAAGTAAAATACTCCATAAAATGTTACTGAAAAAGGCTTTCTGAGTAAATTTCGAAACATTTATAAATAGATTTCAACTTTTTGTCACCAGCTGACTAAGTATTATTGGGATTAGCTCTGTGTCAACATTCTCATTACTGCTAGCACCAATTATGAAGTAAATTCCTTAAACCTCCCAAACCTCACTTTAGGCATAATTAATTAATATTTTGTTTATATATATATATATATATATATATATATATATATATATAAGAACAGAGTTTTCTATAAAATATATATAAAAAAATTTAAATATGAAACAAAATATCGAGAAGCAAGGGCATAAGGAAATCGAAAAATGACAAAAATTTTACGAATTTATCAGCAAAATTTTACTTAAAATTAATAAATTATTTTTTTAAAAAAATATCACCATATCCCGTCATTACTTTACCTAAGTTAATATTTTTTAAAATAAATTCGATTAACACCAAAAAAGGGTAAAAAAAGTATTAAAATGCAAACACACTCCTAGTTCGTTTTTGCTATTCTCTCTTGACATAAAAACTGTTATAACTTCGTAAATAATTGAAGTACAAACAAAAGTAAGGTATTTTAGAAAGCAGAAAATTCAGCTATATAAAATTTAAAGTAAAAAAATCCGCCCTTTTCATCGAAATTGATGTTTTTGCACTAGTCAGGCAAATTAAGGTATCCAACCACGTTCGGAACCGTGATTTTGAAAAAGCGTATAAATCTAAAATATATTATAAATGTGAAAGTTTGTGAAAATCTTTGTGGGTCTTTCACGCAAAAACAGCTGAATGGATTTTAATGAAACTTTACAGTAATATAGCTAATACATCAGAATAACACATAGGCTATAATTTATACCATAGGCTATAATTTATAAAAATTTGTAAAAAGTGTCCAAAATATAACGATATTTGTCAAGTAAGAAGGAAAAAATTCTGCCATCTGCAAGCAAAAAAGCTGCAAAAAGCCCACGTGAGCATATATCTATCTTTTGTTTGTGAAAAACTCTTTTTGTTTTTGGCTACGCAAGGGGCTCGCTTCTAATTAATTCCTGTGATCAGAATAATGCCTATTTTTTTTATTTCAGAATAAAACTAAGTTTTGAAGGGAGAAGTTGTTATAAATCTCTCTTTATTTTAATGTTTTTTTAATGATTTTATTATGCACATTTGGTAGTAAGAAGTTGATCTATTTTCAAAATAACTACTTTTATCGCTTCTGGTACTTAAAGTAAATAAACTTTCTCTTTCACACTACATCATTTGGACAAACTTTCATAATTTTTTTGTGGTTAGTAGTTAATTATAACGCTGTAATTTTAATTCAATATGCAGATATTGCATTTTTAAGTATAAAACTAATTATAACTACTGCACTGTATTTTTTGCAGTGAGTGAGTGAATATTAACGTCGCACTGCTCAGCTACACGAGGGCTTTTGGAGACGGGCCACGTAATTTTGAACAATGGTCAAGTGACGGGAACGACACTTGAGCTGGCACCTCCTTCTCCTAACTACCACCCCACACCAACTTAGCAGGAATATTCTACCAATACTTAGCTTTAATATTTTTTGAAATCCACTCTTCCAAGATATATGGCAGCACGGGTTCTATGATGAGTATTTTAGTGGGGAAGGCGAACAGTTTTGTAGCAGATATTGCGTTTTCAGCGGATTGCAAAGATTATTATTTTTGTCGCAAAAAATAGTTAATGTCAAAATTTAAGTGTGTTATGGTTTTGTCTGTTAATGAAGAGCCTGGAAAATGATTTGACTACTTATTTTAAGTGAACGGTGTACATAATTAATTTTACAGTGGAATATCTTTAATTAATTTATCAGCTCTAACGGATTAAATTTTCCAAAGTGGAGTATTTTGTTTATGAATATCCCTTAATTTGTACATGTAGTGATCCAAATAAAATATTGTATGAAAAAAACTGCAGTAAATCATAATGCGTTTGGATAAAGTATTAACGTGCATCGCGCCCCTACACGGCGGGTCTTAGAAAGCTCTAATAAAGCTCGAGCTTTGAAAGTAGCTAGGCATTTGCCAACTTGACTCTATCTTTAACATTTCGCTATGTTTTTCATTGAATCGCCATTATAATTTAGGAAACGGCGTTGCTTGCGAATATTACAATTTTAAAATAAAATAAATACAACAGAAAGTAATATTAATGTATTACACTTTCAGATATAAATTATTTACACTACTTTATGCGTTCCTTACGCAAAACTTTTAGGAATGTGTTACTTTTGCTGAGCAGAGATCAGCTTAGGGAGGTATTTTGAAAAATCGACCCTCAAGAGTTTTAACAGGAATTATAAATTTAAAAAATCCTTTTTATCGGCTATTAGATCTACATAGTTAAAATTTAACAAAGGTGTTTTTTTTCTTTCTTTTTTTTTTTAGCTGAGATATGCAAAAAGCTTTTTTTTTGTTTAATTTTCTATTCACATAAAATTAACTCATTAAAAATTTCTTTTTCCTTCAATCTGTGTTGTTTAATTTTTCAGTTCACCCGTGCGAAGAACAGGTATACCAGCTAGTAGAAATATTTATGATATTTAGTGTCACTTAGATTAGAAAATGTATATAAAATTGTTTTAAGGATAGTATTACAATAAACAATTATTTAAGTACAATATTTTGACAAAAAATGAGCATCGAATGACCAATTTTCAAAATATTCTCCTTTTGTGAAAAATGCTTCTATTATAATAATATTTTGCCTGTACATAGCTCAGACCCATGTACAGAGGGTCAGCTAGAATTTTTGAAATATATAACTTAGAAGTGGGTTTATCTGTGTTTTATTACAACAGAGGGGATAAAATTAAGAAAAAAATGGTGATAATTATTTCAATTGGTTGCAACTCTGAAAATAATGTGAATTTTTCAAAAATCATTGTTGAGCCTCTGTACAGAGGTCTGAACTATATACAGGCAAATTATTATTATTATAGAAATATTTTTGACAAAAGGAGAACATTTTGAAAAAAGGTTATTCTAAGTTAATTTATTGCCGAAAAATTGTATTTAAATAATTTTTTTTATCAAAATTTCCTTAAAACAATTATATGCATGCATTCTAATCTAAGTGACACTAAATCGAGGCTCCGAACGTAGTCGGATACCTTAAGAGGTAAAAGTCGTACTACAGCTTTAGCGTCAAAGTATAGTATTATTGAACTCAAAACATTGTTATTGTATAGAAGGAAGGGGCGCAATGAAAATTATGATTGAATATTGGGTCGCAAATTTTGAAAGTTTGAGGAGCACTAAACTTAGGAATTAAACATAAATTTCTATCCTTTTTTTGTATTAAAATGCTTTGTTTCACATAGGGGCACAGCTTACGGGAAACCTTTTTGAAAATCATTTCATCACTTATTATTATTTATTATTTTTAAGACAAAATTTAGTAGAATTACTGCCTGTGCAAACTTGTCATGGTTCGACGGTGGGAAATTAGCCAGAGAAAGTTTGTTGAGACTACAAATTCGTAACTGACCAACTCTTTTGAACAAAAGACAGCCGCCAGGATAAAACCTTTTCTCAGATTTTTTCAATTACATGTAATTTCATATTATTTACGTAAGGATGGTAGGAAAAATGCGCTGATGCGTGTGAATGTAAATGCACCATTGATTTTAAAATGTTCAGATCTCACAGGTTGTTTATAAATCCTTGGTGTATAGAGCCGCAAGTATCATTTACTTCTGTAAAAAAATGCACAAAAACGCGTTTATTTCCTCTGTTCTCAAAACATTGGTCGCTGCCAACCCATACCTAATTATTTTTCTCAGTATTTCCTGGCAATGCCAATACGACCTCTAGCCCTAGGGTTCCATCAAGCATAACCAAGGCCGTCTTGAGAGCCCCCCCTCACGTGACCAAAGAATTCTCCCCTGTTGGACCATCACTTTACCAGTCTTCCATTAATCCTTGTGGCGTACGACATAGAGCATCACGTAATTTAACGTAAGATACTGGATATAAAGAAAGGTAGGATATATATATTTACTGTATAACTTTTATTCTTGAGTCATTATTGAATTTATTTTTAGTTTTGAATAAACTGATGCATTTATCCCAATAACCCTAATTATTTGTAAATTAAGATATTTTATTTTATATTAGAAATTAGTGTTTAAAATTTATATATATTTTTTATTCTATCAAATCCTATCATCTTAAAAATGTTACAAGTTTTATTAAAAACATAACGTAAAACCACACATTTTATAGTAATGGCTCGTTTTATAGTATTGCTGAAATTGAAAAAAAAGTTAAATTTGAAGAAGTTGAATTTGTTGCTTAGTGTGTGCATGTTATATTTGAAACGGTTAAATTTGTTGTTTAGTGTTTGCACATGCTGTATTTGAAGAGGTTAAATTAGTTGTTTATATAGTGTGTGCATGTTGTATTTGAAGTAAATATAACTAATGTATATTGTGTATCATAAAGCTATACCACTTTTGGCTGGTTATTACTGCTTAGAATGTTTTTTTAAAAAAACAAACGAACAGTGAATTTAAATAGAAAAAATATTTATATACCATAAAATAAATTTCTGTTTTTGAATAATTTCGAAAAAAAATTTATTTATTGTACTGTGTATATATAATGAAATGTGACGTCTAGGTATTGAAAGTATTAATTGGTTATAAGTATAGAAATTATCAATGACCCAAAGGAATGAATTTCTGGTATTTTTTAAATAGGAGTTTTTACTTTAAAAAGAAAAAAAATCTAGATGAAATTTAAATTATATTTAAAATATTGTGGTTAAAAAAATCCTTTGAGAACTACATTTTTTAGCTTTATTGGAAGGATTCAAAATATGGACTCCAATAACATTTATTTAAATTCTTTCAGTGGTTAATTTAGTAATTCAAGAATTTTTACAAAGCATTTCCATCTTCTTCTAGTTAGTTGTGAGAGCAACCTTTCTCTTTGATTTTTCCGATGGCACACAGATATTGACAAATGATTGAATGACCAAATTCACACACACACAATCTCCTCGATTGATTACTCGATAGTGACGACAAGATTTTGTTTCACCAGTATTTACAAGATGCCTTCATAGAGTTCTACAGATATTTCAGGGTGACATTCGTCTTCCAGTTTCTAGTATCTATGCCATAATTTCTGCAACTACCACTGACATTACATTAATATATATCACACTTTCCGTTGTATTTGTGTGTTTCATGTTGTAAAATATTTAGTTCTTTTAAATTTCTTTTATTTAGTTTTAGGGTATCTGCCTACTTGCGACATTTTTTTTTTTAAAGAAAGGAGATTTTTTTTTTTTTGTAGTTTTTAGATTTATTTAGAATATTTTAAGAAAAAAATGCTAAAATTAAGAAGAGAAAAACAAATTATTACTACTAAAATGGGAAAAAATGGATAACAATTGACAAAAAATTACTTAAACCGAGCCCACTCTGTACAAATTATAAATGAACAAATTCACAATTTTTCAATTATTAAAGTATTACTTTGTTATTCCTTTTTGAAATGACCTTCAGGATAAGAGATATTTTAGTTTTTGAAAAAACTAGAGCACTTTATCTTAGTTATTATATGAAATTGCTTAAAAAAACAGCGATTATATTTATATAAAGAACTGTAAATTTTGTAATAAAACAGTGATAGATAAATGTGAAGGTTAAAACACTTCTACTGTTATACAGAACATACACAAAAAGTTTCAGCAAATTATTTCAAAACCTTTTTGAGCAATCGCTGTCCCCGTTTGAGCTTTTCGAAAAAAAAAAACCCATTTTAAAGTTTGACATCTCTTACGTAAAGTTATGGCACCTGCTTTTACTAAAATACTTGTAATTTTTGTTCTAGTGAATGGAAAATAAAACATTTTGTATTTTTATAAAGCTAATAAGATGGCCTATAAAATGAAATCACAAAAAAATTTGTCCGTTTTTAAAAAACCTGATTTTTTAAAAATGGATACACATTTTTTTGTGATTTTGTTTTCTGGTCGGATACCTTAAGGCAGTGTTCCGCAACTCCTCGGTCCGCACAAGAAACATTAAATTATTTCTCTTTTATTTACTGAAGTACATTTTTCTTTGGTTTTGGCTACTTTTTATGAAAATCATTCCTTATTAAATCACTTTATATTAATTTTTGGTGTAGCTATGTTTCATTCAGAAGTCACGATTATATACAATGAAATTAAAATTATTAAAAATCAAGACAGTCTAAAATATAAACATCAATATAAAACAAATATAAAATATTAGCTACTACTGCTCTACTTTCACAGTTTTCCTTCTTCTCTTTCCTTCTCTAAAATCAAGTCTTCAAATTTTGTTTTCCACCCATGTTGCTTCGAAATTCAACTAATTACATTTCTAAATTATCGACACCTAACCACACAAAGTCAGTGAACTCCATTGTTTGAAATCCTGTTTTGTATGGATAAGAAATAAATTGAAATGCATTTTCCAAACTTTTAAATTGATTTAATCTCTCCTCAAAAGCTTGTTTTATTTCTTGCATAATCATTAAATATTTGTTTAATTGCATTTTCTTGAATGTCTACGGAGTTTTCAAAAATTATTGTGATTTGAAAATTATTTTGTTATTGAGGAAAATATTTCATGATTTTCATTTCCAAATCTTAAGTAAAGATGTCAAGTTTTGTCATAAATATTTTAATATTTTCAAACATCGTTAAAACAATTGGTTCATATCCTTGAAGTGTTTTATTCAGTTCATTAAATTGCTGAGTGACGTCACATAAAAACAGTAAATCATTTAACTAATGTGTATTGGATAATTCATTGAAACTATTGTCTTTTTCAACTAAAAAAAGAACTTTTCTTCTAATAACATTACAAAAAGATTATGGACGACCGAAAGTAAATCATCGCGCGTTGTATGTTAAAATCCCTGAATATTGGCATTCAATTTCCATTAAAAATTGTGCAAATTGCCGTTTATAAAGAGCTCTTGCGTTTGTAAATTTGATTATTTTTATTACTATGACATTTCACTGGAAAATGTTTTTTAAACCATGCTTCGCACATAAAACTTGTGCTGGTGTGTATTATATTTTTTATATACAATGAAATTCAATCAGAGAATGTGAAGTATTTTGCTTAAAATACTGACTAAATCCAATGTTTTACCTGCCATACTAGGTACTGTTGTTACAGAAGTTATTTTCTGAAGATCAATGGCTATTTCTTTAAATGAAATATCAAATTCTTTAAAAATATCAAGAGTGGTACTCTTCCCTTTCAACGCGCGTTATTAGTTTTATTAACTTTTCTTTCATTATATTTCCATACTTATACCGAACAAAAACTGCTCTAATTGTGTATAACCGTTTACATCATTACTCTCCTCTAAAGCAACTGAATGCATTTCTGCATAATTTAAGTCGTTATGTATTTGTGAAAAAATATTTTATTCTAATTCTATTACTCGATCTTTAATTATATTGCGACTAATAGATAACTCATTAATACGTTTTATAATCAAGTCTTTCTTTAAAATCAACAAACAGTGTAGGGCTGGGATATTCAAGCCTTTTTTTTCTACCGGGCCACATACACATGTGAACTTTTTCTCGAGGGCCGCATACGTATGAGGGCCATTTCATGTGGGCCGTAACATGAGGATTAATAGACGAGGGGGAGGGAAGAGAGAAATGCTTTAAGACCCCAAGATAACATAGAATGTTTAAAATGTGGAAAATTGATCAAAATATTAGAACTCCTATTTTACTTTTTTTAATTATTTTTTATGTATTTTTTATTTTTTGCTCTGAATTTTTCTAAATTGGAAGCATTTAAGAATCACTCCTTCACAATTTCTGCATCAGTAAACGGTTTCATATGATTACCAAAAATATAACAAATTTCTTACGGTGCCTTTGTTACCACTGTAACATTACCACTGACAAAATACTTTTTTGCTGTTGTGAAGATAATTCAAGAAAGCCTATTTATCACCTCATGAAAAAGTTCTTCAAGGAAAAGTGTCAATGAACAATTCCTGTTTATTGGTATTTTTTAAATACAACTCTTTCGTGACAAATCAAACAATTACTGATCCATGCTTGTTTTTCACTAAAAAATAGTCATTTTCCCATAGTTTTGAAACAACCTATTTTTTTCGAATATTTTTCTCTTGTAAGATATGAAAGATAGTTCAAAATTAGTTCCACTCATAAAATGGTCACTACTTCACTATTGTCTATTATCACTAATCAGAAAGAAACAAAAAATTCGCGCCCTTACAACATCAACAGCAAAAATCAAAATTGTGATATATTTGGTTTCTTTACAAAGAATTTCCCACCAAATTTTTATAAGTAAATGAATTTTTCAGAGCAATGGGCCATGAATGTTCCGTGACCGGGCCTCTTAAAACGGCCCAGAGGGCTGCAGATTGAGTATCGCTGGTGTAGGACTACAATCTAAAAATGTGAAGAAAGTGCTTTTAATATGGTTATTTGCTGTGGTTTGTCGATTTTTTCCCCACAAACAAAATGTGAGCAAAATTGTACACTTTATTTTATATTTTATTAACACTTAAGCTTTATTTCAAATACTACATACTTTCATATACATTTAATGTCATTTGCGTAACTTTGGAACTATAATGATCAAACTGAAGGTTATAGACAGGATTTAAATTGCTTTTGTGTCAATGCAGTGATTAAAAAAATGCAAGTAGAATATAAATAATCCACAGGAATTAGAAAATCTAAATAATCCCTTTTAAATAAACAAGTAATTACCTAGCAATCGTGGGTCAGTTAAAGAGCTTGCGTGGGTCAGTGTCTGACCCACGGGTCATAGGTTCGCCATCACTAATTTAGAGCATAGTTCTCCAAACTTTTTTGTCTCATAGACCCCTTAGCATGTTTTCAATTTTGGGTAGACCCCCTGCTTACTTAATATTGAATTTTTGCAAAATTATCATAGAAAACTCATGTTAATTTTAAAAGTTTTTTTATATTAAATTAAAATCAATTAGTTATTTAAATAAAATCACAATTAATTATATAAAAGTCTCAGTTAATTAAATAAAAATCACAATTAGTTAAATAAAAATCGCAGTTAATTAAATAAAAATCACAGTTAAATAAAAATCACAATTTTAGTTAAAATCATAATTAATTTAATTTAAATCAAATAATTAAACTAAAATTTAAAATCAATTTGTTTTAAAAAATAACTCAGTAAAAAGTAAATGCTTTTAATAGGATGGATGAACCTGATGCTGTAATAACAATTTTTGAACATTTGGCATCAATTTATTCAGGTTGTCTTAAATCTCCTCAGTTAGTAATGTCCAGTCTATTTCTTTTCTTTTTTTTGTAAGGAAATTGGCAACCACACTGAAACCTATTTTCACTAGGTACGAGGATGGAAAAGCAATTAAAAATTTTGTAGTGATATTATATAAAATGGGATAAGTCAGAGGTATATCTTTTTGATGCCAGAGAATTTCCGATATCCATTTTTAAATTGTGTAATCCATTATCCACTGTGGTATTACCATAGTCAAAATATATCTTTGTATCTTATTTCAAAATCTGAGCTGAGGGCATTCAAATGCTGAATGTAGGTTAAAATGTCATCTTCTTGGCAGTTTGTCTGAGACAAATTGAGAAACTGGGAAAACTTATTGTCCAATATTTTGCTTCATTAGCTTAATTCTGGCAAGAAACATTGAAATGATGGACCTTGTTTTAATCAAATTTAAGCTACCACCTTGTACATATATATATAACTGATAGTTAACATCATTAAATTTACTAAACAAATATGTTAAGTAGGCAATGTCTGTTTTCCTCTTAATTAAATTTCTTCTTAAAATTGTATCTTTAGAATCCAAAAACTCTAAAACAGTCTCAAAAAGTGCAAAAAACTCTTATCAAACACAAGCCTTTAGGCAGCTAGCGGCCTTCCGGGTGAAGGAGTAATTGATGAAAATGCTCGTCATTTTCTTCACATAACTGCGCAAATAAACGTGTATTCAACGCGTTGATTCGGATTCGGTTTATCGCATTTATGACAAATTGAAGAGACTCATGTAGTCTACCATTCAGATTTTTAGCAACTAAATGTAGATGGATGACGCAGTATATTGATAACACCCCCAGTACATTTTGTTTTAATGGCCTATAAATCCACGATAGCGCCCGACCATAGCCGGTGCTCCATCTGTTGCTACTGATATTATATTTGGTAAGGGTATTGAATTTTCTATGAAATATTCCTTCAAAACGTTAAATATGGATTCGCCTTTAGAGTTGATCCATAATAAAACAAACGCAGGCCAATAATAATGATTCATTTCCAGGTAAAGTTGACTCATCCAGCTGAAGAGAGAAATGCGTCGTTTGCAAATAATCACATAAAAAACTTTCAATATCTTGACTCATTTCATCAATGCGTCTTTGAGCTGCGTTGTCGCTTAAGGGAACTCTTTAAATTATATCGGATGCTAATTTAGGTATAATAGTTTTTAAAACACCCTCAACACGGCTGGCAAAATTAACTCTTCTCCAATTGTATTCGATTTTTCGGATTTTGCTATAAGTAGCGAAATATTATAAGACGCTTGCTAACCATTATCATCTCTTTGTGAAGTCGAAGCAAACATTCTGTCCATCGTGAGTTGCTCTTCTGAAGTTTTTCTTTGAGTATTTGAAAGTACTTCAAATCTTTACTTCTTTTATCAGGATGCCATCTTCTCAAATGATCCTCCAACTTAGATGGTTTCATAGCGTCATGACATAAGACTCTGTTACATAAAAGGCACATAGGTAATCTTTTGTCTGACACTGACTCAATAAAACCAAACTTCAAGTAATCAACACTGTACTGTCTACATTTCTTTTTAGATTCGGCCATGGTTAGAATTAGTTACTTATGGAAAAATTCGGTTATTTAAATTAGACATGGCAAAGAAAATATTCTGGTTGTATAACTTTATTTTACATTTAAACATATAACAGGGTCGACTCGAAAAGTTTTCTCACCAGGGACAAAAATGCATAATGCTACCCCTCATCTCAAAATAAAATGTAGTATTAAAAAAGATAAATTGTTCACACACACACAGACATAGATACACACCTACAAAATCTGAATAGTTAGCGCGAACAGAAAGACATCGTGACAATATAATATATATTAATATATTTAATATATATATATATATTAAAAACTAAAGCACGCGCACAATAAAACAAATTTAAGAAGTCGAAAGATCCTTAAAAAATCGTTGCGATTTTTAAAGAATTTGATGAGATTTTTCAAAATTCCATTGTAAACTTAAAACAAAGAATAAGAATCCCATCTTTTATACTTTCATTGAAACACTGTAATTACCTATAATTAATATATTTGGAAATGGTAATTTCATGGCAATACATTCTAACAAAGTAGATTTTTCAAACAAAAATTATGCTGTCCGAGAATATAACATTTAACTTTTTTTCCCCAGCAAATCCACATATAAATCTGTACATAGCGCGCACAAAAGATTACATAGATTTCCATAAATTTGAATTTAGAAAAAAATGTCTTAATTCTACATTTCCCACAAAGAAAAATACTTTCTCAAATCTCATTAATATAGCATTAGAAATGAATGGCCATAGTAATCAATCGTACAACAAGGCGTCTACAACACTCGGAACAGACATCCTAACTAGTTACAACGTAATCGTTACAGTTACAGTTATCCTAACCGTTACAGTTATAAATACAGTCTGTTACATTCTTTAACTTTAATTAAAAAATGGAATGAGATTTAGTTTTAGGTTTCGTTTTCAAGAGATATTTTTTAATTCCTTCTAAAAATGAATCAAGTAGAATTTTTTTGAGTATTGTTGTAACCAAAATATGTATCGAAGCATTAATTATTCGGTGAGACAATGCTTTTACATATGCATTATTCTAATTTTTTAAAATTTTAATTTCAGAAATTTTTGCAGCAATTATTTTTTTCTCAAAGCCTATTCAAGGAATGCAGTTGTGACCTAAAATTAAAATTAGATTTTGAAAACATAATTTTCCTCAAAAATTTCCATTGTTTTAAAACATAATGGAGAAATCTACTGTGAATAATTTAAAGTTGGTTAAGCAAGGGTGAAAGAAATTCAATTGCTAATAGAAACGCACATTATGCTGTAATTAGGCCATTGAAAGAAAAATTTTATCATTCTGTATTCTCCTATTGTAAATTAAGGTTCATCAAAACTAGTACTTGATATGAATTTGGTTCTGTTGTGGTTTATGGTCTAAGATATATTTTATTTGCTTCCACTTCTACTCTCTCTCTTTCTCTCTATATATATCAGGGGTGGCCAACTTTTTTGGAAAGAGTGCCACTATTTGATAAAAACTAATGCAAGTCTTTGTTGTCGAAATTTAAAAATAATAGAATAAATTTAGACTAAAATACAAATTTAGGTTTTTATTGTAATAATCTTCTAACAAGTTCAATCCATTAAGTTAAGTCTAAAATAAAAATGAGTTACTTGACTTATTTAATTCAAAATAATTACTGAATTCTCAGTATTTACTTAATGTGGCTTTTAAACTGCAACTTTTTTTACCAAGTCATCTATATTAGGATTAGATCTTACAGATGCCTACAAAATTAGGTTACATAGGTGCACATCAGCTAGTTTTGAGTGATATTTATTTCATTATGTTCATAAAACGGAAAACATTTATTCACACAACCATATTTTGAGGTTTTTTGTCTGAACCCCCTCCCCACTTCAATAAAATTGTAAAAAATGATTATTTATTATCTTTTCAAAAATTTTAAAACTTTTCAGCAAGTCTTCGCGTGCCACTGTTACAACTTCACCGTTCCACATTGTGGCTAAATTACGTGGTCCGTCGCCAAAAGCCCTCGTGTAGCTGAACAGTGCGACGTTAATATTCAAGCAATCTATCAATCCACATTGTGGCACGTGTGCCGTGGGCTGGCCACCTCTACTCTCTCTCTCTCTCTCTCTCTCTCTATATATATATATATATACACATTTTTTTTCGCGAAGTTCATGGAAAAAACGAATCTCATTCTAAAATTCTAGGAAATAAAAGTTGTTGTTGTGGCTAATGCCACCTGTCTGACGTAGTCAGAACGAGGCCCACGAAATTCATCGTGGCATGGGCAAGAGGTACGCCTGTCGTTGGCCTTGAACACCATACAGGTGACAGTGCGATTTAAGCTCGGAGAAACTCCCCGAAGGGACGATAGATGGCGACACGACCTCTATCTCCACCTCCACAATTTCTGCAAGTGAACTGAAGGGGAGGGAAATATTCTCTAGTTCCTGCGCTCGTGAATAAGCCCACAAGACTACGGACCCACTGATTTAACGAGCACGTACTCCGTGTGCACTCGGAGGGTATTTGGTGACATCGAGCTTCGAACCCAGACCTTCCGGTCTGGAGTCCGATGCTCTAGCCACTAGGCTACCCACGGCCCTAGGAAATAAAATTATTTTTTTCGACCAGTCGTAACAAAATTAGAACAGGCCCGCTTTTCTGCTTAGGCACGCTAGGCACACGCCTAGGGCGCAAGAGATTCGGGGACTCAAAAAATTGGAGGGAGAAAAAAAAAGAGAAAAAAAATTAAAATTACAGAGAATGTACAACCGCCTAGCATTAAAAAAAGCGAATATTATCCTATTTCATTTTTATATCTAAATTATTAAATCTTCATTAATCTTCATTTCGTTATCGGCCTAATTATTATGTAAATCGCTTGGCTTTTCTTCCTCAAATCATATTTTGTTTCATGTATATTGTTATTAAATATTGTTCTCAAAACTCGAAGTAAAATCTTTATCACAGCGTTTCTCAAACTGTGGGGCGCGCCCCTAGGAAGATGAAATAACTCTACTTGAGGGGGCGGCGAGCATATCGCGAAAAATTGAAAATAAAAGATTTAAAATAATCATTAATTTAATAAAATAATTTACAATTTAATAAAATAATTTACAATTTAAAATAATTTCGAAGTAAAATAATTCTTATATAAGAAAAAAATGAAGTGTACATTTACACTGATATAATACGCACTACTTATAAATGTATCAGTACTGTACAAAGTTTCTGATGATTTATTTATCAATATTCAATTAAAAACAAGTTTATTAACTACTGGTGACTCCACTCTGCTTGCCACATATACAAAAATATATACAAAACTTAATATTTATCTTGATAATTAGTACGGTTTATAAATAAAGTCGTATTGTATTGTAGTTTTACTATCAATGTACATATATAATTGTCATTATAAGAAGAGGGGCGGGGTGAAAATTAGGTCGCAGAGATATTGAAAGTTTGAGAAGCACTGCTTTATCGCAATCTACAACACTCTTTTTGGTATCGTGATTTCCTTTATTCTAAGCAGGATATCTATACACAAGGATGTAGATTTCGATTCCTCCCCTCCCCTCCCCTCCTCATAGACCAGCACAAATTTTTAATCTTTAGCATTTAATCTCAGCACTTTTTATCTCTTTCTTTTATAAAAGCAAATTTAATCCCCCTCACTATAAAAAAATTATGTTTACGACCCTGTGCTTCAGTTTATTAGTTTTATTATCAAATTATCGTGCCAATAAGATTCATATATCCAAGCTGCTAAATATTTTGTGCAGGTTTACTTTTTTACTCTGTGCTTTAAGAGACGTTTGCAGCTCTTCAGACTTCTCCCTCTTTGTATTATTAAAAATTAAATATGTTAATAAAAAAAAAGTATTTTTCCCTTTCTTTTTTCTTTTATAAATATGTGTGTGTGTATTGAAAAATTTCTCTGTCTTTACTTATATATATAAACATTAGACTGGTTTAAGACAATTACTCGTGTACTAAAATGTCATGTGTAAATGATAGAAAGGCTGGTTAATATGTAATTTTTTGCCTTAATTTTGTGGAATTATTCTTTGTTGGAAATTTCATTTATGTTTTATGCAGCTTAAACTCAAACTCAGTGGCGCAACAGCCCACGAGGGCTAGGGCCCATCCCAGTATATGTGACCACTGGGCGCTGAGGTGCATGAGCAGATTTCCGGATCAGTCGGTCAGTCTGAAGCGAGACCCAATGTTTAAATTCCCAAACAAGCGTGGTACTCATTTATCGACCCACTACAGTAGGGATGAAAGGCTGGGTCGACCTTGACCAGCCCGGGAATTTTATGCAACTTAATGTGACTTATATTTGCCCAATTCATCATATTCGAAATATAATACTGTTTAATGTGTGTTTACTGTGTAATGTGTCTTGTATCACTCAAAGTCTTAAAAATTCAAATTTATCGTAATCAGATAATTCAGTACACACATTTGTGTTAAAATTATTCTTATTTTTTGAGAAATATTACTCTGAAATACCTTACCCATATCGTACAGCATTTGAAATTTACTTCAGATCACAAAAAGAAAAAAAAAGAATTTTATTTTCATTTTTGAGATTTTTTTTAATTTTATGTACACAATATATAACTTTTTCATAGCTGTAGAGTATTATTGAAAAAAAATCAACTGATATACAACTCTTCGAACATTGTACAATCTTAATATTTTAAATATAAGCCAATATATTAAACAAAAAGTGATAAAAATTACAAAATTTTTTTAATGTACATTACAGAACAGTACGCGATGCACATTTACGAAAAAAAAAAAGAATTCATGTCAAGCATTATATTTGTACAAAATTATTATTCTAAAAAAAATTTAATAACAATTCTTAAAAAAGGATAAATCTTTTTGTAAAGTATTAATACGACGTAATTTTTCAAACATACAAAGATAAAAAAAAATATTCCTACATAAGTATTATTGCATAAATTTTCATTAAATTTGAAAATTTTTTATGCATAAACCTACAAACATTGCCAAACAATTTAACCAAATGACAAAGAAATTGTAAAATAAAAATTTTAGATATTCCTCTAACAATCATATTGAAGGGTATTTTAACAAATAGCAATACGAAAAAAAAATTATTATTATTTTGAAATATTCACAGTAAAATCAGGTTATTTTGCAATTATCAAAAATTTCTACGTTAAAATTAATTAAATCGCAGAAAATTTGCAAGTTTATTGAAGAGTAACTGAGTGCCTGTAACAATATACAGGTTGTACAGTTTAAATTAGTATATAAGTATTTGTATTGAGTTATGTGTGTGTGTGAAATAAAAAAGCAGTACGTCAGCATCATAGATTAGAACAGAGGTTCTCAAGCTTGTCATGTTTTTCGATTTTGGGTAGACTCTTCCTTATTTAATATTGAATTTTTGCAAATTCATGAACTTCAAGTGTGTTTTTGACAACTGGTATATTGTGGTAACTCGCTGCTACCTTAAAAACATTTAATCTTCTATCTGTAGGGAAGTGTAGTGTGAAAAACTTTTAAAAATACATGTTAATTTTATACTTTTATTAGATTCCAGTTAAAATTTAGTGCCTGTTACACAGAATAAGAGAGCAAAAGCAAATGTTTTTATGACGCTTTAGTAACAAATTTTTAATATTTAGCATTAATTTAGTTAAGTTTGAACTTAAATCTCTCTCTCTCTCTCTCGGTTAGTAATGTCTCGTCTATATTTTTTTCTTTGTTTAGAGGTAAGCAATTACGATTAAATACATTTTTTTACTTGGAAAAGCAATTAAAAACTTGCTCCCGATATCCTATAATACGGAATAAGTAACAGGTATATCTTTTAAAATGCACTTGCTACATTAAACATAGAAATAGAAATTGCAAAAATTGTAATTTTTCTGAAATAATTAATGCATTAGCAAAACCCAAAATCCGAGCTAAATAAACATGCTTTAGTAATGCTACTAGTTCGTGTTTGTAATTTTTTTAACTTTACGAAACATTTAGGGTTTCAAATAGTTTCTTGCTCTCAGGCTCCTTTATAGAGAAGGTCGGCCCAGGTTATTTTTAATGTTTTCTAAAGCGAACTGGCAGCTTACTATGTATCTGAGTTGAGATATCCGACAGATTGAAAATATTTTTTTTCAGGTGTTAGATTTTAAGGCCATTAGAAAAAAAGAAAAATAAGTTTGAGGAAGAAGGAATAATATATAAAATTGGAGAGTTTTAAGTTGTTTTTCTATAATATATACTTTATATAAAAATACTTTTTAAATGATAATTTTTTGAAGAATGAAATTTTCGCGATGATTTGTGCATGAAAAATAGGATATCATTAAGACAATCCAATAAAATTTAATGAAATTTGTAATGTTACGAGCCCTTTACAGTGTAACAAGCCACAGGTTTTAAGATAGTTACACTTAATCACATTTTACAGCCATTTCTAACTTAGAACATAAAGTTATTTTGACAAAAAATTATTAACGTCAATTTGAATGTTTATAAAATAACTATTTCTTGAAATATATTTTTTACTCTGAGGTTTACGACACTTCAAATAGTTCAAGAGGTATATTAATGAAATTAAAATTACATTATATCGAATCAGGGGTGTAAACAGGAATTTTTCATGGGGAATTGACTATAAGGTTATCACTAATCATTTTGCAATGATAAAAGCTCGAAGAAAACCTTTATTGCTCAAGTAAAATGACTGTGACTCAACTTTCAGGATGTCTAAAAGTAAAAGATAGTAAGATAATTAAAAAGTTGAATGATAAACAAGTTAAAAGGGTGATAATTAATATATTCATACAATAATGTATACTCTATACTGTAATCTCATACGATTTTATTAGTTTACTGTACTTATTTACAAAGGAATGGCGGAGGGGGGGGGGTCCGTAAGATAAGAAATGAACAAAAGCGACCGAACCATGTCACTCTCTTTCCTTAAGGCTGCCGGTTGTCAGCCCAGGACACGGCGGATCCATAGGTGATGAATAATTGAAGGATTCCCCATTAAGAAGACATAGAAAAGGAAAAGAGTAAGACAGTTAAGAGAAAATCCCTCCCGAACCAAAACTGGCAAGATAAGAACTGAAGGAGGGGTAAACGGGTGCTCTGGAAATAGTGGGAGGGGTGCAACAATTTGAAGTGCCTAGGGAGCTGGGGATGTTAAAAACGGCCTTGAATTAGAATAGCTAGAGCTTTTTTTTCTGAATGACTAACGTTCTTGCTGTGGAGCATGCCTTTCAGCAGCCACTAGCGGTATCGAAAATTTTAATGTATGATTAACTAGAAAGTAAAAAGTATGAAAAAAAGATGGTTAAAAGTAGCCAAGTGGTGCTAATTTAACATTGCAAAAAGGTGTGAAGACTGCTTTCGTTGCAATGTTAAAGAATAGGGCACTCGAAACTCCAGAAAACTTTGATAAAAAAAACCGTTTTAACTTTAAGGTATCCGACTACGTGTGTTCGGAACCGTAATTTTAAAAAAGCATATAAATGGATAATTTTCATGATATTTAGTTTCACTCAGATTAGAATACATGCATAAAACTGTTTTAAGGACATTTTGACAAAAAAAATTATTTAAATATAATATTTTGGCAAGAAATTAACTTAGAATAATCTTTTTCCAAATGTTCTCCTTTCGTGGAAAATGGTTCTATTATAATAATATTTTGCCTGTGTATAGCTCAGACCTTTCTACAGAGGTTCAACTAGAATTTTTGAAAAATTCACATTATTTTCAGAGTTACCACCAACTGAAATAATTTTTCGCGTTTTTTTTCTTAAAATTGTTCCCCTCTGTTGTCGTAAAATATAAATAAACCCACTTCTAAGTTATATATTTCAAAAATTCTAGTTGAGCCTTTGAACAGAGGTCTGAGCTATATACAGGCAAAATATTATTCTAATAGAAGTATTTTTCACAAAAGAAGAATATTTTGAAAATTGGTCATTCTAAGTTAATTTTTTGCCAAAATATTGTATTTAAATAAATTTTTTTTTGTTAAAATGTCCTTAAAACAATTTTATGCATGTATTCTAATCTGACACTAAATATCATGAAAATTATCCATTTATGTGCTTTTGAAAATCACGGTTCCGAACGTAGTCGGATACCTTAATATTATATTACCCTTTAGACCGCAGCAAATACCATGAACGTATTAACGCCAATTGGTCCCGGGGACAGGTCCTCGGCCGAAATGGGGGCCTCATCTCGTTCTCAACTCAGCCTTAAGATCATAATTCTAATAATTTCAACGGCCCAAATGTCATTCCCGGTTGTATTCCCGGAATAACTGGGAATTTCGGACGACATGTACACTGGCTACATTGATGAGCTTTATTGACGAACAGACTAAGGCCTACCACCATACATCATCAGTCAAAAGGCAGAAATTAGTCCAGTCGGCTTATGCCATTGTAAGTCATGTACATTTATTTATTTTGGGTTATTGTTTGTATGAGTATTTGTGTGTGTGTGTGTGTGTGACAATCTACGCTATGTACTTGTATACTTTTAAGGGTCAAAGGTAGGGCCTACATTTGTGTGGGAGCCCAGGGCATCAAGAAGTCTTAAGACGTCCCTGGTTGCTGAAAGATTTGTATTTAAATATTACCAAAAATGCATGCTGGGAAGAAAAACTGTTGCTTCATAAAAACACTGTGTAAACTTTTTCAAACAAAAAAGTTAGATAATATTAACTTAAATTTTATGAAATACCTTTATTTTACTTTTCATTATTTATTAGAGCAAGGTCTGCTGTGATGACACTTTGAATTGCATTGCACACTATTTTTGAAACATGCACACTTTTTACTGTTACTCATTTTTTTCATTGCAACGCAGCTGTAAGCGGTTCAAAACTGACTAAAAGCAGCTAGAACCGGTCCAAAGAACTTCCAATGCCGTATTTTATGCTTTAACGATCAGGTAATCGTTATTCTATAGAATACCAAGTTAGATCATATAATTCACTAATTTTATATGTTACCCTTAACCTTAATCCTGTCATTAACCCATTTTATCCCAGTCCTATTTAGAGGACAGCTGAAAAATATTATGTTTAAATAATTATTTGTATGTGTTGAGAGAGAGAATATTTTGACAGAGTTGGAACATGTAGGGATATGTATTAGCTTCTTCCAGCGTGAGTTATGTGTCTCAACCCCACCCCCTTGCTCTGGAAATTTTGCTTATTCATCGCATTTATGGGAGCAGTTTGTATCACCTCTTTGGGGTTGCAGAATTCTTTTTCAGTTTACTTCGGACACTTGGGTGGGCATTTTTTATGTGATAGTACTCTTTCGTTATGATCCCGTTGATTAGTTGCAGCGATATTGTTTTTAGGTAAGTTTTTGCAAAACATTTTTTAACTGTCCTCTAAATAGGACGGTGGGACGATACTAATGCAATTGACGCGTACTTTCTCTCTTTATAGCGAAGAGTAAAAAAAATTCATTTCTAGTGTTTTCCCCCTGCTTAATTACGTCAGTAAAATGGTTTCTGAAGTTAGAGGAAGCATTAGAATTATTAAATAGTTTAGATTCAGATGAGGCGATATTGAAATTGCTGTATTACCAGATGCTAGGGAATTAACTGACGAAGATGATAGGGGAAGAGAATGAAGTAAATACTGGTGAGAAGATTGTAACAGATGTACCTAGGTCTTTGGAGGTTAGAAGTGGAGATAGTTTCCAGGCTGAACCACCCACAAGCTCTAGTGTTTCGATGACAAAAAGCAGAAAAAAAAGCTAAAAGACATCAGTTATTTTGGATAAAGAATAAATCACCACATTATCAAAATGGGGACTACAGGCTGACTCAACTACAAGTGACTTGCTCAAGCAAATGAAAACTGCATTGAAAGATAAAACTCCGTCAAAACTTTTTGTGCAGTTTTGTTCCAGTGAAGATTACGATCTCATTGTAAAAGGAACTACGCCATATGTAGCAGATGGGATAAACGAACAAGATTTCTTGATCACTGCTGACGACATACTTGTTTTTATAGGAATTTTGCTTCTAATTGGTTATCATTCAAATACCTGTGAGCGTGATTGTTGGTCAGATGCTGACACCTTGGCATTACCATGGTGAAAAATACCATGCCATGAAACCGTTTCCAAAAGTTGAAATCTTTTTTACACTTTGTGGACAATGAAACTATAAATCAGCATGTTCAGGATCAATCCTTCAAAGTAAAAACTTTATTTGCCATACTCAAATACTTTACTTTACTGCTCATACCTTAATTAAATTTGGAGACGAGTATGAGGACACAAAGATAAAGTTAACGGGAAGATGCCGAATTTGATAAATTCTTACAACAAACGTATGGGTGATGCGGATCCCCATGACTGGTTGGCTGAATCCATTAAAATTCGTGAGAAAAAGTGGTACACTTTATACGTTTACTGGATAAGACTATGATAAACGCTTGGATAATTCACAAAATTCTCAACAAAGATGAAGTCCTAAACTTGAAGGAGCTCCGAAGAGCTGTAACAACAGTTTATGTAAAAAAATGTAATAAGAACAAAAGGTAGACCTAAAATCTTGACTGTACCTTCTGGTGCAATATAAGATATCCGTAAAGATAGTGTGGATTGTTTTTTACTAAAACAAGAAAAACAACGTCGTTGTCAAAGAGAGAGCTGCAAAGAAAAACCAAAAATATACTGTGGCAAATGTGACAAAACACTTTGTCAGGCTTGCTTTGGACCTTTCTACCAAAATTAGAGTGAAACTTAATTGAAAAGTGAAATATTTTGTAAACAAGAAAGTATTATTCAAATGAAATAAAATTTTGTACTTGGAAATAGCTTTTCATTAGTGAAAAGAAGAATACTAAAACCTGTACGTGCAAATCTTATCCCCTTTATCCCAGTGTCCTATTTAGAAGACGGGCCAGATTTCTTATATAAAATATATAAATTTTTCAAATTTTTTGCTACATTTAATTTGTTTAGGATTATATATAACTAACTTTAGAAAATATAATTTTACTCAAATTTGAATAAAATAAGTAAATTGGGATAAAAGGGGTTAAGGAACTCAAAATTTTGTTTAATACACAACTTTATTTTGCAATACTATTTAAACATTCATTATAATTTAATAAAAGAATATAAAACGCTTTATCTTTATATGTACTACCTACTGCATTGTTAATATTTTATTGTTTACTATCTGGGTTTCATAAGATAATTTTATAAACGTTAGTACAATGTCTTGCAAAACTAAATAAATATTTTTACATTTGTGGAAAAAAACCTACAATAAAGGAGAAGGAACAACTTATAGATATATCAACAGATTCAATGTAAAAAATCTAAATTTAGGCAAAGACTGCTCATAAATTTTATGTTGCAAATTCGTGTAAATTACACAAGATTTCTCACACAGTTATAAGCATTTTAATGCCATTCAAGCAGTGGATGTACAATACAAATATGCTCATCAAAGTATGGAATCTATATGGATAGCACCATAGGACAAATTCTGTTGAAGGGTGGAATTCTAAATTAAATGCAATCACTGGCAGAAACCAGCCTAATGTCCACTTAATAGTTAAAATACTAAAAGAAGAAACACAAAAAGTGTCTTTTAATTTAAAATTCAGAGAATTAGGTGATCCCTGGAATAAAAAGGAAAAAAGCATATGTAAAACTGGATGAAAGAATTGAAAACATCGTAAAAGAATTCGAAACATCAAACAATTTAGAAAAATGTCTAAAATCTTTAAGTTTTGTACTAGGTGAGACTAAATTCAATGATAAATGACATTTATGCCTTTATAATAAAGCTAAGTTAGTATTTGTTTACTTGTACTAATTTTTCTTTTATTTACGTGTACCTGTTTTATATACTTTACTTCTAGTATTTATCTTTACTTACATTAATGAAACTAATTAATTTTATAGTAATTGCACCTGTTCTAATATTTATTTGACTCTAAAATACAAGTCCCTGAAATTTGTCCATACCCTTCATTATACTGTTACTTACTATTAATTTTTAAATATTTCTCTGAAAGTTTTTATTTTTATTGCATTTCGCTATGTTTAAAATGTATTCGCACTATAATATCTTAACAATTCAACATAAATAATTACATTTGATTGGCAAAAATGTGTTAGTCCTTGTAGTTCGATAATCGAGTGTAAAAACAGAATATTTCGGTTAGAAAAAACACGTTATCCCAAATGAAAGATATTTGCCACTTAAAATACTGTTTTAACTTATATTTGTGATTTTTAACAGTATTTATTTCCTTATTTATCTGCATCCTTTATCTGTTCTAAGATGGGGGGAAAATGTGTCCGTTTAAACAACGAAATGTTATGTGTCCACTTCTACCACGTTCTCTGTAGCCACGCAATCTTCTATAGAATAACGATTACTTGATCGTTCAAGTATAAAATAACGGCACTCGAAAGTTCTTTGAACCGGTACTAGCTGCTTTGGGAAGGATTTTTCCGATGAGGAATTAAAGATGGCCGAATAAAAAAGCTGTACTCTAGATATCAACTCAGTAGATGCCAGCGAGAATTAATTTCAATTGAAGAAGTTCTAAATATTGCCACAACGCTTCGATCTGTTGCAACAGCTGAAAGGTGCGGTTTTGGACAAGGATTTAAAGAGTGCTCGTGTAAAAAAAATGTTATAGTAAAAAGTGTGCTTGTTTCAAAAATAATAAGCAGTGCAATTCTAAGTGTCATCACGGTAATCCTTGCTCTAATAAAAAATGAAAAGTAAAGGAAGGGGATCTCATAAAATTAAAATTAATATTCTCTTATATTTTTGTTTTAAAAAGTTTACACAGTGCTTCTTTCCAGCATATATTTTTTTTGATAATTAAATATAATCTATTTTTGCAACGTATGCTTTTTCCTCCTTTCTGTTTAACTAATATTAGCAATATGAGCAATAATTAATTTTTCCCTTAATATTTATCAATTATTCATCCTCTAAGGGGATAAAATGTATTTTTTGAGAAATTTTAGATATTTATGATCACTTAATTTATAAAATATCTTTGAAATTCTTTATTTTTCACTTTAACGGTCTATCTTTAGTTATTTCATAGAATACCTAGTTATTGCATGGAATAACTAAGTAAAGTATGAAATTTTTCATCTATTATATACTTTAACTGACTTGTCTAGTTATTTCATGAAATCCCTATTTATTCTATGAAATAACTGAATTATACACTCTTTAACGGTAACATATATAATTAATTTTACAGCTGAATAAAAATGAATTTATTTTGCAATAATAATTTTTGTTCGTGAATGTTATCGAGTTATAAATAAATACAACGGACCAAGTCTTTCAGCTAATTGCTTAATATAAACTTAACAAAAAAAGTAAATAATTATAATTAAAGTGATTGTGGGTTTCGATGTAAGAGCAGTAGTTACCCACGTCTGTTATTGCCGACATTCACTCAGCTTCCCCCGAATGTTATGCATGAACGGTAGTGGGCGCAAACAGGTGTCAACATCCCGTCCGGCTTTACCATGTTCACATGCAAGAACTTAACAATTTTTGCATCTTAGCATAAAATAATAATTTTTAAACATGAATTAATTCAAGTAAATATTGAATGAATATATATACAATTGAACATAAAACATTAAATTTCAGTTGAGAATTAGTTCACAAATAATAGATTATATAAACAAAAAGAAAATTTGTGAGAACCCCCCACCCCCTTGGTTCCACCCTGGACACTAAGATTATTAACTTGAGGCAAAGAATGACCAGACGCCATTTGTATAAAAATAAATTATATTTATTCACTTAGTTCAACTATCCAACTTCTAATGACAAATATTTATTTATATGTCTACGTCAAAAAGGGATTTATCGCCAAACATTTTAAGAGGAATTGGAAACCTCTCTCTTTATATATACTGACAATGTTAAATTAGCTGTTTTCGATGTACCTTTTCTCAAAGTTTGTTAATCTGTTATATGTACATGCTTGAAATTTTTCATACAATTGCAGTACACCTTTCTTATTATACCGAAATGAGCTTTTAGCTAATTTTGAAATTTTTAAAAATTTATGAAATATTTCATTAAACATTGCGAAATTTGAACCATTCTTCACATAGGAAATTTGTAAAAAATAATTTTTTTAGTTTTTTACAAAAAGCTCATTTCAACATATATTAAACATCATTATAAATATATCATAAAAAATTTGCATACCTGTAAACAGTAGTTTCTCAGAAAAGGTACATAAAATATCAAAATTTACGTTTTGAGATAAATTGATTTTAATGTATACAGTGAGACTTCTATTCGGCTAGGAAATAAAAAAATAAAAAGGCTCAATTTGCAATAAAAGATACTTGTTTTGGTTTATATCAGACGTTAAACTTTTAAGCAAAAACGAAGTACTTTATTTACATTTTTCGCTATTCAAATGGGCGTGGTTCGGTTTCAACGTTTATGTAAAAATATGTTTTAAGGGTTTCTAATTACCCTACAGGTTAAAGTAAAGTATTTTTAGGAAGGTTAAAATCTATGTGATTTGAAAATGTAAAAATCTCAAATTGTCAAAAAAATAAAATTTTAGCTTTCCAACACCTCTTAACGATTTGATTCAAATTTTATGAGCGACAGTTCAACTATAGCTGTGATCGGTCTCCCGATTAAAAAGTGAGCTGGGGTCAAAACCTCCAAATCATCTACGTCGGAGGAAAGTGGAGCAAGAGGTCGAAGTTCCAAATTGCTTCGATTTGGGTTATTAAAAAGTTAATAATTCTTCATAACTAAATTTCAAGAACGCGCTTAAAGTGATATTTTAAAGATTTTATATTAACCTCCCAAAGACTTCCCCAGTTTGGATTTCTAGAAGGAATGAATGACTATTCAGTATCTTCTGCGAAAAACGTAAATAAAGACTCTTCTCGATCTCTTACTAATTTAATCAAAGCTTTCATTTCTCTACTAGCTCCTATCATGTTAGTACCATTATCCGAAAAATTTTTATGACATTTACCCCTTCTTGAAATAAATCTTTTCAATGCAGCAATTAAAGTTTGTGAAGTTAAGTCACTGTTTCTCTCTTAAGTGTTACAAGTGTGCTTTGTGCTACATTTTTACACTAACTCTGCATTTCGGAATTGAACTATAAGAAAATATAATAATTGATATCGAGCGCCCCACACTGATACCAAAAGGACATTAATTTTCTTGTTAATCCTTTTATTCTTATATTAAGAATTATTTTTTTTTTTTTTTAATTCAATTTAAAAAACTATAAAAGGGCGTTTTTTTAGTTTTTTGAAACTATAATTTATTTCAATTTTATATCCAATTTGGTTTTATCAACATCTTCGGACAAGTTCTTGACGAAATTTTCAATTGTAGTGATATTTCCTTTCAAGGAAGTATTAGCTTGTTTAATTTCACGATTTTATCCATAACATTTACGTTCGTGTCCCACGATCCGACAGGACCAAACAGTGTTCATGAGTGTCACGAGTTATGAATTAATACGACAGACCAAGTCTTTTGACCAATTTTTAACCCTTTATCTACCGACGGTACTTATCAGAACCACTCCCTTTAAACTTACATAGAATAACCATTTTTACGAATACTTTGACGATACTTAGCAGGAATATTCTTTTAAATACACTGTGGTACCCCCCTGGCCGGGGGTATCATCTCTTCATCCACGTGACCTAGATTTGTAGGGACTGACCACTCGAACCTTCCATAATAAGGCTAGTTTATTATTATCTCAATTTACATTAAGCAATGCAACACAAGTCTTAGAGGAAAACGATACATGACATAATTAACAATTCTCAGCAAATAGTGCATTAAATCCTACTCACTATCTTTATGATAAATTAACCTCCAAATCTTTATCTATATATAGCCAATTCCTTAACTATCTAGAGTCCACTCTATCATTTAAGTTTAATATTATATCGCTTACCGATATTCCACGGTAAACAACCACCAAGCTTTATATCTTCAATATATTACTATAATCCAACTTGATCCGGCTACTAGGCACTTTCTGGCTTCTAACCGACTTCTATTTCGCTTCTATAATACTCTGTGGCCTCCAGCCGACTTCTCTAAGACCTCCTCGCGAATGTTAAAGCTCCAATATATATAATCACTCATAATTTGCATATCGCGTTTTCTTCTTGAGTTGGTTGGAATGACATGCCATTTTGGCCCCAAAGATTCCCCAAGAAGATTTAGAGAAAGGCGCGATAAAGTCCCATCACAACACTCTTCCATGATATATCGCCGCATGGGTTTTATGATGAGTATTTTAGTGGAAAAGGCAAATAGTTTTAAAACAGAAGTTGCTTTTTCAGCTTGCATTTTGATCAGATTACGAAAATTGTCATTTTTGTTCCGAAAAAGTAGTTAAGGTCAATAGGTAAGAGTATTATTATTATTTTTTGTATGTTAGTTAAGACCTTAGAAAGCGATTTCATTATTTATTTTAAATGAGCAGTGTATATAACTTATTTTACAGTTGAATATCTTTAATTCATCAATTAGCTCTAACGGATTAAATTTCCCAAAGTTGAGTATTTTGTTAATGTATATCCCTTAATTTTCCATGTTGTGATTCAAAAAAAATATTGCATAAAAAAACCGAGGAAATCCTAATGTGGTAGATAAAGGGTTAACATATAAACTAAACAAAAAAAGTAAATAATTATATTTAAAGGGATTGTGGGTTTCGATGTAAGAGCCATTGTTACCCACGTCTGTTATTACCGACAGTCATTTAGCTTCTCTCGAAAGTTACATATGGACGGTAGAAGGTGCACGCAGGCGTCAACAAAATTTTAGTACTACATTTTTTAATAAATATCTTCTTTTTTTGTTGAAATATATAAGGTGGAATTTAAGAGTTAAGTTATGATTAATTCTAAAACAAAGTTTAGACCAGAGAGGACGAACCTTTTTGAGATGTGGGTCAAATTTTGTTCATATTTTTTTAGTACTGGCTCTTGGGTTACTAATGCCTATTTGCACCAGAGTTAAGATTAAAAATTTTTAACTTAATATTTTTAAAACTAAACATTTTTAAAATTCAATTGGCTTAAAGGGTAAAAATGGGCGTGATTTGAGGATTTAAAAATTTTTAGTGTGGTTAAAAATTCTTAAGTGTCTGGTACAAATAGCAATAAGTGCTTGAATGAACAAGGAGTAACGAAAATTACATACAATATATATAATGAAATATTATTTATTAGTATATATACATATATGTGTGTGTAACAAAATTGATTATAAAGTATTTAATGAGAAATCTGCTGCTGTTTATTTTCAGATAGTTTTTTTAAAATTATGTTCATATTTCATATTCATAAAAATAGTTTAACGCATTTCGCAGTTAATTCCGCGTCAAGTCTATTTCTATTAAAAAATTTTACAAATTTCATTGGAGAAAACAATTTTTCACACGAATATGTGGACTCAAACATCATTAAAAGAGCATTAACAAGTTTTTGTATTGATATAAAATTATTTACTAAAGAATCTCATACATTTATTTTTACTATGGTATCAATATTATCCACTAATGCTCTACTTTCACAGTTTTCCTTCTTCTTTCCTTCTCAGATATCAAGTCTTCAAATTTTGTTTTCCACTCACGTTGCTTCGAAATTAAACTAATTACATTTCTAAATTATCGATACCTAACCACATAAAGTCAGTGAACTCCATTATTTCAAATCCTATTTTGTATGGATATTAAAATAAAGTGAAATGTATTGTCCAAACTTTTAAATTGATTGAATTTCTCCTCAAAAGCCTGTTTTATTTCCTGCATAGTCATTAAATATTTTTTAATTGCATATTCTTGAATGCCAATGGAGTTCACAAAAATTATTGTGATTTGAAAATTATTTTGTTATTGAGGGAAATATTTCATGATTTTCATTTACAAATCTTTAGTACAGATGTATAGTTTCGTTATAAATCTATATATGTAAAGGAGAAAAGCGACTCACTCACTGACTAATCACGATATCTCCGGAACTATTAGACGTACAGTCTTGGGGAATTTAATAAGCGGATTCCTTTCATAGAGTAGAGATCCGCTACAAATTGGGTTTTGTGAAAATCGACCCCCAAGTGGCGGTTGTGGTGAATTAAGAGGCGTTATAGGAATTATCTCCTTTTTTAAACTATTAGATCCACATGCTTGAAAATTAAAAGGTATGTTCCTTTCATGGAATAGAGTTCCTCTAACAAAGAGTTTGGCGAAAACCGACCTCAAAGAAGTAGGGTTGCGAGGGGTTAAGGAGAGTTATATAAAAATTCTTGTTTTTGAATTTAACCCATTTACTTGAAATTTGTTAAGCAAGTTTCTTTATATAGTTGAATAGAGTTCCACTAAGAATGGATTTTACGGGAGGGGGAGTTATTAGGGAGTATTTTGATAGACAAAATTCCCGTTTTTGAACTACTAGGACTATAATAATAAAATTTGGTTTGCATGTTTCTTTTTTTGAATTGGAATCCGCTAAGAATGCTCTCAACGGGGTTACGGGGCGTATTGATGATAAAAATTTCTTCTTTTCTCTGTTAGATTTAGACTTTAAATTTAGCACGGATGTTTATTTTATGGAGTATAGATCCACTGAAAGTTGATTTGGCAAAAATCAACTTGATTATTGAGTTAGGCGAGTGCAAAAAACTTTCTATTTCTATATATATTTTAGATATTAATAGAAATTAGAAATTCTGTCCTTTTTATATCAAGAGGTGAGCGTTATAGCTAAAACTATATTTTTCAATGCAATCGAATTCTTAATGCTAGATTTGAATAATTCATATATATGTAAACAGTATATATTTATACAACAGCGTGAAATACCCAGTGAAGCAGGTGGGTAACGGCTAGTATTTTAATATTTTTAAACATCGTTAAAACAATTGGTTTATATCCTTGAAGTGTTTTTTTAGTTCATTAAAATGCTGAGTGATCTCACTTAAAAACACTATATCATTTAACCAATGTATATAGGATAATTCATTGAAACTATTATCTTTTTCAATTAAAAAAAAGAACTTAACTTCTTCTAATTACATTACAAAGCGATTAAGGACAACCGAAAGTAAGTCATAGCACGTTGTTGTTGTATGTCAAAATCCCTGAATACTGGCATTCAATTTCCTCTAATAACTGTGCAAATTGCTGTTTATAGAGAGCTCTTGCGTTTGTGTGTGTAAATTTGACTATTTTTATTACAATGACATTTCACTGGAAAATGTTTTTTAAACCATATTTCGCACATAAGACTTGCTGGTGTATTATGCAATGAAATTCAATCAGAAAATGTGAAATATTTTGCTTAAAATACTGAATAAATCCAATGTTTTCCCTACCATACTTGGGGCACTGTCTGTTGTTACAGAAGTTATTTTCTGAAGGTCAATAGCTATTTCTTAATATCCAATTCTTTAAAAAATATCAAGAGTGGTACACTTCCCTTTCAACGTTATTAGTTTTATTAACTCTTCTTTCATTATATGTTTATACTTATACCGAGTAAAAACTGCTAATTGTGCATAGCCATTTACATCCTTACTCTCATCTTACGCAACTGAATACATTTCTGCATAATTTAAGTCGTTATGTGTTTGCAAAAAAATATTTTATTCTAATTCTATTACTCGATCTTTAACTATATTGCGACTAATAGGTAACTCATTAATACGTTTTATAATTAAATCTTTTTCTTTAAAATCAGCAAGTAGTATAATGTAGGACTACATTCTAAAAATATGAAGAAAGTGCTTTGATTATAGTTATTTGGTTTGGTGTGTTGATTTTTTTTTCCGCAAACAAAATGTGAGCAAAATTGTACACTTTATTTGATATTTTGTAAACACTTTACCTTTATTTCAAATACTGCATACTTTAATATACGTTTAATGTCATTTGCGTAACTTTGGAGCTATAATGATCAAACTGAAGGTTATAGACAGAATTTAAATTGCTTTTGTGTCAATGCAGGGCTTGAAAAGGTACAAATAGGATATGAATAATTGTCACAAATTAGAAAATTTAAATAAACCCGCGTAAACAAACAAGTAGTTGCCTAGCAATCATAAGTCAGTTAAAAAGCTTGCGTGGGTCAGTGCCTGACCCACGGGTCATAGGTTCGCCATCACTGGTTTAGACCTTTGAAATCGAAAGTTAATTTGCTTGAGGACTTGTAAAATTAATTTTTTGTCTCATTTATATAAAGTTTCAGCCGTTACTTACCCACTTCACTGGGTATTTCATGATGTTGTAGCAGTATATACTGTTTATACACTCATGGACAAAAAAATGAGCGCACCAAGAAGGCATCGTCAAAAGGAAACGAAATTTTACATACGTAATGACTGTTTTTGTTGTTGTTGCTTATGCCACCTGTCTGACGTAGTCAGATCGAGGCCCACGAAATTCATAGTGGCAAGGGGCGTGAAGTACGCCTGTCGTTGGCGTTAACCTTGAGCACCATACAGGTGAAAGTAAAAATAAGCTCGGTACGTAATGACTAATTTGATATAAGTAAATGATTAGAAAATCAAAGAAAAAGGATCATTTATTTCAGGGAAAAAGGTAAAAGAAGGGAGGATATAACATAGTCTGTTGAGCCCCTCTAGCACGAATGCACGATGTGATATGTTCGGGCATTGAGGCATACAAGTTTTGTATGCTATCTTGAGACATTTTGTTCCATATTTGCTGCAACCTTGCCTCTAGTTCGTTCAAACATGTGACATGCCCTACTCGCCATCCCAAATGATCCCAGATATACTCGATTGGAGACAAATCTAAGAATCGGGCAGGCCAAGGAAGAATAGTAACAGTACGGAGACAGTCTTGTGACATCCTTGCCGTGTGAGGTCGAGCATTGTCTTCTAAAAAATGGTTCCTGGGAGCCGTTGCATGTGTGGCAACCCACGTGGTTGCACGATATCATGGACATACCACTGGGCTGTCATGCTGCCACGGATCAATCCTAAGGGTGACCGTGTATTGTAGGCAATGGCACCCCATACCATCACAGATGGTGTGGGAGCAGTGTGTCGCTGTAAAGCAAAGGTAGGATTGAGGCGTTCACCACCGGGTCTCCACACACGAACACGATTGTCATCACTGCTGAGATTGAATCTGGATTTGTCACTAAAGACGACTTGGTTCCTTTCCGCTACAGTCCAAGTTTTAAGGAGGTGTCGGTGGGTAGGCGTCAAGGGGTACATAATGGGCACCGCGATCCCAAATGTCCTTCAACCAGGCGACTTCGTATGGTTCGAGAAGACACAGGGGTCGCTAATGAAGATGCTACCTGTCCTGGATGGTGGCCGATGAAGCAGTTGACTGTGCGCGTGCATTTCTTGCGATGTCTTTTATGTTCAACCAGACATCAATAAACATCACTCTGTTCTCGTCGACTGGTCTGTCGGGGGCGTCCTGAGTCTGGTCTTCGTGTAAATAACATCTCTCGGATCCACTGGACCCAACACCTCCTCACAATACAATTCGAACGGTCTAATTGACGAGCTACTCGCCTAGCTGACTACTCAGCTTCCATACTGTCGATAATTATTCACCTCTCAAACTGCGACAGCTGCTCATATTGTCTTTGAATACGGCGTAATGTCATATCTACATCAGCTCTTTCTTTGTAAGCGATTCAGCACACTCGAACAAGCTTTGTGTGGTTACCTGTTTTATACTCCATGTAGAACGACGTTTAATGCCCTCTACCGGCTACATATAATGCACAATTACGCTGTATTTCTAATCATTTGCATATCTCCCCGACTTATACCTTCATGCCAAGTGTCATTACAATCCCGCAAGTATTTCCTGGTGCGCTATTTTTTTTGCTAATTTTATATCATGAATTAGAGTAATTCTTGGAATGACAGAAGAAATGCAGCCGTTTATCATATTATCTTTAAAGTTCAGCAAAGCAATCTGTACTCCAAGCCGTGACAAAAACCAGTCTTCTTTCAGTGCTGATCAAGAGCCAGTGCGACGTTCGTTCACGTGGTTCTTATTAAGTTCGCAGGAGTCGAAGTCAAAGTTCTTATGTGGGAGGGGGGTTGAGCTGTTCTGGTAGGTTTTACCCCAACTGACACTTGAAGCGTTGGGGATTTATCACACACACACACACACACACACACACACACACACACACACACACACACACACACACACACACACACACACACACACACACACACACACACACACACACACACACACACACACACACACACACACACACACACACACACACACACACACACACACACACACACACACACACACACACACACACACACACACACACACACACACACACACACACACACATATATATATATTAGCTGGTATACCCGTTCTTCGCTCGGATGAATTGAAAAATTAAACAATTCAGATTGAAGGATAAAAAAGTTTTTAATGGGTACATTTTACGTGAATTGCAAATTACACAAAAAAAAAGCTTCTTGCATATCTCAGCTCAACAAACAAAAACTACTTGTTACATTTTTAGCCTGTAGATCTAATAGATGGAAGCCCAGTGGCTGAGTGGTTAGTGCATCGCGCTTCCACACCACCGGCCTGAGGTTCAAACCCCGGGCTGGGCTAGACTGACTCAGCCTTTCATCTTTCATCTCTCAGCTTGCTTAAAATTTAACACTGGGGGTTTCGCGTCAGATTGACCACTTGACCGGAACATCTTCTCATGCACATAAGGGCCCAATGTCGCTTATGCTGAGTTGGAGGATAGTAGACCTTGTCGCTCATGGGTTGTTGCGCTACTAAGTTAAGTTAAGATCTAATAGCTTATAAAAAGGTTTTTTTATTTATAACGCACCGTAACTCTCTTGTGGGTCAATGTTTGAAAACACCTGCCTAAGATGACCTGTGCTCAGCAAAATCAACACATTGTTACAAATTTTGTGCAAAGAACTCTTAAAATAGTATAAATAATTTATATCTGGATATGCGTAATACGTTAATATTATTTTCTGTTACATTTATTTTATGTTAAAATTGTAAAATTCGCAAGCAACGCCGTTCCTTACATTATAATGGCGATTCAATGGAGAAACAGTGAAATGTTGGTGATAGAGCCAATTTGGCATTATTTTTGGCGACCATGTAGGCAACTTGACGGTTGATTGAACGGTGCAGAAGTTGATATGATGTAGCGTTACCTAGAGGAGCTGCAACAAAGAGGATAGCACAAAAGCCTTCTCCACAAAAATACATATACACTCATGGACAAAAAAACTAGCAATCTATCTGTATTTCCCCCTCTCTCTAAATAGTTTAAAAGCCTACACTGTATATAGCAGACCTAATTTAAATAATCATATTCTCATTTTCAGAGGGTTCTGGAAATAAAAGAGCCATCAGAACACTACTGAGGAATAAAGTAACTGTTGCGTGCAGAATATCGCTCCTTGTGAAACCTGAGTAAGTAGTTATTTCTGTTCATTTACGTTAAAAGTTATGGGGTTTCATTGTTAAGATATCCGACTAAGTTCGGAACCGTGATTTTAAAAAGGCGTGTAAATGAACACATTTTCTGATATTTAATATCATCTGAATTAGAACTAACATATAAAATAGTCTTAAAAATATTATTACAATACAAAGTTATTTGAAAGTGAAATTTTTGCAAAAAAACGAAGAATGAATGACACATTTTCAAAACATTATCGTTTTAAGAAAAATGCTTCTATAATAATAATATACCTGTACACTCTCATGGACAAAAAAATTAGCGCACCTAGAAAGAATTGCAGGATCGTAATGAAATTTGGCATGAAGGTATATGTCGGGGAAATATGCAAATGATTAGAAATACAGCGTGATTGCGTATTACGTATAGCCGGTACAGGGCGTTTAACGTCGTCCTCTGTGGAGTATAAAACAGGTAACCAAAGCTTGTTCGAGTGTGCTGAATCGTTTACAAAGAAGAGCTAAGGTAGATATGCAATTACGCCATTTTCGAAGACAGTATGAGCAGCTGCTGCAGTTTGAGAGGGGGAGAATCATCGGCATGATGAAAGCTGGTTGGTCAGTTGGCGAGTAGATCATCAACTAGGCATCTCTGATTGTGTTGTTAGGAGTTGTTCGGACCAGTGGATCCGAGAGATGTAATTTACACGAAGACCAGGCTAAGGACACCGTCGACAGATCAGTCGTCGAGAAGACCGCCACATCGTAAGAAATGCATGCGTACAGTCAACTACTTCAGCGGCCGCCATCCGAGTACAGGTAGAACCTTCACTAGGGGCTCTCGTGTCTTCTCGAACCATACGAAGGCGCCTGGCTGAAGGACATTTGGGATTGCGACGCCCATTACGTGTGCTACCCTTGACGCCCACGCATCGACGCCTCCGTTTGGAGTGGTGCCGCTCACGAGGAAACTGAACTGCAGCTGAATGGAAGCAGGTCGTCTTTAGTGACGAGTCAAATTCAATCGCAGCAGTGATGATAATTGTGTTCGTGAATGGAGACCCCGTGGTGAACCCCTCAATTCTGCCTTTGCTTTACAGAGACACACCACTCCCACAACTAGTGTGATGGTATGAGGGGCCATTGCCTACAATACACGGTTACCCCTAGTATTGATAAATGACACCATGACATCCCAGTGGTATGTCCATGACATCCTTCAACCACATGTGTTGCCACTCATGCAATGACTCCCAGGAGCCATTTTTCAACAAAACAATGCTCAGTCTCACATGTGAAGAATGTCAAAAGACTGTATCCGCACTGTTACTACCCTTCCTTGGCCTGCCCGATCCTCAGATTTGTCTCCAATCGAGCATATCTGGGATCATTTGGGATGGTGAGTTGGGCATCCCTCGAGTTTGAACGAACTGGTTGCAAGGTTACAGAAAATATGGAATGACCTGCAAATATGCCTCAATCCCCGATCGTATCGCATCTTTCATTCGCGCTGGAGAGTGTTCAACAGGGTAATAAGTCCTCCGTTCTTTTGCCCTTTTCTCTGAAACCAATGATCCTTTTTCTTTGACTTTCTAATCTTTTACTTATATCAAAGTAGTCATTATGTATGTAAAATTTTGTTTTATTTTGATGGCTCTTTCTTAGTGCGCTAATTTTTTGTCCATATGTGTACATGCTAATTTTCATAGTGATCGGTTGAATGGTGTTGCAGTGAAGCGATTTAATACATACAAACATTCATTTATATATATATATATAGATAGATACATATACGAGGGTGGACTGAGAGGTTTCCGACCTAACAAAGATACGAGACATTTCTCCTGAATTTTTTTTTTTTTTTTCATTTTTCAACATAGTCTCCTTGTAACTCTAAACACTTCTCCCAGCGATACTTCCATTTTTGTAAACCGCCCAAATAGTACTCGGCGTTTTTCTTCGCAAAATAATTGTTTACCAAGGTGATTATCTCTTTATTTAACGAAAATCCATGTCCTCTGAGCGCAATTTTTAGATGAGGGAACAAAAAGAAGTCGCCAAGGGCTAGATTTTGTGAGTAAGGCAGATGTTCAAGCAGTTCAATCCGTAATTCGTAGATTTTCGCCATGACAACCAACCACTGAGGTGTGAGATAGCGCGTTGTCTTGGTGAAACAGGATTTTCTTTTTCAGCAAATGTGACCGTTTTTCCGCAAGTTCCGCCTTCAGCTTTTTAAATAATGATACGTAGTATGTTCCTGTAATGGTTTTTCCTTTTGAAGATATTCTATTAAAAATAACTCTCTATGACTATATTACAAAAAAACAGTCGGCATCACTTTCCTAGTCGAAAAACAGTTTTTGCTTTTTTGGGAGTCGGTTCCCCCTTTGTTGTCCACTGTTTGGACTGTATTTTTGTTCCAGTCCAGTGTATCCAAGGTTCATCTACAGCAATTAATCGGCCACCAAACTCGGATTTATTGCACCTAAACTGCGCCAACAGAGCGTTGGAAATGTTCACCCAATGACACCCAATGCAGCGATGCATGTTAAATCTGTCGAGAGCTGTCCTCCCGTGGAGTGGTGTGGTAGTTGGGAGAGTGGGTGCCAGCTCAGGTGTCGTCCACGTTACTTGACCATGGTTCAAAATCACGTGGTACGTCGCCAAAAGCCCTCGTGTAGCTGAACCATGCGACGTTAATATTCAATCAATCAATCAACCAATAGCCCCATTTGGCGAACTTTGGCCATGTTTTCGTCGGTAGTTGCAGTATTTAGATTTCCCGAACGTTCATCGTCTCCCAAGCTCTTACGAACACGCTTAAATTCAGCTGCCCAAATTTCATTGTTGTAAATGATAGTGCGCAGTCCCCATTCACAGAATCCAACTCATCTTTGATTTGCGCAGGTGTATTGTTCTTAAAAAATAAATATTTAATGACAGCTCGATACTCGGTTTTGTCCATTTTCACACAAACACTCGCATCAACTCACTCAAATGACTATTATATAACAATTGCGCGTCCAAAATGATTGAAACTTCAGTGAGTAACTGTCAATAGATGAACAACGAAATTCAATAGCTTTTATTAACAAGTGCTGTTATCTTCACGTTGAGGTCGGACATTTTTCAGACCACCCTCGTATATATTTACGAAAATACTTGAAATCAAATTTAATCAAAAGAAAAAGAAAGGTTCTATTGCATAAAAGTCAGTATTTATTTATACATGTGAAACTTGGTCCATGTCTCGGAAAGATGGGAGCATGATAAGTATTTACGAAAGGAAGATTTTAAGATTTATTTTTGGCGAAATTCAGGAAAATTGGATATGGCGAAGAAGATCAAATTTCGAGGTATATTACTCATATAATCAATCTGATTTTGTTAACTTCATGAAAACACAACGAATTAAATGGGCAGTCCACTTTGTCAGAATGGATGAAGACCGCACCACTAAAAAAGACTTCAATGCCCAACCAATTGGTACACAGGAAAGAGGCAGGCTATATCTAAGATGGATTGATGGCCTAGAAAAAGATTTCTGTGTTTAGAGAATTAAAATTTGGAGAACACTAGCTGTGGAAGGACTGGAAAAGGCTTCTTGAAAAGGCCAAGGCCCACCCAGGGCTGTCGAGCCACAGAGGAAGGAAGGGTATATATATATATATATATATATATATATATATATATATAGGAAGAGTATATATATATATATATATCATTGTATATATATATATATATCATTGATATTTACGTCCTGACAATAAGCGTTTGATTGTATCTAAAAACATTCTTATAACTCTCACCTTTTGCATTACGTAAAAACACATTCGACAGGACTTCTAAATAATAATTTCTAAAATTGAAGTAGAATTATCTTTTATAATCTCGTAACCCCCTCCCTTAAAGGGGATTTCAGCAAAATCCATTTTTAGTGAATATCTACTCAGTAGAATAAACTTTTAGATTCAGACAAAATGCCAAATTTTGTCTAAATCTAATAGTTCAAAAAACAGAAATATTTTTTATCAATAAGTCCGTAATACTTTTTGAGGGTCGATTTCCGAAAGACCCGTTCATAGCGGATTTTAAGTTAATGAAAGAAACATGGGCATTCCAAATTTCATTACTATAGATCTACGTAGTATAGTTCGAAATAGAAATTTTTTTATCTACATACCCCAGTAACTCCCCTCTCCCCTCATAGAAGTCGCAAAATTCGTTCTTAGTGGATCTCTACTCCATGAGAGAGAGAGAAAAGAATCTGCTTTTTCTAAATTTCAAGTCTGTAGGTCTAATGTTTCAAAAGCTGGAATATTTACCTATAAAACCTCTTAAGAGTCAGTTTTTCGAAAAATTCGTTCGTTGTGGATTTTTACTCCATGAAAGGAACATGCCTAGCAAATTTAAAGTCTGAAAGTCTAATATCTCAAAAATGGAAATATTTACCTACAACGCCTCTTAAACCCCTTTACAACATCCCTTGGGGATCGATTTTCGAAAAGTCCATTCTTAGCAGATGCTTACTCCATGGAAGGGACACACACACATGCCTATACCAAATTCGAAGTCTGTAGTCTAATGGTTCGGTCAGTGGGGCACACAAGGGGGGGATCCTGAGGGTCCGGACTCCCCAAAGCCCTTGATTTTTCTCCGATTGATTATAATTCTAAGTATATAGTACGTAAAATTTAATTAAGTATTTGTTATTAATGTTTAATTTTATTAATCACTGCTAATTATTTATTCAATAATTAGTTTTTTATTGTGTTTTGTTCTCCAAAATCGACAAAATTAAAAGGAGCATCATGCAAGAATGGTGAACTTTCGATCCCCCCCCTTGATTAATTCCTGTGTGTGCTACTGGGTTCAATAGATATCGTGATTGTTGAGTCGCTTTTCTCCTTTATATCCAGACTAGCAGTTACCCGCTTGCTTTGCTGGGTATTTCCTGATGCTATATGAATATATACTGTATATATGTGTATAAATTATATATATCTTAACATTGAGAATTCGATTGTATTAATAAAAAATATTTTTATAACTTTCGCCTCTTGATTTAACCCTCTGACCGGAGCATCCGTCTCTCAGACGGGATGAGTTGCTTTGATGCCTGTATATAACGCTGTGGTTTGATTTTGGGGGTGGGCTGCCTAGACATCTTCAGTTGGACTCTACCTAGTGAAAGGATCACTTGGTGGTACTTGGCGATTTTTTCAACTCATGGTATATGCGATTTTTCTTATCTATCACCGTCTATCAGACGAATATTCCTCCGTACGTATGTTTTAGTGCCCCGCCTTGCAGACGGATTTATCGATAATATTTATTTTATAACATTTAAATTTGCCTTTTAATTATTTATGATTATTATGGATGACAGCCATGAAAAAAAAGGAATTGCCGCTTTTGTCCCTACAAAAAGAAAAAAAAATGGTAAAACGTCATATAAATGCGTCAAATGTGGAACACCTATTTGCTTAAAACACACTAATATTTGTATTCAATAAAAATGTTATGTTTACTGTTGTTCCTATAATTTCATGCATTGTTAGTTTTACTTTTGTTCCTATAGTTCTTTCGTTTTTGATATTATTATTTTTAATTATTATTGCATGAAAATAAATAATTTTTAATCAGTTTTTATAAAAATACTAGTCACAATTCTAGTGATAAAAATCTATTAATATAGTGCGCCTCATAAAGACTTAAATATTAAAAATTGTATTTTCGTTTATATGGTTCATGTTTTTAATTAAATTGTCTAATGTATATGTCTAGAAAAAAAAGATGTGCTTGATTTAACCCCACAAATCTTATTTGAGTCATACTCAGTTTCATGAGCGATAAGGATATTTACAACAGTCCTTAGTTTATTAAGATTTTTTAAAAATTTGCTTATCCGTCTGTCAGATGGATGTTCCCCAGAGCGGTAAAAAAAATTTTTTTCCGACCAAAGGGTTAAAAAGGACAGAATTTCTAAAGAATAATTTCTAAAATCAAAGTAGAATTATCTTTTACGTTCTCGTAATTTGCTCCTTCAAAGTGGGTCTCCCCCCCCAAACCTATTTTTAATGGATCTCTACTCAGTAAAATAAACATACTTGCCAAATTTCAAGTCAAAAACAGAATTTCCCGTAGACCCGTTCTTTGGAAATTTCAATTCAACCAAAAAAAATCATACATATACTAAATTTGATTACTGTAAGTCTAGCAGTTCAAAAACGGGATTCCTTTTCTTTTATCGACATGCCACAAAAGACCCCACTCCCCCATAAGAGTCGATTTCCGTAAAATCCTTTCCTTAACGGATTTCCATTCAACAAAAGTAATATTTATACCAAATTTCATTACAGTAAGTAGTAAAGGGTGTTTTTTTTTGAGAGGTATAGAACTTTAAATTGCAATAAAAATACGATGTATTATTCGATTGACATGAGATTTTTTTCATTCGAAAGATAAATTTGTGGCATTACATTCTAAATATGGTTTCTAGCATAGGACTGCGACGGCTGGCCCGGATGTAGTCCTATCTGGACGTCCAATTTTCGATGACTTTTTCCAACATTTGTGGCCGTATATCGGCAATAACACGACGAATGTTGTCTTCCAAATGTTCAAGTGTTTGTGGCTTATCCGCATAGACCAATGACATTACATAGCCCCACAGAAAATAGTCTAGCGGTGTTAAATCACAAGATCTTGGAGGCCAATTCACAGGTCCAAAACGTGAAATTAGGCGGTCACCAAACGTGCCTTTCAATAAATCGATTGTGGCACGAGCGGTGTGACATGTTGCGCCGTCTTGTTGGAACCACAGCTGCTGGACATCATGATTGTTCAATTCAGGAATGAAAAAGTTAGTAATCATGGCTCTATACCGATCACCATTGACTGTAACGTTGTGGCCTTCATCGTTTTTGAAGAAGGATTCCACCAGCCCATAAAGCGCACCAAACAGTCAGTTTTCTGGATGTAACCGTGTTTCGACGTACACTTGTGGATTAGCTTCACTCCAAATGCGGCAATTTTGTTTGTTGACGTAGCCATTCAACCAGAAGTGCGCTTCATCGCTAAACAAAATTCCCTTATGAAAATCGACCATTATTTTCGAAATAAAATTGCACAATTTGAAGGCGTTGTTCAGGCGTGAGTCTATTCATGATGAATTGCCAAACCAAACTGAGAATAAATCACTTGACAGCTGTTAAATCGGTCGCCATCTTGAAAGTAATGTCAACTTATACTTCTACATCTGAAAAAAAAAAACACTCTGTAGTTCGATAACGGAAATTTTTTTATAAATACATCCTAGGAACTCCTCGCTACCCTCCTTATAGGAGAAAATTTTCATAAATTCCGTTCTTAGTGGATCTATATTCAACAAAAAAAAAAAGAAACATGCCCTCAAAATTTCAAGTCTGTAGGTCTTACAGTTCAAAAACGGTAATAATTAACTATAATGCCCTTTAAGCCCTCGCAACGACTCTTCGGGGCGAATCTCAAAACTCCTTTTATTTAGGATCTCTACACTATGAAATGAACGGACCTGCAAAATTTCAAGTTTGTTGGTCTAAGAGTTCAAAAAACGGGAATATTTATCTATAACTCCCCTTAAGCCCTCGCAACGACCCTTGGGGTTCGATTTTTGCGAAACATCTTCTGTAGTGTATCTCAACTTTACTTAAACAAGAGACCTACCAAATTTGAAATATGTAGGTCTTATAGTCCAAAAACGGGAATATTTATCTCTAAAGCCACTTAAACTCCTGCAATGCCCCTTAGAAAATTTTCAGATAAATCATCAGATAAAATTTCCGAGATTAATGTAAATAAAATTGCTTAGTATTGCATCTGATTGGCTGTTAGTTTTAAGATAAATGAATATGAATGAATTATTTTATTTTTCTTAGCAAACGATGTCCACTTTTTTTAATTTAGAAGGCTAAATTCTTTTTAAATAAAGAAAAACATATCAAAACAAAGTAAAATATGCATAACTTATAATTCAGAAGGTCGAAAATTTGATACTTTTTTCGAAGTTTCTTTTTTTCCTCTCTTCTTAAAAATAGTCCCTTAATTTTATATTTTCAAGTAAATTCTAAAAACGTTAGAGAGAGTTTGCTTACAATTTTCATAATCTAAAATAATCGTATATCTAAACCATTTTTATTGATCTGTAGGTGTATCAAATGTATACACAATACTGTTGTTTATAAATCAAACAGGAACAAAAAACGAAAGTGGTAATTAATATTTTCGTTTTTATATAAATGAAACATTTTCGGACTCGTACTGAACTATTATTTTTTTAGTATTTGATTGAAATTTTTGCAAAATGAGAACCTCAAAAAGATAGGTGTAAGAAAAGCAAATGTAAATCAGGATTCCAATTGAGGAAATGTAACTTTTTTTGATGAAAGCAAAGATAACATTTTCGGGTCGGGTGACAGGCAAAAAGTTTGGCGGGAATCAAATACTGCAATGCATGTCAAACATTTACGGCCTATTATCAAATATGGAGAGGGTAACCAAATTGTCTGGGGCTGCATGACAAGCTCTTATGTCAGGAACTTACATTTTACTGATGGTATAATGAATAAATATATCTATCTTGACATTCTCAAGCGAAATTTAAGGCAAAGTGCGAGGAAGCTGGGAATCTCAGGACATTTTAAATTGTACCAAGATAATAATCCAAAACATACTGCAGACTTTAACAAGTTATGGGGCCTCTACCACAGTCCTACTGTTATTAAGATTCCTGCATAAAGTCCAGACCTTAATCCCATTGAGCATGTGTGGGATTATTTGCTACAAAAACTATATGAACACCGAATTTCTAACAAGCAGGATTTAGGAAAATATTTGGTCGAAGACTGGACCAAAATCGAAAAATCGTTTTGCAAAAAATTGATCCAACCCATGCCAAATAGACTTCGAGAGGTCATAAAAAGCAAGGTTGGCCCAACAAGATATTAATTTCTAAGTTTAAATTGTTTTTTTAATTTATTGGGAAGTGTCTTGATACTTTTTTGGGCACGTTTTTAACTCGATTTCTTTTACTATCGATTTTAAACATAATTGCATTAATGTATGAGTTTTGTTCAATCTATTATTATTTGTATTTACTAAAACAGCATTTACTCCTTTTTTGGCTTCATTTGTACGTTTAAGTAAAATATTACGATAGAAATCTATGAACTGTGGTAGTGTGTCCCAATACTTTTTTGAGTGACTATATATTTTATATTTTTAAATAAAAGAAACAAATATAAACTTTTTTTAAAGAATTTCAATTTAACATTACTGTTTAGAAAATATTTGACATAAAATTTTTTTCATTAAGAAAGTCATCAAGATTTGATTAAAAATATTGAGCTGATGTAATTTTTAAAAATGACGATCAATTTTGATTGAGGTTAATCTTAACCATTTTGAATTATTGCCATTTTTCATTAAAGAAAATAATTGCCCGCATAAATATGTGCTTCCGAACATAGCTCTTATTCGCATAAAAAACGATCAATTTTAGGAAACATATATACTGATATATACGAATGTGTATAAGAATCTAGATTTTTGCTTCAACAAGGAATCGCATTGGATTTCTAATAGTTTATTTGTAAGCTTTTTCATATACACTTGCCTCCTAAAGACTGCGTACAGGCGATCATCTGTTATATTCATCCAAAAATCACTAATTAAATGAAGTCTTTCTGAATCAATACTATTTTTATTGATTCCTTTAACGTCGTAAATTCAAATAGTATATGCAACAGTCACCTGAATATTACATAAAAAATACAAATATTTAAACTTGAGAACGAAACAAATCAAGTGCGTCAAAAGTCTGCGTATACTGGAAAAAACCTTTACAATAATGGATTGTATAACTAAAAGTTAGTTCATTCTATTTCATTCTTTCTAAAACTCTTTCAACATATTTCAGGAATTTAACTGGCTTAATGTTTCATCTGTGGATATTTTGTTCCATTCTTCTACTATGAAAGATCTGAGCATTTTCTTGGATGTTATTACGTTCTTCCTGATTATTAACTCGAGTAAATCCCACAAATGCCTTACGTCAGTGCTTCTCAAACTTTCAATACTGGCGCCCCCCTTTTCAATCTCAATTTTTATCGCGCCCCTCTATACATTAATAATGTACTGAATACAATAATAATGCACTTTATGCTAAAGCTAAAATACGCGATCTTAATTATAAACCATACAAATTAATAACATAAGTATTAAATTTTGTATACTACTTTTAAGCAAAAAAAAATTAATTAATTAAGTAATAGGATAATTATTATGTTATTTTTCCTTTCTCTAATTTTTAAATTGAACACATTGCAAAATGCGGTGACTGCTTAGAAGACAAAATATAGGTATCAGCTAAATATAGAAAAAGAACTCAGAGGGTGAATTTCTAATCATAAGCATTCCTTTGAAAAACTTTGCTCAGTAAGACAAGCCCATGGAAGTCGCTAATACTTATTAAACTTGTTCTTAATTTAGCATTAATTAATTAGTTATAAAATACTCTGTGAAGCACTGATACATTAAAAGTATACCGGCTGAAGTACCCGCTCTTTGCACGGCGTTCATTTATATAAAAAAATAAAACATTATTAATATAATCGCTGAATTGTAAGGAGAGTAAAGCCAAGTGCGTGACAATGTTTACAAGAAATGTAAAATGATTTTTTTTAATGATTGCTCAAATTATAATTAGTTTTAAGTGAACTGTAATTTTAAGCCTCACATAATTAGCATTTAGAATTGATGTAGAATAATGAACAATAATATAAAATTCCGATGAAGAATAATTGTATTATTTTTTTTATTTAAAGCGAAAAAACTTCAACATGTTTTAACCCATGAGCAGGCACGCACTCGATACTAATGGTCGATCGGGGTTATTGAGTCACCCCAATTCTTTTTTTATAATTATTTTTATAGTACACAATAAAAATCGTAATTCCAGTGAATAATTTGATTAATAGAAAGTTTACTCACCTACTTTCAAGGACACAGGAAATATTTCAGAAAAAAAGTTATCACACCGGGAATTCAGGCAAAACAAGTACCTTAAGATTGTAAAAAAAACTTTTAACTCCCAAAAAAGAGGGAGATATGTGACAAATATATTTTAGTTCACGTTAAGACTGTCAAACAGGATAGTGTCAGACCCATTGGTAACAATTAAACAGTTTTGCCAGAATTACCGATTTCGTGTACTCTGTGCTGGGCGTGACCGCTCCCGGATTAAAAGTGTATTTATTACAATATGGATGTTCTAGAAATTATGTAAAATGTTTTTCATTATGCTTTATATGCTTGGGAATACTCATAAAAATAAATCTTGGCCAAGTAATCCTTCAAAGTGTGTGTGTGTGTGCTCTCCGTGGTTTTCCAAATATCAGAAAACTCTTTTGCATGGATAAAAGCGCAACAACATTGCTTACAACTTCCCTAAATGAGAAACAAACACATAAGAGAGGGGTCATAACTAACTGTGTACCAATGACTTAGAAGGTCAAACAGATTACAGCTATAATGACAGTGATGAATTTCTTATGTTCCTAAATTTTTTCGATTCTGGGTCTGGGATCTGTTTTTTCTCTGAAAAAGTAGTATGTTAGGTTTAAAAATAAAACGTAATAAAAAATCTCTCAGCATGGGATTGCAGCAAATCAAATAAAAGTTTTTTTTATTTGGTTATAGGATCAAAGATAGCTAATTATGTATTGAAGAAGTTTTTATTTTTGATGACTTAAGATCGCGCGCGTATAAATTATATCAGAGTAAAAGTGTATTTTGTATTATGTCTGAAAGTATTTTGTTTTAATTCACTCCAGTAAATTAATTCTTTTTTAAATCTTTTTTTTTCGATATGCTAGCGCCCCCCAGTTTGAGAAACACTGCTGTATTGTGCTTAGGTTTAAGGAATAAGTTGGCTTATGGAATGAGTTTGGGACATGTCAGAACAGCTATGGCTTCACAATGACTTCACAATTTAAACCATTTGCTTGGCCTCCTTTGTGCCGCTGAAGTAAAAATAATCACTCACCTTAAGTTTCTCGGATTACTTTAATAAGTTCAAGTAACCAATTTTGTACATTGTTGATTCAATAAGTTTCAGATTACCAACCGAAAGGCTTCCAAAGCACCCCCAAACATCAAGCCTCCTCCTCCCTATTTGATAGTCCAAAAAGGATTCTCTTTCTTAAGATCTGTCAGGAATATTAGCAGGCATATTTTTATTCTTTTTGTTTCCAAATTAAAAAAATTACTTTCAATTAAATACATTCCAATAATTATGTGTCCTATTTCGATGTTTTTTGGAAAAGGTCACCCTCTTAGCTCGAGAGATGAATGGCTTCTTGAGTGCAACTTAGACATGATAGTCATTCTTTTTCAGTTCTCTTCGAATTGTGGTTAAAGTCACGCTTTTTTGCAATATCTCAGCCACACTTTTAGCTATTTGTGAAGCTTATAGTCTTGGATTTATTTTTATAGAGCGTATTACAAAGCAAGATTCTCGAAGTGACACTGAAGACATGTGCCAAGATCTTGGCTTGGATGTTAAAATTTTAGTTGATTTGTAGTTTATAAACACTTTTTGAATCAACGAATATCTCCTATTAACAATTTCAACAATTAAAAAGGGGAAAAATTTCCCCCTTTTCTGAAGATCTATGATGATTTTTCTTTCAATAATATATCGATCTCTATTCTGTTGCCTGTCATGGAATTACAAAAGCTTTCAAATACCAAATTCTAAATAAATCATAAAAGAAGCTTATAATTACTTTAAAACACGATTTAGGACAATTATTTTACAATAAAAGATCTTTAAAAGCTCTAGTTTGTCAGTGCACGCAGACTTTGGGCGTGGATGGTTGGTGATTATTTGATGTACATTCTTGTTTTTTGTCGTTAAGGGGAATTTGGTTGCGGATGTTTGAATAAGGAAATTTTGAAGAATTGCTGACAAGTATTTTGTTTTTCTAAAACGAGATTTTAATAGTAATTATAGCATAAACACGTGTAGTGTCAAACCACTACACACGAAAGATGATTGCCTGTACGCAGACTTTAGGAGGCAAGTATATATATATATATATATATATATATATATATATATATATATATATATATATATATATATATAAATGTTGTGTTGGTTTGTGTATGCGCACATAACTCAAAAAGTTCTGCATGGATTAATCTGAAATATTGACACAACTTTGCATTTGTCTCTGGTCAGGATCTTATGTACTTTTATTTCGAAATTCTCTCTAAATTTTTTTAAATTTAATTTTTAAGTGATTTTTGGTATTATGACGTCATATGACGTCACGATTTGCTCTGAATGCGAAAATTTAAACTTTACGCTTAGACTTTTCGAAATTATTGTATAACTCTTCTATAGTTATGTTTATGCGTTGTCATATTTATATATTTATTGTCCTTTGATACGTAATTGGGATTATTTTTCGATTAAATCTTTTTTTAAAAATTATTCTTTCAAGAACTCAGATTTTGTTTTGTAGGTTTGGCAACAGTCGGACAGCATTATCGCGGGATGTTTACAACTTTGATTAAATTCTACATCGTGTTTTTTCGGAAGTTTTAAGCTAAATTTATTTCTCTTTATTAAGCGAAAATGAAACTGACTAATTGACTTCTGTACGCTCAACTTATTTTTCTACCAAATAGTTTCTGCCCACCATTTACCCGAAATAAACAGACGTAGCCAAATGCGCGATATAACATTCAATGTTTGGAAACAATATTTTTTTCCCACTTGGAGATATTTTAATTTGACGAAATGAATCGACGGAGTTTTTAATAAGAATGTTTTTTACTTTTTTAGACAACTTTTTAAACTTCATTTGATTTTTACACATTATCGCAACAATCGCCAACTTTAATAACTCGCAAAGTTGGCCATTCCATTTTCGCAGATGTTGTACGCGCGGAATTGGTAATCGTGCTTCGTTTTATACAATATCGCTAATTGGTTGCGATAATACGTAAGTACCTTTCATTTGATGTTAGTATTGAAATACAAATGTTAAAACTAAGATTTTCTGATTTTGAGTCATCAGAATATTGCACCTTATTTTGTTTTTCATTGCTTTATAAGATTATAACCTTCTTAAACAGATTCCATTAGTAATTTGTTTAAAAAATACTTGAAGTTATTATGGTTTGCTTTTGTCAGGGACATAGAGCTACCGCTGTATCAATGATGCAGGAGCCCCAATGAATGTTATTACAATTCCACTTACATGGTGCTCATATCTGAAAAAGGGCCACAAAGGAATTCGGATACAAGGCCCACTCAGAACTGTTTTTTAATTTCATATGTTTTTGTTTAAACCTTCACTTAAACTGCAGTCAATCGGCTTGAGTACATAAAATTGTATTCGAACTTAGGTCATCATACTGGCCAAGCAAACGCAGTGCGAGGGATAAATGCTGATCAAATTAGAGTAGGCATCAGTGAATGAGCAAAACAGACAGAGGGCACAGATACATCTTGAGGAAGCAAGTGGTCATAAGATTGTAATTATTTTTTCAAATTATACTTTCGCGTTGATAAAGATAGTTCAGCTCTTTTTATGTCAATTACTGTTAGTATTGCATATCATTTTTCAATTTATTTTTAAGCACAGGATATTTACTTTAGATAATTTTTATGTATAAAATACTAAATTTAATTCTGTACACTATGTATGTGTTTAGCGAGTAGCATACCGATTAAAACACGCGCTTTGAACACAAAAAATAAGATCCAAATTTACAGGTGTGAATTATACGCTGGGTATAAAAATAAATGAGAATAAAAAGTTAAACTTCTAAATATTTCGAAATACTATTTATTTAAAAGACATGGCATTCTTATTGAACTTAAAAGGTGGTAGAGTTCTAAAAGTATACTATTTTTGCAATTGCTTAGATAAACACCTTGAATAAATCGCTTTTAAACAGCATTGCATTTGTACATTTCAGGTTTCTTCGTAAAAAAGGGGTGCACGTTATATAGCGAATATACCTAAAATTTAAAAATTGCAGCTTGAAAGTATGGGTGTGCGTTAAATGCCGAACTTAAGGGTATTTTATCTTTCTCCAATGAATCTAAATTAAATTAATATATAATTTTTATGGTACTTATATTTTTTCTTTAGTCGGCCAAAATCAAATGACATCGCCAAATACTGCAATATGCATTCAATAAGGGAAGAACATTCTATGCCTGTTTGTGCACAATAATAATACTTTTTTGCACTTGGTAGTGAATTTTTCCACGAAATAGTTATTGTAGTTTTTAATAGTTGGGGTAATAACTTTAGACTCACGAAATATCTATTTTGTGTAATTTCAAAATTTTGTTAGGTGTTACTGTGAAATATAAATGGAAAAATTAAGATTTTCTGATGTATATTTTGTGTTTGTTTTGATATTTATGTATTATCACAACCATATTGGCATCATTAGCACTTAATTGCCTATTCACCGTGTATGATGCGAACAAAATCGGGGTTGATATAGTTGCAACAGTACCCAAGTACCTTTGTTTGCAACTTTTTTTGGTGATTTTATCAAAATGATAATTTGTTATTAATTATTGGTTTTTGATAGCTTTTTATCATTTAAGTTTGTTATAGCTAGCTGTAACCAATCATGTTTTCCTGTGGCTCAGTCTGGTTAAAGAGAAAGAAAAGAGAAAGCACACATTTCTAATATCTTTAACTGCTTGCACTTGAGGTATGATTTTTTTTATAAAAAAAAATGTGGAAATATACATTTAAAAAAACTTTTAAATTAACAAAACTTTTCTAAACAGATTTCATTTGTGATTTGTTAACAGAATACTCCCAAGTTATTATGGTTTTTTTGTCATGTTATGAATCTAAAATTATTTGCATTTTCTCCATAGAAGAAGTGCCAAGTTTGAAAACAAATTTAAAATGACTATTCTTGAGGTGAAAAAGGGTTAATTTTACAATGCTTATGAGTAGACATTTTGTATTACTTCATTGTCTGTATATATACAGAAATTGTCTGCTGTGCCTACTTTAGAGCAGTAGTTGCCATTTTTAAACACTTCATGAATCACTTAATGTATAACTTTATAATTAGCGTTTCACTAATAGGATTGACCTCTATGTGGTGGAGCACTATAGCTATATTTACGTCTTTATTTAATCTTCTATGCCCTGAAAATAAGCTTCAAGAAAAGCAACAATCAACAGACTGAAGTGTTTTGCCTACAATTTTCCAAAAAATGGTTGAGGTTACCAAAAATCGCTAACCTCAGGAATTTTGTTTTTTTGTTTAGTTATTTCGGTAACTAAAAGCTTTTAGTAAAGAATAATTTGTGTTCCGTAATATGTTTTTTTGTTGTTCATCTTTTATATATATATAAACTGAATCTTCATAAAATTATAAATAATTTCCCAATTTTTCTGCATACCATCCAAAATTTTTCACGCATCACCAATTGGTGACTGCTAATCTGTAACACACATCAGTAATTATGTATTAGCATCACTGTAACAAAATTGGTGCCATGTGTATTGTACCTTAATATCTAAAGAATAAAGATTCTAACATTTTTTTTATGAAAAAAGAAATGGAGGGAAAGTGTTGCGATTTGCATGGCGATAATTTGGCTGCGGTGATGCTAATATTTATGTACACAGATAACAAATAATTGTCCATGTGAAAAGCTGTCTGTGTCTAGATATAAGCCACTCTATTTTATAGATAGGCCCTTAACTTTGTTGATAACAATTGCTAATGCTAATCGAATTGTGAATTGCAAAGATACTCCATCATTATCTGCACTTTGTCGTAGTTTTCTGCTGCAAAATCCATGTTTATATTGGAATTTTCCTGGTGTATTCAATTAAAAATACCTTCAGCCTCTCATTGCGTTGGATTTCAGCTGTGTCAATTGATGCACGTTTAAAGTTAAATATTTCATTAGCATTTTTCTTTTTGTTCCTGATTTTTTCTTTTTTTTTAATGTTTTGAAATTTTTTATGCTTTGTTTGATTTTTTTTTCTTTTTAAGTGCAGTCAATTGGCTTCAATAGATAAAAATAATGCCTTGCAGGAAATCAAACTTAGGTTGTCATGCTTGCAAGGCAAAAGTACTACAATGAGTGTAATTGCACATCAAACTGAAAAAGAATGGATATCAGTAAACAAGAAAAGCAGACAAAAAATGTCACAAACACAGGCTGAGGGCGCAGCCGAGCAACATGCAGCCAGACTTGAGGATGCACATTTGCGAGCACATCATTCGTGTTTTACAATATCAGAAAGATGTTAACCAGAAACAGCACATCTGCGTCAAACATGATTTTGTGGTGAGCAATCACACAATAACAGTCAACTTGCATTCCGGTACAACCCAGTGGAAGATTCTAGGTTCAGACAGTATGTTTTCATTTACACAATGATGGAAGTGTATCCTTATTGCAATGTTCTGGAATTTAAGGGACAAACCAAAGGAATGTTTTGTACCACTGAAAAAATTAAACTGCCTCAACTCAGGGAACAGAGCCATTACAAATTTTGCTTGCTAGATATACTGCGGAATCAAAACATTTCCTATATAACATCAGGAAATACAATTCATGTTTCCAAGTGACATTGTTTGGATAAATGTGCATTTGTGAACACACCTCTGATTTAATAAATATATCCATAAGCATTGTAAAACTAACCCATATCCCTCAATGAATCCAGAGTGGAGCCATTTAAAATTTATCTTCAAACTTGAGGTCGCCACTTTAAAGACAATGTAAATAAATTTAGGTTCATAACATGACATAAAGACAAAAATAAGCTTAATAACTTCAAGCATTTGGTTAACAAATTATAAATATCAATTTAGGAAAGTTGTTCGCATATATATTTATACATTTTTTTTATAAAAGATCATACCTGCAATGCAAATTATCTAACATACTGAAGATATGTCCTTTCTGTTTAACAAGACTGAGCCACAGCAACGGGTGGCAGGGTACAGCTAGTATATATATATATATATATATATGTGTGTGTGTGAAGTAGAATGCACTATGCGCTACTGCAAGCCCCCGTAGCATCCCCCAGCAGATAGTTTCGAAAGGAATCGATAAGGGAATGACTCCGACGGAAAGCGGCAGCAAGAGAAGGGACATGAGAACGAGAGAAGACATTTAGACCGCAAGGGAAGCAGACGCATATCGACAGAGCCATTATATTTCTTTAAAAATAATGAGAGCCAATTTGGCAACGACGTTTAAATGTTCACTCAATTAATTAATTATTATTCCTCATTTTTATTTATTCTTATTTTAAAAATAAACAGATTATTCTGTCAAAGGAACTTACGAATTAACCCCAGTAACAACATAACATATATGTAAGGAAAGTTAAATTAGATTTAAAATTAAATTCCATATTTAAAACTAAACTTTTATTTTCCATTACATTTTCAAGTAGTAAATTAAACACCCAATTATTTTTCCGAAACAGATGGCCCAACCCCAAAACACTTCTAATTCCAGATCATTAAGTTTTATAGTCCATATGTCAGCATTAACTTTCAAGTATAACTCATAAACTAAGAGGTATTTAAACACATTTGAACGTAAGTGGTAAAGCCACTTAGATTTTCACTTTGGCGTCGTTTTCCCTCAGCGACAAAACATGTAGATGGCTCGATCAATCGTTTTTAGCAAAAAAGCTTAGTGTTGACTTGAAACATGTCATTCATATATATATATATAGAGAGAGAGAGAGAGAGAGAGAGAGTGACAACGGCCAGATGAGTTAAATATACATTTATTAAGGGGAATTATTTACAAGGGAGGGCTAAAAGTTAGTAAAAAGTAATCGAAACATCATTAGATCGTTGGATTCCACGAGGCGTTTCGTTCCAGCGCCCTCGTCATCGTCTCATCGCCGTCGCTTCTCTCGGTCGTCTCTCGCGCAATCGTTCTATTCCAGTCTCGTTTACTCGTTATCCTCGAACCGCCTTGTCAGATAGGTGGCGCTCTCTTGGCATTACGTCATTAATGAATATAGGAGGGATACGATATGTGCACATCCATTCCTACATCGGCCATCATGACCAAGCATGCGTCCTCGCATGTAAAATACAGTGTATTTCAAAATTTCATGAAATAAAACTGAAAAGCTAGAGGAAATAAACTTACAAATAAAACAATTATTAAAACAGACAAATATGTATCAGAAAATCAAAACTAATAATAAAGAATAAAAAAAAATAGGTATACAGATGGAAAGAAGACAAACAATACAAAGCAATCTTGAGTATGGTGATAATGTCGAAAAAAAAAAATGTTAAAGTAAAAGTTTGCGTTCGTAATGTAACATTCATTTGTTAGGCCATGGTTTCAAGTATTCGGCACAAGTACTTGTTTTGGTTGGGACATCAAAATTTCCACATTTTTCGACGTTGTAGGTATCGTTAGGTTTTACTTGTGTTATTTTATATGGACCGATAAATTTATTGCAGAGTTTTTGTCCAGGTCCTTGTTGCGTTTTTAATAGCAACTAAGTCCTTAACACTGTATAAATAAGGAGATTTTCGTCGAAGATTATAAGACTTTTTGTTTTCATTTTGCACTTTAAGTATTTGCGTTTTTGCCGCTTTACGTAGGAGTTCTCTGTTTTCATTAAATTCGAGTTGTAGTTGTTCGTCGATTAATTGTTGAATGCGCAAATCAGTCTTGTTATTGATTTGTGTTCCAAAGAGTAATTCAAAAGGAGTGGTGTTAATGCTTCGTTGGAATGTTGAGTTTAAGACTTCTTGTAGTGAAGGAACATGTTTGAACCATTTCGTGGGATCGTCTTCTGACATCTTAGATAAGACAGGGATAATTGTCCGATTAATGCGTTCTACTTGACCATTAGCACGTGGCAAACCTGTAGTAATATGGTGAAGTGTAATTTTTTGTTCCGAACTATAAGTGCGGAATTCGTCAGAAGTGAAAGTAGTTCCACGATCAGTGATAAGAAAACGAGGATTTCCAAATGTAGTTTTTTGAATGTCTAATTTTTTTATTACCTCAGAAGTAGATGTAGTTTTGTGGGGTATAACCAAACAAATTTAGTGAAAGAGTCAATGACAGCTAAAATGAATTTGTAGTTTTTACTTGAAGTTGCTAAAGGACCAAGATGATCGATATGGTATGTATTTAGTGGTATATCATCTTTGACAAGAGGATGGAGAAATCTTTCTTGTTTACCAGACTTTTTATTTTTCAATATACATGTTACACAATTAGAAATATATTTTTCAATTTTGGATTGAAGTTGCGGTATAAAATATTTATTTTTTATATGTTCTAGAGTTCTTTTAACTGAAAAATGTCCTTTGTCATGAGCATTTTTGATAAAGTGATGCTGCATCTCGTCGGGAATAACAAGGACTTCGACACCGTCAATAAATTTATATAGTATATTATTTTTAATACAGTAGTTATCATATGGACCATTTTGAAGAAGAGCTTTTATGGAAAGAATGTGTGGGTCCAGCTCTTGAGATTCTTTTATCCTATGCACAATAGAATCATTACACTGGTTTGTTAAAACCTGTATTCTACTTAAAGCGTCGACATGGGCCATTTGTGAGCCAGAGCGATGTAAAATGGTGTAATCATAATCTTGTAAATTCAGGGGCCCAACGCGCGATTCGTGTGTTTAGATCTTTCTTACTCATAGTTTTTGTAAATGCATTACAATCAGTAATTATTTTGAAAGTCATTCCTAAAATGTACACTTTAAATTTTTTGAGAGCTTCTATGATTGCTAAAACTTCGAGTTCGTAGCTGGTATATTTTCTCTCCGTTTCGGACGTTTTTCTAGACATGTAATATATAGGATGTAAGGAATTATCATCGGGGAATCTTTGTAATAAAACAGCAGCAAGTCCGTCGATTGATGCATCAGTATGTATTTCGGTTTCACAATTTTGTCGATATATACCTAAGACAGGTTTCTGACAGAGCAAACGTTTCAACTCGTCAAAGGAAGCTTTTTGTTTTACATCAAAATTGAAAGGAGTATCTTTACGTAAAAGATCACTAAGTGGCTTAGCAATTACAGAATAAGCAGGGATAAATTTACGAAAATATCCAGTGAGACCTAAAAAACGTTGAACTTCTTTAGTTGTTTTTGGTTCGGGGTAATTGACAACTGATTTAGTTTTAGAAGGGGAAGGAAAAAGTTTATTATTTTCAATAATATGGCCTAAAAATTCAATTTTCCTATGCAGAAATTGACATTTATCAAAATTTATTTCAATCCGTAATCACTGGACACTTGAAGAACTTTTTGAGTCTCTCAATAGCCTCAGATTCATTTTTAGCAAGGATAACTATATCATCCATGTAAGGGAGAACAATTCCTTGAACAACTAAGTCACGAAAAACTGTATTGATAAAACGTTGAAACGTTGAAGGGCATGTAGAGAGTCCGAAAGGCATTTTAAGGAACTGAAATTGACCATTTTGTGTTACAAAGGAGGTATATGGGCGACTCTGTTTGTTAACAGGCACATGGAAAAAACCATTTCGTAAATCAATGGTACTGAAAACTCTAGTATCCTGAAGTTTATCTAAAATATCCTCAATGAGGGGCAGAGGATAGTGATCCTTAACTAACACACGATTTAATTTTCGAAAATCAATGCAGACTCGTGGACTGCCGTCTTTTTGCGGACTACTAGGACTTGGCTAGCATAAGCAGATGAACATGGTTCAATAACACCATTTTGTATCCATTCATCTATTTGTTTATCTACTATATCACGTTCAGTAAAAGGTAATCGTCTTGGAGAATGATAAATTGGTTTGTCGTCCATCACAGTAATGCTTAACTCAATATCCGTCGTTTTAATTTTATTCGGCCTATAACATACGAGTAATGCCTCAACATCATTACGAGTTTGTTTTGGAATTTCAGGGCCAATATCAAATTTAGGAATGTCGTCAGTAATTGCGAAAACAAATGGTTGTGGAGAAGCGTCGGATACTTCGTTTTGTAGCTTAGAAAACATAACACTATCAGGGGTGATAGTCAAATTAGCTTGTTTAATTAGATTACAACCAATAATAATATCAAAGTTCATTGAGTGGTTGGGGACAACATTAATTTTAACAGGAAAGTCTTGGTTGTCAATTGAAACAGTTGAGTTGAACGAACCAATTACATGAGTTTTGAAAGGCCAAAACCAGTTAGTATATTACCACTATTTATTAAAGAAGGGGAGCCTAATTGATTCCATACACTTTCTTTCATTAAGGTTACTTGACTTCCGGTATCAACTAAAGATAATATTTTTTAGATAAAATTTTAACTTCTTTACACATAGTAGTTAATGGGGTAATTTCATCAACATTATTAGAAGAAGGGATATTTTTTGAGGACAAGCATCAGATTTATGGCCAAAATTTTCGCATAATATACACTTTGGACCACGATGTTTATCTGGGCAAAATTTAGAAATATGACCGGATCCCGAACAATTAAAACAAGTTACGTGATTCCTATCTCTGAAATTTTTATTCTCAAATTTTGAATTAGGCTTTGGTGCATTGAATTTTGGATATCTATCATTTCGATGTTTATGAAGTGTACTTTCAACATCACGGCGTTGGCTACTAAAGTTTGGACTACGCGACGTATCATAAGAGTGATTTTGCTTTTATTTTGAAATATTTTGTCATAAATTCCTAATTTTTCTTTAAATTCCTGAATTGTTGTACATCCATATAATATTAGCTTATTTGAAGGAGAATCGGGGATTCCATTAATACAATATTCCATAATTGAAGTTTCGTCGAGAAACCCTTGACCTCGATTCGCTAATTCCCGAATAGCGACTAAATATTGGAATACCGTTTCATTAGGCCGCATTTTTCTATGTTGTAATTCCTTATGCAATTGAGCTTGATTTAATTTTTTCCGAATTCCTGAATAAGTAATGTTTTTATACAACTGTAAGAGTTTATACCACGCTGAGATTGAATAAATAATTTTGCAGTTCCTGTCAAAAGCCGTTTTACAAAAACAATTTTTTGTTGTTCGGTTATTGGGCAAAACGTTAAATTTTCCTCCACATCAGAAAAAAAAAAATGTTCAATTGAGTATGAGTCATCTGCACTGAAAGAACGAAGAGTTAGAAGTAAATCTTTAACAAAAAGCCACGATAAATCGTTTTTCGAAATAGAGGGAACAGCTGACTCATTAATTTGGTTAAGTGCGTCAGCCGATTTCCTGTCTGTAGAAAGTGGGGAAGCAAAGGAATTTTCTGCATCCCGCGGGGGGGCACTCTTCTACATCTCGTGTATTTAATTTATTATGAAAAGCGGATAAATCAGCTAGTGAAAACAAAATATTATTACAAAGTTCTTCGGCAGTTCCATTTGTTTCTAGTTGTAAAAAATTAGCTAAACAGATTAAATCGGGTAGGTTTAATTTTTTAAAATAACGGCGGAGTAGTCTTCAATATCAAAATCTTGTGCGAAACCCGTAAACTTTCGCAATTGTTCTCTAGAGGTCCAACTGAATGGGTGATAGTTAAAAACAACAGAATACAATAATTTTACATTTTGCGTATTGCCAAATTTCAAAGCTTGCGCGATAACTGGGATATCATTCAGTGTTAAATAAGACATAATAAATCACTTAAATTGAACCAAAATACGTAAAATATACAAATATTTGCAGATCACTTAAAATATGTGAGTAAAATATTTCAACACAGAAAAAAATTAATACGCTATGAAAAGATTAAAGTCTAGAATAAAATGTCACTAGTAGCAGTTGTACAAGTTTAAAAAAAATATATCGTATCACAGTCACATTAGCAGTTTCAAAATATATTTTCACAATCACTGAGAGTTTGTAAAAAAACAATGGAAATAAAAACTCACGGTAAACTTTTGCATACAATGTCTTGATTGTTGAATATTAACTTTCATGAATGTATAATAGTGTTGAAGAAAATCTTGATGTGTCGGCAAAATTATCGACTAAATATCTTCACAATCGTGAATTTTCACACAACACTTGAAATTGAATGAAATCGTCAAACACACGTTGAAAAACGCTTTGAAGAATAAATGCGCTTGAATTTGAATAAAATCGTCCAACACACATTGAAGAACACATTGAATAAATTCACTTATCTTGCATCGTCATCGTCCTTTTACTTCGGTTTTCTAGGGGATTTTAAGTTAAGGGAAAGGCCGAGCCTCCATATAGAGAGTGACAACGGCCAGATTGAGTTAAATATACATTTATTAAGGGGAATTATTTGCAAGGGAGGGCTAAAAGTTAGTAAAAAGTAATCGAAACATCATTAGATCGTTGGATTCCACGAGGCGTTTCGTTCCAGCGCCCTCGTCATCGTCTCATCGCCGTCGCTTCTCTCGGTCGTCTCTCGCGCAATCGTTCTATTCCAGTCTCGTTTACTCGTTATCCTCGAACCGCCTTGTCAGATAGGTGGCGCTCTCTTGGCATTACGTCATTAATGAATATAGGAGGGATACGATATGTGCACATCCATTCCTACATATATATCATGATTTTTAAGACAGAATCAGATTAAAGTTAGAAAAGTGAAAAGATGATCTTTATTCGTTCATTTGTACATCTGTTCTGATCCTAAGAGCAGGGAGTAAAAAGCACGCCATGGTGGTGGTTTCAAGTGGATAACACTTGAAAAACATATGGTAAGTATCGCTGCTTTGAAGAGGTTGCTTGCAAGTTAATGCTGACATATGTTGACTTTTAAATCTAACAATCTGGAATTAGACATGTTTATTGGCTAGGCCATATGTTCGGAAGAAATAAATGGGTGATTAGTTTGATACTTGAAGATGGGAACTGAGAAAAGATGAGTCAAGTGCTAGATAGGGAATTTAATTTTTAATCTAATTTAATTATCCTTACATATATATATATATATATATATATATATATATATATATATATATATATATATATATATATATATATATCGTTTTTTCGCGAAATTCTTGGATTGACAGGAAAAATGCAACGGGCAGTCGTTTGTCCTGTTATATTTTATTTCAATATTCAGTAAAGAAGTCTGCACTCCAAGCCAAGAAAAAAACGAGAGCTTTTTCAGCGTTGATCAGCAGCGAGTGAGTCCTTAGAATACGTGTCTTCTTTAAGTCCGGCGAAAGTAGAAGTCAAAGTTCCTATGCGGGAGGTGGGTTGATTTGTTCTGGTAGGAAGTTTACCCCAACTGACACTTGTGGGGCTGGGGATTCATCACATATATATATTGGTATTTTATTTGAATATTTATATAAATCAAATATTGATTTTTACCTTAAAAATTATTATATAAATTTATCAAAAATAGATTTATTGTAAAAATATTATATAAAAATAATAATATATAAAAATGTTTATAAAGCATACAGTATGTAATAAATAAAGAAGATAAAAGAGAAAAACTTTTAAAAATTAAACTTTTTCCATATTCAATAATATTTTCTCAAATTTCTATAATTTTTAACTTCATATTTAAGTAACAGGAATTCCTAAATTTAAAAAAAAGTATCAACTGTTCCAAAGAAAATTGAAAATTTTACTTATAAAAAGAATTATAAATGTAAAGGAACTGTTTTATGAGCGTTTTTATACTTACAAATTTTTTCTATTTTAATCTATTCATTTACACCAAAAACATTATTCTAAGACTATTTCAAAATTTGTTACCATTCAAAATAAGCCCAAAACTGACATTATAAAAGTTCATTTTTTTATGTATTCTCTTTAAAAAGTGTAATTATATTTCGGACTATATTATGTTTCTAAAAAAAAAAAAGAACCGCGTACTCCACCATTTATTTCTAACTTTAAATTTCTTCGTGTATGCACGAACTCAGGGACGTAGCCAGAAGTAAGAAGATCTAATAGGCGACAGCCACATTTGAATGATACTCTGCTTGGCATTTTGGCACATTTTGGAGTGTCTGAAAACCCCGGATATTGAAGACTTCCCGAGCCTTACATTAATTAATGCATAATACGTTAGAAAAATCGTATTTAATTGATTTTTTGAAGATCGAAAACATGCGGACCCCATCATATATAAAATAGACCATGTGGCCGCAATATCATACGAGTTTGACACCCCTAACATATATGAATTGTTAGGATTTAAAAAGACCAGTCTATTCCATGTAATCTTAAAAAAAAAATTTAAGTTAGTTAAATTTTTGATAGTATCGGTTAGAAACACTAAATATCAAAGCCTACTTTCATTCTCACTCATTTACACACTCACAGGATTATTTGGTGCTCTTCTTGTTTTTTCGTGTTAAGGGGAATTTTGTTGCTGTTGTTTGAATAAGAAAGTTTTGATGAATTACTGATAAATATATTGATTTTCTAAAACGAGATTTCAATAGTAATTATAGCATAAACACGTAAGATGATTACCTGTACACAGACTTTCGGTGGCAAGTGTATATATATACACTCATGGGCAAAAGAATTAGCGCACCAAGAAGGAATCGTCAAAATGAAACGAAATTTTACATACGTAATGACTACTTTGATGTAAGTAAATTATTAGAAAGTCATAGAAAAAGGATCATTTATATTTCAGAGAAAAAGGCAAAAGAACGGAGGATTTAATACCCTGTTGAACTCTTTCTAGAGCGAATGCACGATGCGATACGATCGGGCATTGAGGCATACAAGTTCTGTATTATGTTTTGACACCTTTCGTTCCATATTTGCTGTAACCTTGTTTCTAGTTCGTTTAGACTTGTGGGATGCCCAATCGCCGTCCCAAATGATCCCAGATATGCTCGATTGGAGACAAATGTTTGGATCGGGCAGGCCAAGGAAGTGTAATAAGAGTGCAGAGACTGTCTTGTGACACCCTTGCCGTGTGAGGCTGGGCATTGTCTTGTTGAAAAATGACTCCTGGGAGTCGTTGCATGAGTGGAAACACATGTGGTTGCAGGATGTCATGGACATACCGCTGGGCTGTCATGGTACCACGGATCAATACTACGGGTGACCGTGTATTGTAAGCGGTGACACCCCGTACCATCACACCAGCTGTGGGAACGGAGTGTCGCCGTAAAGTAAAGGCAGGAAGGAGGTGTTCACCACTAGGTCTCACACACGAACACGATTGTCATCGACGAGAACGATGTTAAACGCCCTCTACTGGCTATACATAATGCGCAATCACGCTGCATTTCTAATCATTTGCATATCTCCCCGACATGTATCTTCATGCCAAGTTTTGTTACGATCCCTCTATTATTTCTTGGTGCGCTAATTCTTTTGTCCATGAGTGTATATCTACAATTTTAATATCGATAGATAAAGTAAAAGTGCGAAATAATTATAGCTCACAGCACTAAAACTTATGGAATTAATAAGTCCGTTCCAAACAATTTAATTTTGTTAGCCTATTCAGTAAATTTTAATTTATGGGATTTTATCAACATATATTGACAGCTTTTAAACTGAGGCAAGTTTTCTTTTTTTATTTATTTTCGCCCCGAAGTAGTAATATTTAATATTATCAAATATAATTATAACATGAATTTTGTCTTAACAATAAAATTAAGTAAAGATGGCTTGTAATATCAACTGAGAAAGCCAGGTCCTTTATCCTTTGTCCATTTTTATAATTCAGCACATTCATAATATTTTTTATTTCCAAGAAAATTATAATTTCGTCCAGCAGTTTGAAGAATCCTTTTAACACTTTGATTTGAAAGCCATTGAATTTCCATATAATATGGTATATCGTTGAATTCATTTTCTAAATCTTCCAGAAATGAAGCAAATTTACAATGATTTAGTCTATGTTCTCGAATATAACTTACAATTTTGGTGACTATTTTTAAAACATGTCATATGGTTAAAACTTTGGAGCACAATACCTGCTGATGTATTATAAAAGAAAAATGCTGACAGTTATTATTGCCATGCTGTTTGCACATGTTTCTTTTAATCTTGCAACAACTTCTTTAGTAATATCGGTCGTGGTAGGTGCACCATCATTGAAGACAAGCCAACTTTGCGAATGGTAGTTTATATTTCTTCAAAGCATCTATAAGTACATTAAAAATATCTGCTCCAGATGTTATATTTTGAACACATGAATGATTTCCAATTTTTCTTCACTTATTTTTAAATCAACATGGCATCCGTGGAAAAAAACGACTAACTGAGCAAACTACAAACATCTGTACTTTCATCAATATTGCAATAAAGTAGGCTTGAAGTATTGTTATAATTGAACTATGCTCATATCTCAAATTCTCGGCTATATGAACAAATCGGCTACCAACAATATTACAATTTAAACTAACATTTTTAACTTGCTTTGATTGGGCTGGACACAATACTTCCGCTGTTTTAAATAAACATTATCTAATAAATTCCCTTTCAGTAAATGATTTCGATCTACTTGCGTGATTAAAGGTAATAATGTATAACTTTTACAGCAATTGTATAGTCACACACACACAATTCAGACAATTTGTCTTCACAAAGTTTTGATAAGTATTGGTCATAGTTTGCTTCGTGATTTATGTCATAGTTTGCTTCGTGATTTGTGTCATAGTTTGCTTCATGATTTGTGTCATAGTCCCTTTTAAGAATAAGTACCTTAGTAACTGAAATAGTTTTTAGATATCAGGCATATTTTAATCGTATTTTGAACACGAAAAATATTACAGTTGCCATTTTCTTGAAAATTACGGCGTTCCTTTTGAATTGATCTTTCTTTACTCATTGTTGAAATTTTATTGTGCTTTCATTCGCAAACGATTAAGTATACGCAGCCGTATTTTATCCGACTTGAAATTTTTTTTAAACTCTGAAAGCACCTCTGACTGCCTCTTTTTAATTGGACACTCCAAACACAGAAAGAGGAAGGGAAATAAAAAACTCGCACTCGCGAAGTATCAGGGTTCCATCCCCAGTTCAGAATATGCACACAGCGCATTTCAGAATTTAATAAAAAATAATTTATTGTAATAAAACTAAATGAAAATTGTGTTAATAAAATTCCAAAAAAAATATTTTTAATCTGAAGGCCATTTCTATCATCAAAAAGGATTTCATTTAAAACAATTATAGGTAACAGGCAAGTATACTGTAGATTTGCATATAAGGTTCACTTCAAATAAATTTCAAAAAGTAAAAAACTTTGAAAGCCTGATATTTAAAATTTTGAAAAAGTATTGGCGGTACCCTCATGTTTGACACCCCTACCAAAAGTGGACCATTCAACTATCTGGTCAACAGTTCGTTCTGAGTTGGTCAGTTGTAAGTGCCCGCTTATTACATAACTGAAAACAATTTATAAAAAATATAAATACGATATTTAATAATAGGATGAGTTTATTCGGAAGAATCAATTAAATTTTTGTTAATTTTAATACAAAAATTTGTATCGAAAAGCAAATCTGACACTCGGTGTGAGTTTTCTGCTTTATCTTTTTTAGCAAGCTCACTTTTAAAGTCTCACTTGCATGTAACGAAATCTTTGAACTCAATTTTTATCCACTTTAAAAGGTAAGATTAATTCGAAATTTTGAACACTAGTCAAGGACTGATGACAATACAATACTTCCCAATTTTGTTCCATTGTCCTGAACAGGATCGTTGGGGTGGTGTGGTAGTTAGGAGAGGGGGTGCCAGGTCAGGTTACATCCTCGTCACCTGACCATGGTTCAAATTTAAGAGGTCCGTCACCAAAAGCCCTCGGTGCGACGTTAATATTCACTCACCCTAAACTGGATCATCAGGAGACAGAATAATCCAGATTTGGCGACTAATTCTAGACCCCATTTCCAGATTTGGCGACTAAAAGTTTAAGAGTAATCCTAAAAAAAAGAAAGCGTTTTTTTGCGTCAGCGTTAATTTGTTCTAACTCAGAAATAAGCAAACCTTTTCGGTCGCGGGCCAAAAATTTAAAAAAAAAAAGTGTTTGAATAAATGATAGTTAAAAAAACTAAAAATACATGCTTTTTTACTATAGATCGAACTAAAAAATGAAAAATAATCTATATTTTAAATAACTAAAAAACACGCTTTTATGGTTAATCGAACTAAAAAGTAATATAATATATATATATATATATATATATATATATATATATATATATATATATATCTTAATATAAGAATAAAATGTGATTTACGAGAAAAATAATGTCACTGTGGTAAAAGCAGGGTATGTGTGTGTGCTTTGTACTAAATTTTTACACTAACTCAGCATTTTGGAATAGAACTAGTAAGAAATTATACTAATTGATATAGAGCACCCCACGCTTTTACCCCAATGACATTAATTTCTCGTAAATCATTTTGTTCTTATATTAAGATTTATTTTTTTACTTTTTAGTTCGATGAACCATAAAAGCGTGTTTTTTAGTTTTTTTAACTGTATATTTTTTAATCGTTCTTAGGATATATTTTTTGTATATCTTAGAATGATTGATTGATTGATTGCATGTTAACGTCACACTGTTCAGCTATACGAGGGCTTTTGGCGACGGACCACGTAATATTGAACTATGGTCAAGTGACGTGGACGACACCTGAGCTAGCACCCCCCTCTCCTAACTACCACACCACACCAACGGGAAGACGTTTCAGCTCTCGACAGATTTAACGTGCATCGCTGCCCTACACGGTGGGTCTTTAGTGGTACTTGGCTTGAACACGTAACAAGGCAAGCCACGGTCCGATACCTATAACACTCGGCTACCGCGGCCACTTATATATCTTAGAAGTTATATCTTTTTTTGTGTGATGTTATAAGTATTATATTGTTATATTATATATTGTTATATTGTTGTATTATTTTTTTTATTATAAACATGAGATATCGTGTTATTTGTTAAAATAGAATAATTCCATATCATTCATCATACTAGTTTTTAGATTAATAGTTTTCAAACCTGTGTAATAAATCTCAGTTATAAACATAATCTTAAGTAATTAAGGTATCCGACTACGTTCGGAACCGTGATTTTAAAAAAGCGCATAAATGAATAATTTTCAAGATATTTAGTGTCCCTTAGATTAGAATACATGTATAAAATTGTTTTAAGGACATTTTGACAAAAAAAATTTATTTAAATATAATATTTGGCAAAAAATTAACTTAGAATAATTTTTTTTTACAAATGTTCTCCTTTGTAAAAAATGCTTCTATTATAATAATATTTTGCCTGTATATAGCTCAGACCTCTGTACAGAGGCTCAACTAGAATTCTTGAAAAATTCACATTATTTTCAGAGTTACAACCAATTGAAATAATTATCGGCGTTTTTTTCTTAAAATTCCTCCACTCTGTTGTCGTAAAACATGGATAAATCCACTTCTAAGTTATATATTTCAAAAATTCTAGTTGAGCCTCTGTACAGAGGTCTGACTATATACAGGCAAAATATTATTATAATAGAAGCATTTTTCACAAAAGGAGAATATTTTGAAAAAGGGTCATTCTATGTTCATTTTTTGTCAAAATAATGTACTTAAATAAGTTTTTATTGTTATACTATTCTTAAAACAATTTTATATACATTTTCTAATCTAAGTGACATTAAATATCATAAATATTATCCATTTATGCGCTTTTGCAAAATCACGGTTCCGAACGTAGTCGGATACCTTAACTAGCCGTTTTTCAAAATTCATTAAATCCTGTAATTTAAAAAAAATAGGCAGGACTTCTCAAGTGAAAGGGAACTGAGAGTATTTAAATGGAAGATTTTGAAAGTATTAGAAGAAATTTGACTGACGAATTTGTAAGATGTGTAGTTTTCACAGAAGTGTGAAAACTTTGGTGTATGGGGGAAACTAGACTAATAAATAATCATTATGATAATTACTCTACCAGTGATTATATTAAAACGAAATTAAAGGTTACTATTCATTTGCAATGAGAAAATGCAAAAATAATTTTCAAAAATTTTGGGAAAATTTCTTTTTCTGATATTTAATCTAATATTTTTTACCCTGTTTTTAATGTAAGGATGTTTTGAAACACACACAACATTTTTAATAAGTATTTATCGTCATTATATGATTCCTTTTATTTCAATTTAGGACTAACAAATGGCCATACGACATGAAATAATGAACCTAAAAGTTCATCATGAAGACAAAGGCGTTCTTTATCTGACCTGTGAACGCACGTATCTTCTTCGTGAGTTATCTCAATGGTGTGGAATCCCGATTCAGGAAATGCAATTTCAAGAAGAGACAAGCCAAAAAACAATCCTCATTCAAGACGTTCAAAGCTATATGACTATAAAAATCAGTCGAAATATAAACAAGGACCCTGAGGAAAATCCCTTGAATACTGTAAAAAAATAATGTGATTCGTTTCATCTGTGTTAATATTAACATGCAAATTGATGTGAATCGAAAAAAATAAAATATAAACATCTTATTTAAAAAAAACCATGTGTAATAATTTATAGCCTCTCTCTTACATACATACACACACACACACACACACACACACACACACACACACACACACACACACACACACACACACATATATATATATATATATATATATATATATATATATATATATATATATATATAGTCTAATTCTCTACAGACAAGAGATAAACATTCACCAATCACATTCGAAAAAAACACAGAGACAGTAAAGAGAACATACAATGAAGAACACTAGATTAAAAATTATAAAATGGATGCTGCAGTATTATAAACATTGCTGACTTAGGACAGCTAATATATAAATTATATAAAAGTGGGGTTGAACATGTTTTTTGGTCAGCCAACCTTCCCCCTTCATGTAAATAATACTGAGCAAAAACCTATTGAAAGTAATGGATAGGAATATCTAAATCCATTACAAAATAGAGGTAACTTACCTAAAAATTGCACTTGAAAATGCAGAGCCCGCGCTAAATCTGAGTGCAATAAATAAGTTTTTGCCAGATTCTGGACCCTAAGGCAGATTAAAAGCATGTGAATGGCTGAAATGTAGCACTTAACAAAAGTATAAAAAGAATAGAAAACAAAAATTAATAAAGGAGTTACGAAAAACGTTAACTTTAGAGACACTAGAGTATATATGAATTAAATAATAATGATTAATTTTAACTAATAATGGTATATGGTGGTAACTATAGCTATGAAGTGTGTAAATTTATAGTATTAAACTATAATTAATTTAAGAATTTTTAATCATTACAATATTGAATATCTTTATTCACATATAACTGTTAATAAAATTAATTGGGTATTTCTGATTTAAGAAAAATTTAGTAAAATGTTTATAGTTATTTATTATTTTTGATTTTTTGACGCTAGAAATTTATTGCGTTGTATATAATTAGTAATAATATTTCTAAATATAGAAATATGTACATTACTCTCCCAATGCGGAGAACTTTTATTATATTGAAATTAAAATCTTCTCTTTTATCATAAATATTAGAAACTATTACATTATCTATTAATTTGATACGTATGTCAAGAAAATTTGCTTCATTGTTGTTACTATTTGTCTGTAATAAATTAAGATATTGTGGATAAAAATTAGTATAAGGTATAAAATTGACTTGCTGCCAAAAATGATTATGTCTTTTATATAACGATAAATATACTATTTAGAATTATTGACATAACTACTTTCCAAATAATGTAAGTGTAAATTGGCAAGACAGTTGCTCGCAGGGCCACCTAGTGGCAAACCTTTAATCTGCAGGTAATAGTTACCCTTATGAAATATATAGTTATCTTTGAATACTAACCTAAGTAGTGAACTAAATCTATCATAATTAACATTATTAAATAAATACAAGTAATTTAATTAATTTACAAGTATATTAATCATATCATCAATATCAATAGAGTTAAAAAGCTCTCTCTCTCTATATATATAATATATAAATTACTACATAATTTTGTATGCAAAAAAAGTGTGTATTTGTATCGTTATTCTCAAGCGGCCATGGTAGCTTTAGTAGTTATGGTTACGCACTTGTGACCAGCATGTTAGAAGTTCGAGCCCTGAAAATTAGTCATGTAGAGCAATGCTCCTCAACCTTTCTATCGCCGCGGACCGGCCAACGTTTGACAATTTTACCGCGGCCCATTGAAGGAGGGGACGTTGTTTATATTTTAGATTGCTTTTATTTAATAATTTTAGTTTAATTGTATTTAAATGGCCTTCAGAATAAAATGCAGTTATACCAAGAAATTAATATTAAGTTATTTAACATGGTGTATATAAAATGATTACCATAAAACCTTTGACAAATACATCACAGTATATAAAATGAAAATAATTTAATATTCCTTGTGCGGACCGGCACTTTTTGGTCCGAGGACTGGGGGTTGTGGATCACTGGTGTAGAGCAGAGGTGTTCAACCCAAATGACCTTGCGGGTCACCTCAGAAAATCGTTATAATCTCGCGGTTCGCACATAAAAATATGTACCTTTATATCAAATTTGGAATAAAAAAAAACATTTATTGGAGTGAAAGTTTAAAACAGAATGAATTATTATTATTATTTTCATTATTTTTCATGTATACACAGACATAAAAAATGTAATAATGTTTATATAATATAATAATGAAATAATCACAGATAATGTTTAAAATATTACAGTGTGTGTGTGTTGCCATTTTCGTGAAAATTACAGTGTTCCTATTGAATTGATCTTTCGTTACTCATTGTTGAAATTTGATTTTGCTGTTATTCGCAAACGATTAAGTATACATTGTCCTTTATCTTAACCGTCTTGAATATTTTTTTAAAACTTTAAAAACATCTCTGACTGCCTCTTGCTTTTTGGGCACTTTAAACAGAAAAGGAGAAGGGGAAACGAAAAAGTTACACAGAGAAACGTGTACCAACCATAGTAAAGAATATGCATAGTGCAATTCGAAATTTATTAAAAAAATAATTTCCTATAGTAAAATCACTTGTAACTGCTTGATAAAATATAAATCTATTTTAATCTAAAGGACATTCCTATTATCAAAAAGGATTTATTTTAAAACAAGAACAGGTAACGGGTAAAGATATTGTTGATCTATATATATATATATATATATATATATATATATGTGTGTGTGTGTGTGTGTGTGTGTATAAATTTCCCCTCAAATAAATTTCAAAATGAAAAAACTAAAAATCTGATACTTAAAATTTTTTTAAAAAGAGTCGGGGGCTACAATTTACGTACTGGCGAGCCGCGTGTTGGGCACCCTTTATGTAGAGGGTTATGTACACGTTAAATCTGTCGTGTTTCGAAATCCTTCCATTGGCGTGGTGGGGTAGTTTGGAGAAGAGGTGCCAACTCAGATGCCCTCATCCCTTGATCGAGTTTTAAAAATACACGGCCCGTCGTCAAAAGCCCTCGTGTTTTTATACTGGGTGACGTTAATATACACTTACACACACTGTTATTCTCGTTATTGGAGTTTTGCCTTCGGAAATTTCGTCTAAGCTACAATGCATACAAATATGTTGAAGAAGAGGGAAATGAAATAGAGTACAGGTAGTTATGAAGGTAGAGAAATTAAGGTTTTTTTTAAACTCTGAGATACGAAATTTTATTATGATGTTGGCAATAATAAAAATTTGGCCTACGTGGAAAGTAATTGCTATGATGTTATTTTTTGGAATCAATTTTTTTAGCATTGGTTTGTGAATTATTCTGTTTTTCCTTTTATAAAAAAATATTCTCTTCTTTCTTCGTCTGTTGAGAGGCTGATTTCTGAATGCAACTTTTCTCTCTCTCTCAAAATGTCTTTTTTATGCTATATGAACGTGAAGTGATTTTCTCGTTACAAATTACTCACGCTGTAGTTGTAATAAATACGTAAACTTAAAATAGATGAGAAAGTTTACTAATAAAAAAATAAAGTGGAATTATTAGACACTTCTATTTGCGTATGCCAAGGTGTGCTTTTTCGTTCTGCCATACAACGAATATGACCGCCGAGTCACTGGGCCTCAGAGAGTTGAATGCCGTAATGTAGTTCTTGTGACGTAACAGATCTAGTTGTCACGACAAGAGAAAGTTTCTCTCCATGTATGTGTTACCGCTAAAGTGCAGGAATCAATTAATATGTAGATTAGCTAGATAATGTACACATTAACTGGGGTGATTCGTTGAAGTGCGAAAAATTGCTTCCTTTTTCAAATTACCTGAGTAATCTGCGAATTACCTGGATAATATACACATTACCTATTAGGCACTTGTTAAAGTAACGTTAATATAATCGAGCAAGCAACAAATTAATTGATAGAATCAATCACAAATCGATTGAAAAGCTATAATACAAAGAATATTTGTCAAACGTTTTATAGAATACGTTTACTATCTCTGCCATTGATAAATTATTCTGGGATGTGAGTCAACATTCAATCAAAACTCCTAGCAGAAAAGAAATAAGCGAAACTAACTTTTGAACTTCAACGATACGGAAAGCTCTTGATTCCGCACTTTAACCCTTTATCTACCGCATTATGATTTACTGCAAATTTTTTCGTGCAATATTTTTTTTTGAATCACTATTTTCAAAAAATTAAGGGATATACATAAATAAAATACTCAAGTTTGGGAAATTTAATTTGTTAGAGCTAATTAATTAAATTGATACTTTAAAGTACCGTCAGTCCACAAAGCTCGCAAATATTCTCTTAACACGAAAACACCGAATGACCTTCTTAACGCAGTTTTAACTGTTAAAAATGCTAAATAACCAGAGAACACTAATATTTTACAATACAAAATATTTATTTTTGAAGATTATAAATTTTTTTAAAATTTAATTACTCTTTTTACACATAAAATTAATTTGATGATATTAAAAAAAGACAGATTTTTTTTCATTAATACACAGAAATTCATTTCACGTTGTGCATTTTGCGTGAGGTTTCGATTAAATGTTTTTTAAAGCACTGCATCCTGGGGTAAGAAATGCTGTGATTTCTTAACATAAACTACTGCACCTTGAGTTCAGTTTCTCGATCGTCATCCAAAGAATCTAACAAAAATTCCAGCAAATAAGTTGCTGGTACTTCATCATTTGAAAAATCCTCTGTTAGTACATCATTGATTTCGGATATAGTAGGTTCTGTAATAAATCCAAAGCCTCTAGGACAAAGTATCTTTTTTCCAGACATTCTAAGAAAAGGAAATAATAATAATAATAATAGCACCTTGAAAATCTCCTGTTATTATTAAATCTCAGTTACACATAAAGAAATGAAAATGTTGCTAATTTTTGAAATAAGAATAGATATTTCATTTAATTGTGTGGCAAAACACACACACACACAAGCTCAGATTCAAAGTTCAAAGTTTTTTGAAAACGTTAAAATAAAACAATAAAAAAACAAAATACATTTTAAGCTAAAAGAAATGCCAAAAAAAAAAAGTATAAGTCTATTGCACTATAGTGATGCCTCTACAACACAACAAAAAACAACAATAAGCAACACGGACAAAAAAAAAACTTTACTCCAACACCCAGTATACTGTCGGTTGCTACCACGAAGTTATTCAACTGTAAAATTAATTATATACGATGTTCACTTATAATAAACAGTCAAATCGTTTTCTAAGGTCTTAACACATAAAAAAAGACACTTACCTTTTGACATAAACTACTTTTTCGGAGCAAAAAGGAGAACCCTCGCAATTCATTCAAAATGTCAGCTGAAAACGCAACTTTTGCTCTAAAACTTTTCGCCTTCTCCGCTAAAATACTCATTAAAGAACCCATGCTGCCGTATATCTTGAAAGAAAGGATTTAAAAGAATATTCCTGCTAAGTATCGTCAGAGTATTCTTAAAAATGGTTATTCTATGTAATTTTAAATTGAGTGGTACTTATAAATATCATCGGTAGAGAGAGAGAGAGAGATAAAGAGTTAATGGAGAAAATCAGTTAATATGATGATTAGCTGGGTATTCTGCACAATAACGGCTTTCGAGCTTTAACGGTAACATCTCCATGTATATAGTATTTAAACCTTTAGGAACTATTTTAATATTAATTTCGTACTTTTTGAAGGAACTCATCTTTAATAATGATTTGATGTCAGATTTAATGTTATCTGAAATTACTCTCTTTGTCAATTAAGAAGAAAATTATATTTATAGTGGTTTTTTATTCTACCCCCCTTCCGTTTTACCTTTATTTTTAAGCTATACTTATAAGAATAGCAACTTTTTACCTAATCGTAAAAAACTACAAAAAACATTATTTTTTAGATAAAAATAATTTATTTTATTTCTTTAAATTCGATTTTTTTAAAATTTATTTTAAATATAAGCATTAAGATGAAAAATGAGAGTTCTTAAGAAAATTGACATATACTGTATGTAATTCTTTTATAGAAAATTATGTATTTATACTTATAAGGTTCACAAGGGAAAAAGTCGCTTTGAGCACGTGAAAATTTGCTTATACCTCCATTGTCTACTGAATTGAATTCTCAGTCAATAAAATCAGAATATATGTAACAAAAAATAAAACTGTGCTGTCAAACAATTAAAGAACAATTACTTTTACTGTGTTTACTTTGCACATAGAAGGATTATGAAAAACATTAAGATTCAATCAATTTTTATAAGTCAATGTACGGAAAATTGTAGTTCAAAAATAAAAAAGAAAAAAAGAGAAAGAGAGAGAAAAGAAATGTATTGGTCTTTTATTTTAATACAATACCAAAACAGGATACGTCAAGATAGATGAAACCGTGTGGAATATATAGAAAAAAACTTAATAAGCAAAATAAAGAATATCTTGAGACATCATATCTTGAATGCTTCATCCATAATTAAATTAAATGATAATGCAAAAGTTAATGACGATGATAGTGATGAAGATGAATATGCTTTAACTTATCTTCAGTAATTAAGTATTATTGTAACACATGGTTTAATTCTAAGACCGAAATGTAGATGGCGGTACTGGTAACGGAAGTGTTACCGAGCAAAGCACTGTATTACCGTCAGAGAATAAACGTTACTCGACTCGCTGTCCAATCCTGGACTAAGTAACTTCCCTAATTTTCACTTATTTCCTCTAAATGTTTACCCTGTATTGTGTCTAAGTGTCTGTCCATTGTAACTGTGTTATTTTATGTCATTAAAATATTTTATTTACCCCTAGATCCTGTCGATTACTTTTGGTTTACCCAGTATAATGACGTAAGAAACCGTTACAATATAATATATTATTCATAATGTGAAGCAATTTTACAGTACTTATAATTTATATAGACTTCAATCAAAAAATTTGTATTTAGCTTTTTTTTTAAATTACACCAAAGTTCCTAAATATTTAAATATTGTTATTCATCACAATTCAATATACTTTATTTATACTTTTAGTGAAAACCGCGCGTACCGTTTACCAATAATTTCAGTGGTTATCTATATATGTAAAGGAGAAAAGCGACTCACACACTCATCACGATATCTCCGAACCTATTAAACTTACAGACTTGAAATTTGGTATGCACATTTCTCTTATGCAATAATCGATCCCTATAATAATAAGGGTCGTTGCGGGGGCTTAAGGGGCGTTAAAGATAAATATTCTCATTTTTGAATTATAAGACCCATTAACTTGAAGTTTCGTTGGCACATTCCTTTCATGGAGTAGAGGTCTGCTACAACAGGGTTTTTGCGAAAATTGACCCCTAAGAGGGAAATGCACCACTTTAAATAAAATGGCAATAGTTTAATGTTCTTTAGGCGGCCCGGCACCATTTGATCCAAGGATCGGTACCGATCAGCGGACCGGGGGTTGCGGATCACTGTTCTACTATAGGGGTTTTGCAAAAATGGACCCCTAGGGGGCGTTGCGGAGGCTTAGAGACGTTATCGATATATATTCCCGTTTTTGAAGTATTAGACCTATAAACTGGAAATTTGGGTAGTACATTCCTTTCATGGAGTAGAGGTCTGCTACAATAGGGGTTTTGCGAAAATTGACTCCTAGGGGACGTTGCAGGGGCTTATAGATATTCTCATTTTTGAAGGATTAGACCTTATGAGCGATTTCCCCCAGAAGTCACTCCCTCACCGTCCTGCCTATCTAAAGGTGTGAGAGGAAACAAAGTAGGACTTGAAACTTCCATAATATTTTTTTTTATTATTCAAACACACTAATCAACCACAAGTTAAACCACAAGAGGATGCCCTAGGAGTGATATAAAGCAATAAACCCTAAGTGAAGAAGTGCGAGTAAACAGTTCAGTTTAACCTAATCAATCTTAGACTACAAATTTTCCCAATCCACTAATTTAGTATAGTGACAAACTCCGTTCTTAGTTTAAGTTATGAAAATCAATTCTATCTCACCTTCGTAGCGCCGCAACAGATTCTCAACTCCTTCTCTTTTACACTTAGAAAACTCTGACTTAATGTACTCTAACTAATCTACATATCAGAGTTTCTTCTTGAGAGGGATGGCTGTGAATTAAACGCGAATGCTAGCCCAAAGATTCTCCAAGAGCAGGGGTCGGCAACCTTTTGAGTTGGAAGAGCCAAAAATTACAATTTACAAAATTTCAAAGTTTTAAAAGAGCCACAAAATTTTTTCTTGCCAACAATAAATAGTACTTGCATAAATGAAGTTGTTTGATAAAAAAAATACTAATCTATTTATTCATAAGAAAAATATCTATTTATTCCTATATAAGCAGTAATTTTCACAATAAATTAGATAATATATATATATATATATATGGCATTATTAAATATATATAATTACTTATTATTTAAGTAAAAAATTTAAACAATTAAACATTTACTTACAACACTAACTTGTACTTCAATTACAAACAATTCAGCAGACAAATTCGATGGAAGCCATGGCTTTGCATGGTTATTCAAGTAGAAAGTTTAAACTTTACTAAACAATGTAGCTTGTACTTAAAAATAAAAAAAAGCAATAACATACATTAGAGCAAGGAAATTCAATGGGAACGTTGACTTTGCATGGTCTTACAAAGTTTGGATAAATTTGGCTCATAAATTGTTGTTTTAAGTTTCAAACACGACTCTCTAAATTTTCAATTGCTCTAGTTGGCTTCTTACTTTACTTTTAATTATATACACGCAAGAGAACGCTTGCTCGCACGAATATGTCTATCCGAAGATTCAACACTCCTATATAATGCCAACTTCTTCCCCTCATTATAGCAATAGGGAAGACTATTCCATGCGTCGAATATAAGTGCCCCTCAACTCATGGCATTTCTTTTAAAGCTGTCAACTTTTGTGGCGTTCAATACATACATTTCTGAACCTCCAACTTGCTTTCCAACTCTGTAAATTTTCCATTCCACAAAGCTTTACTTTTTAAATCGACCAATTGCATTTCTACAGATCCAGTATCAATTCCAAAAGGCTCAATGTGGACTTGGTTGCTATTTGTGTTGAAAGGATTTACTATGAATGCCAGAGTGGTTTTGTGAACTGCTCAAATCAGTCAGAAAATTGATCTTTAATTTTTTTTTATAATTTTTCTGAAGTAATTCGCGTCAACAGTTGCACTGGTTCTATCGCCATATTGCTTTAGAAATTGGAAATGAAGTAATTTACCACTCTCTGAATATCTTCTAAAAATAATTAAATTTTTTTCGAAACAAATAAATTCTTCTACCCAAACATAGGATGGGTTTTTTTCCCTTGCAGTTTTAGATTCAGCTCATTTAATTTCGCTGCGATATCCACCATAAAGTAAAATTTTTGCAACCATTTGTCGTTCTCTAATTCAGGGGGATTAATACCTTTTTTTATTGAGAAATGTATTTATTTCATTCACGTACAAAGCAAAACGTTTCAACGCCTTACTTTTGGAAAGCCATTGTACTTTATTGTGAAGAAGGTCGGAATACTGAGTCTCCATTTCGCTTAAGGTATCCGACTACGTTCGGAGCCGTGATTTTAAAAAAGTGCATAAATGGATAATTTTCATGATATTTAGCGTCACTTAGATTAAAATACATATATAAAATTGTTTTAAGGACATTTTGACAAAAAAATTTATTTAAATACAATATTTTGGCGAAAAAATAACTTAGAATAACCTTTTTTCAAAATGTTCTCCTTATATAAAAAATGCTTCTAAAATAATAATATTCTGTTTATACAAAGTAAAGACTTCTCCAGAAAGATTGGAATATTTTTTTTTTGAAAAATTCACATTATTTTCAGTTACAACCAATTGAAATAATTATATATCGGCGTTTTTTTTCTTACAATTTCTCCCCTCTGTTGTCGTTGACTTGGATAAACCCACTTCTAAGCTATAGATTTCAAAAATTCTTATTTGGCCTCTGTACAGAGATCTTAGCTATATACAGGCAAAATATTATTATAATAGAAGCATTTTTCACAAAAGGAGAATATTTTGAAAATGGGTCATTTTATGTTCATTTTTTGTCAAAATATTGTACTTAAATAATTTTTTATTGTAATAATATTCTTAAGACAATTTTATATACATTTTCTAATCTAAATGACACTAAATATCATAAATATTATCTATTTACACGCTAGTAGGTAGAAAAAGCCGATTCTGCTGTAAAGGCGGTTGCAGGCGGTTGTAGGCGGTTGCAGGCGGTTGTAGGCGGATGCAGGCGGTTGTAGACGGTTGCAGGCGGTCGACGGCAGTGCAGAGTTGAGTTGTTTCGTTCATACTGACGAGTTGAGTTGTTTTCTCCTGTTGAGTTGTTTCGTTCCTGCTGCCGAGTTGAGTTGTTCGTTCCTGCTGCTGAGTTGAGTTGTTCGTTCCTGCTGCTGAGTTGAGTTGTTTTCTCCTGTTGAGTTCAGTTGTTTCGTTCCTACTGACGAGTTGAGTTGTTTTTCTCCTGCATTGGCTTTGATTTTCGAGTTGAGGGGGCGAGTTGAATTGTTTTCTCCTACAGCTAAGTTGAGTTGTTTTTAAAAAATGTGCACAAAAAATGGAAGTATGGGAATGTTAAACGTGCTCATGGCGCCACCTATTGATTAAAATGTACACTAATTATAGATTTTAAAATGATGGAAGTAAATAACGCTCAAATAAAAAAAAAAAAAAAAATCCAGATTCAAACTCACGGCCTCAGATCAAAATGTCTCCACAGGACAATAGTTTTTCAGTTACGCTAACCATTATCCTATGAAGGCATACAGACCTGAAGAAAACTTATGTTTATAATCTCATGAATTTAATTTTGCAGGCGAAGCAGACGGCGACATGTTTTAAAATCATTTTCTTGATTAAAATGAAATAAAAAAAATATTTAATTTATATTATTTTAATAATGTGTAAATTTTAATTCAGTATAATGATTACATACACACACAGTAAAGATACAAAGTAAATTGATTATTCAGAAAAATGTGCCGTAGTATACTCGTCATCAGCGTGAACGGGTTACGATTTAACTTGTTTTAGCTTGTCTGATCTTGATTCTACAAGACGGCGACTGAATTCTACGTCAGAAATTATCTCAATGCTTAGAGCGGATGAATACATTGCTTTCAACCACTCAGCGAACGCAGCTCAAGTGTAATTCGGTTGATATGCGTTAGACACTTATCACATTTTAGTTCACAATTCATTTCGTTTGTTAGTATTGCGGTGGGCTGTATTCAACAAGAAAAAAATATGGTGATGTCTGAAACACATAGTGAACAACGAAAGTTTGGAAAAGCCGGGGAATCTTCTGTAAATAAGAAAGCCAGAAGAGAAGTTTCAAAAGTAAGTAACAAAATTAAATAAATTTAATATGTAATTTTTATAATGTTTTTTACACATTTCTGATCTTTATTAATTTTGATATATTATTTTCAGAAGTATGGAAAATTTACCGAATATTGCATACCAGATGGAGTATTTCCAATTGGAGATGATGTTTTTGTCTTTGCAAGCACCTATTATGATTCCGTATCAGTACACATAAGACGTTTCAAGAAATATGGCAAAACATACTACCCAACTCCTGAGGGAATAACATTAGACCCACGGTGGATCGAATATATCATGCGTAAAAAGAAAGAGCCGGAATCACTGGAGGAATTACCAAGTGGACTTTTCCCTCCTGAACGACACATTCAAATAACTAGTGAGAACTTCATTGATTTTACTTTCAAGCGCATTAAATACAGTCCGGATAAAGAGCCCCCTTTTAAAGAAATAACCATATCCCGAGAGCAGTGGGCTGAAATGATTAAAAAATATGGTGCTATTGAAAATGCTGCTATAGACAATATGTTTCAGTGTATGGACTTTTTAACTGCATATAAAACCTTCTGCGAAGGCCCCATAGAAAATACATTACCTTCTTCTTTGGATGTTAGTCTGGGTCAACAATACTTGACGCAAATTTTGAAAAAAATCTATTTGTAGCCTCCTGAACGAAAAAGGACTGAAACAGCCTCAGACTTTCGCTGAGGAGTTATGGGGAATCGCGAAGAAACATTTAATTCATATGTTTCATCACTTGAAGCTAATGAGATAGCTGATTGTTTTTATCATAATCTTTTGAAAATGAACACTTTTTATTGTTAAAACCTGTACATTATGTAACTCAAGAATTTTTAAAAAATCTTCGCTTGGATATTATTTTAAGAGAAGTAAGAGACATGTTATGTCCACCTGATTGTTTTGAATACTATGAGGATTTTGTTTAAAGATTTTTATAAGATTCACACAATATTTTGTTTTTATAAATTTGAATAAAATTCTTTTTTTTTATATGCTGAATTTGAATTCTTATTATTTTTATTGTTTGTTAGTTTAATTTATGTTGAAATCGTTTCACATCTTAAAAATAAATAAGAGTATTTTTAAAAGAAATTATCAAAGTATGTACAAGTGATATTTTAAATGTATTTCATATGAAAGTGAGAAAATTTATGCTCATGTTTTTATACATAAACTTTTTGCCTTTCCCCAAAAGTATATAATAATATAACTATTCATTGTAATAGTCATTCAATCAAGTTCTTTTCATCGGTAACAATGCATCAAGATTTAGCAGCGTTTTACGAAAATCCTGAAGTTCCAAATAGCTTCGGGGGTGTGGAAGCATTACATCGCTCTGTAAAAGGGAAATATAGTAAAAAAGATGTGAAACATTGGTTATCGCAGAAAGATGCTTACACTCTTCATAAACCTGTTCGACATAAGTTTCAGCGGAATCGAGTGTTTGTAAGTGATATTGATCGTCAGTTTCAAGCGGATTTAGTCGATATGCAATCTTTAGCAGAATTTAATAAAGGGTATAAGTATTTGTTAACTTGCATTGATTTATTTTCAAAATTTGCTTGGGCAGTTCCTCTGAAAGATAAATTTGGAAAAAGTGTAAAAGTCTGGGCTAGAAATTATTTTTAAAGAAAGGAAGCCTAAAGTGTTGCAAACAGATGCCGGTAAGGAGTTTTTAAATAAAATAGTTCAAAATTATTTAAAAAATCTGAATGTAAATTTTTTTTTACAAATAACGAAACAAAAGCTAGCATTGTTGAAAGGTTTAATCGGACATTAAAAACAAAAATGTGGAAATATTTCACTGAATTTAACACTAAAAATTACATCGACGTCATTGATAAATTAATACACAGTTATAATCACTCGTATCACCGTTCAATTAAAATGGAACCTGTTTCTGTAAGTAGACATAACCGAAAGCAGGTATTAAAAAATTTATACGGTGGTCTAAGAAATGAGAAACCTAAAGCCCCTAGATTTAAAATTGGTGATGTTGTACGCATTAATAAACAAAAACTTCACTTTGAAAAAGGATACGAACAAAACTGGAGAAGAGAACTTTTCATAGTTTTGAAATCGTGCAAAGAATTCCGATTGTTTATAGATTAAAAGATTTACAAGGTGAAGAGATTAAAGGTACTTATTACGAAGCAGAATTACAAAAAGTTGTCGACTCTGGTTTCTACCCTGTAGAGAATGTTATCAAACAAAGAAAAAGAGAGGAGGAATCACTGAATATTTTGTTAAATTTTTAGGCTATCCTGAAAAATTTAATGAATGGGTGACTGATATTCAAAAAGTATAAATAGTTAAACTTTTTTATTGCCAACTCATTTTCAAAATGTCTTTCTACGTAACATTACCTTCTGATAGTTCTATGCATTTCTTTCCAGAAAACAAAATATCTCATTTCAAAACTCAATTACCCTCTCCTGTTTGTTTAAATGGTGAATGGGAAGTGGGATTGTCTGAAATAATCTACCCTCATTCTTGGCTTAACGTAAATGAAACTAACAATTATTTTCTATACAAAGCTGGTGACGGCAATATCTCTTCAACTGTTAAGCGAACAATTGATGTGGGTTGTTATGAAACAATGTTAGATATTATATCAAACCGTACAACTTGCTTTACCCAAAAATCCTAATCGGTTCACAATAATTTACAATAAAGCAACAAAACGGGTGAAAATTAATGCAGTTCAAGGTAGCAGCCTTCACTTAGAGAATTTAGGCGAATTGTTAGGATTCAAACGCAATGCAATTATAATAGGTAACATGAAAAGCGAATTCGTTGCTGATGCATGGTCTAATTTTTCAGTTTTTTACGTTTACTCCGATCTAATTTCACCCCAAATTGTGGGGGGATACACAGGCTCCTTTATTGCGAATCGTTCGCACTAAAGGTAAAGACGGGGAAACGATTAGTCAATACTATGATAGACCTCAATACTTACCTTTGGTGAGACACTCGTTTCAAACATATTCAATCTGAACTGAGACTCAATTCTGGTGATTTTGTTCCCTTTGAAAGAGGTAAAGTGATCATAGTGCTTCCTTTTCGCATGAGGCAAATACTATAAATAAAGCAATGCATTTCTCATACCCTCATTTGGAGATAAAAGACCAAGATGAGTGTACCATACGTTTGCTGTACTAAAAGATTTGAAGACCATTATGCAGGTCAAATAGGTTCGGGTTTGACTCATTACAAGGGCATTAATTTTCAAAAGGGTTATGGAATCGGAGGAATATTTCGTCGATTGTTTAGAGCAGCTTTTACCTTTTTTTAGTAAAAGGAGGTAAAACTATTGGAAAAAGAAGTATTAATGACAGGGAGTCGTGTTGCCTCTGATGTATTGTCAGGAGAAAATTTTAAAGAAGCTGTAAAAACAAGAAGCAAAGAAAGTGGAAAAAATTAGCTCAGAAAGCTATTGATAGAGTTCAGTCTATGGTAGGAAAAGGACAGTATAAAAGAAAGCGTAAGAAACAGAAAAATTCATTTCATCCAAAGCACGTAAAGTGAGTGTACGTGACATTTTCGACTCGTAAAAATGGCATTTATTCTTAAAGATTCTCCTGAATGTGTTAAATCTGAATTGGAACTTTTCAACTTACCAGGAACTCAAACAGTTATTCAAGATGGGCAGTGGAAACAATTTCATCCTCTTTCTAACGTTTTCGATAATGCACCTGTAGAATTTCACATTTCCGGAAGTGCAGAAGATTACATAGATCTCAGTCAAACACAATTATACGTAAAAGCGAAAATAGTAAAAGTGGACAAGACGCCTATTACTAAAGATGATACTATAGGACCTGTGAATTTATTTCTACATTCACTATTTTCTCAAGTAGATGTATCCTTAAATGATCGCGTGGTTTCCAATTCCTGTAATACATATCCCTATCGATCTTATATTGAAACTCTCTTAAACCATGGATATGACAGCAAAACTTCCCAGTTAACGGCTGAACTATTTTACAAGGATTCTGATGATGGTCTCAAGAAAAGAACCGAATTTTTTAAAGAAAGTGCCACTGTAGACAGGATTGGTTGTATACATTCGGATTTATTTCATCAAGATCGTCTTTTACTCAATTTAGTGGATTTGAAAATAAAATTAATACGAAGCAAGCCCAATTTTGTTTACAAGGATCTGAGGGATTTAAAGTTGTTTTGGATCATGTTTCTTTATTCATACGAAAAGTTCGTGTGAATCCTGGAGTTATTCTTGGTCATGCGAAAGCACTGGAAAAAACAAGCGCAAAATAACCCATTAACCGAGTTCTGTGCAAGGTGTATTCGATTCCTAAAGGAAGCATGTCTTTTATTCAAGATAACATATTTTCAGGCCAAATGCCAAAAACACTTTTTGTAGGATGTGTAGATAATGAAGTTTTTCACGGAGCATTTTCAAAATCTCCTTATGAGTTTAAACATTTTAATTTAAATTTTATTGGAGTGTATGTGGATGGACAACCAGTGCCTCACAATCCATTAGAACTCGATTTTTCTAAAGATCAATACATACGGGCCTATCAAACTCTATTTATTGGGACAGATCGAATGGGTCAAGACAGAGGTATATTTATTTCTAGAAAAGAATATAAAGATTCAAATACATTGTTTGGATTTAACCTCTCACCGGATTTATGTTCTTCAGGAGAACATTTAAGTCTGATAAAACATAGCAATTTGCGATTAGAATTAAAATTCAGCAAATCTTTAGAACAAACCGTATGTGTTATCGTTTTTGCCGAGTTTGAAAATTTAATCGAAATAAACAAATCGAGAAATATCTTGTATGATTTCGGAAATTAAAGAATGGATGGAATGCAAATGTATACAGTTTTATCTCAAGAGAAGACAACGTCCCCCTATTTTCAAGGTGTTTATTCTAGAGATACGCTCCCTCCTCTGGAAGAAAACATGTGTGCTATTGTGAATTCTGATGACTCATCACAACCTGGAACACACTGGTTAGCATTATTTGTAAATGATAAAAGAGAATTAGAATTTTATGACTCGTTTGGACAACCTCCTGTATTCTATAACATTAGTACTACAACCTATTTAGATGTATTATGGAATTCTAAAGTGTTTCAATCACCAACATCTAATGTTTGTGGGCAATACTGTATTTACTTTTATTCAAACGCAGCCAAGACTATTCTATGCATTATATTTTGAATCAATTGTATATAAATGATTTTCAAATGTATCAATTTGTAAAGAAAAATATGGTGTAAGATTTGTATTTAGAAAATAAAAAAAAAATGGAATGAAACTAAATATGTGTGTGTCTTTTATTTTCTTTAATTTTTTTTCTATTTTCTATTTATTTTCTTATGATAATTTTTTTTTCTTCTAAAAAAAAATTAATATTTTTCTATGTTAAATTTCTTTTTTCTCTCAAAAAAAAAAAAAATTTTTTTTTCTATGATAAATTTTTCACCCAAAAAGATTAATATAATTTTATTTAATTATATATTTGAAACTTTTAAATTTTATCAAATAAGTATATTTTCTTCAGCAAAAGAAAACTGTTCAAATCATAAAGAGACAACTGAGACAATTTTTTTTTTAATCAAATGAGTATCATTTATTTCAAAGTTTCAACCATGCATTTCTGCGAGCATACATTATTGGTTTCTTAATAATTTTGTTATTCTGATACAATTTTTTTATTTACATCTAGATTTTTCGGTAAATTTACATCATTCAAAGCTCTTAAAAATACATATTTTCCTTCAGGTGCTGATTTTCGATTCCGTAGAAAATCATTCACGAGGAATGCAATATTGCTTCCTGGAATAACAGTGTTTTTGTAAATAATTTCACCATCAGAATTCCAACTGAAAGATTCTTGAAGCTTTAAAAACTGGAAAATATTTTTTGCTTTTTCTTTATACCTAGCTGGAACAATTCTAAAAATTTCCTCCTCAAACACTTCTTTTTCCGTCTTTACTACTGACTCTTTTAGATTTTCTTTTAATGATTCTGTTTCTTAATTTTCTGATAGAGATGCTGCATTTGGAAATGGTTCAGACTCTCTTCGATTTTCGTTAGAAAAGTGCGTATATTTTGTAAAACTTGTAAATAGAGAATTGTTTTTCTTCTTCCGTTAAATCCTTATTATGGAGAATGTTTTTCATGCGTTGATCAAGTTCCGATAAGTGTTCCGTTACTTGAACTCTTTCTTCGGGTACCAGTACAAATTTTTGCTAAATTCCATTTTTGAATTAAAGAACTGATGACTGAAATAGCTGCAGGCAATAAAATATTTAAGAATCCTTCTCCTTTTTGAATTAAAATTTTCTTTTTCTCGTAAAGAGGTGTTTTTTTGTTAGAAAGTTATCTTAAGCTTTCTTTATAGGAGATAAACGATTTTTTTAATTTTAATCAATGATATGTTACCACATAAAACATTCAGCACACACTCGCACAAAGTTTTTATTTCTTTCTTTGAACACTTTTTCAAAATAGATTTTTGGGTGTTTTGTTTTAGAAATTAGTTTTAAGAGCTCTAAAGTTTGTTCTGAACACACCGGCATCTTGTGAACTATTGAATATTCATTGAACAATTTGAATCTATTTATATGCTTCAAAGTAATGGGTCATCGAGGTTGATATACATAAAAAACATCTCCAGGAAACATACCTGTGCGCACACGCAAGGATTCATCAGTTTCAGGTTTTTAAATCAATAGTAAGTAAGTATCCGTACGGTTTTGATGTGGCTTCTGCGTAACATTCTTGAAAAATTTCACTTTACGAGGATACAATTGGCGACCTAAATGTGTAATTTGGGATTGATCTCTTCGATTCTTAAATAATACAAGATAATGAGCGTTTAAGGAAATTTCTCTAATTTCTTTCCCTTTATGAAAAATATTCTGTACCACAAAAATTATACTTAAATTTCTGTGATGCGAAAATTTTACAAATAATTTTGTTAATTGGGGATCATTTCCTAACTCTCCCATAAGATCGTCTATAACAATTAACGCATCCGAATACTGGTGCAAATTAGAGGATACCTTCATGAAAGGAAATATTCGGCATTTCTTCATACAACGCTTGGTAAACTCCATAACACCAAATTATATTTTTAGGAAAGGGTTTAATCATTTTATTTTCGATTAATTTTTTAACGAACTGACTTTTACCGCTACCAGATGGCCCAGCCAAGATTAAAGTAAATGGATGAACTAATTTGAGAGAATCCATGATTAAACTAAATAATTTTATGAATGATGTTGCTATTTATACTACGAGTCACTTAATTCTATAAATTTCATTTTGTGTGATACCGAAAGGAAAATTCATAAATTCTTTCCCTGTCCGTAATCATATCTGTTGTATCCTGTATTTTCCTGTCTTGATTCGTTACCAGATAAAAGTGAGATCATGATATACATTCAGTAGAATATTTTCTCATGGTGTTTGATGGATTACAGCAGGTGGGGTTGGGGACAGAGTACATGGCCTTGGGTGTCATTGTTCATTGTTGGGATTCTGGTCTGCGACGTCAGTGGGTCTGTAGTCTTAATGGGCTGGACGAAACCCCGCTGTTCATCTTTTGACTGAGTTCGTCTGACTCGATACATCGGCGCCTCAAAAACGGCGGGTGGTAAGGGGGTCAGGTGTTCGGGCGGACCTTGTGTCGCCAGTGAGTGTGAGAGGGTCAGAGAGAGAGCTATTGTCAGATTCGAACCAATGAGGACGCTAATGAGTCTGCGGGCCGTGTGCAGATTTCTGTTGGGTCGACCAATGAGAAATGACGAGGGGGTGTAGTGGACCCACCTCTGGAGTTTAAAAGGGGTTGGTGGGAGATATCCATTCCAATTTGCTCTATCGATTCTATGTATTGCGCCTGATCGTCACAGAGTAGCAGAACACAAAATTTGATTGCTGATTTAGTAGTGTGTGTGTGTTTAGCAACGTTCTATAAGTTCTACGTCTTCATTATGTATACTTGTAATATTTGTGGAAAAACTTCGTTACAAACTATGTTTTAAAACGCCATACATTACAAGTTCATGAAAACAATGCTGTCCTTCAATGTGCGGATTGTAGTAAAAAATTCGTCCGAGAAAGGGACTTAAAAAGGCACAGAGACTCTGTGCATCCAACCGAGAAAATTACTTGTAAATTTTGCTATACGTCCTTTACCCGTAAAGACAACTTATTGAAACATTTGAACAATAAAAGATGCGAAAGAAAGTTGGAGAAAGAAGCGGGGAAAAGAAAGAGAGTGGATTTGTCTGTATCAAGTTGGAAAAAGAAAACACAGTTGTTCACATCTGCTGAAAACTCTACGGCTGATCCTGAAAATATCTTCTTACCACCAAAAGAGAACGAGAGGGCTTTTCAAAAAGCATATAAAACTTTTAATCTTCCCAATAACGATAGTTCACTGGGGATAAAAAAGAGTTTCTACTCTTAAGAAAAGAAGAGACAATCTTTATTTTTCGCAATGAACTGGAAACTTACAAAGCTTTGAAAGTGAGTAAATGGGTTCATTGCATTTACTCGAAAGCGACAGATGCTGGAAAAATGATAAAAAGAACGTAGAATTCAAAACGCCGAATAATGAGGTATTACAAGAAACTAATCTCGCCAGACTTTATGACGACATGTCTGAGAAAATAGTGAAAGAAAGTGAGGATTTTGAAGGTAGAGACTCGGGCTGGACACTGGACGAAATCTTAAGACTCGAAGTCCGCACGAACCGTTATTCTCCTTTCAGAGGTTCATCATCCTTCATCGAGGTGCCGAAGCAGATCGCTGAAACAAAGGCAATCATCAATATCATCAATAAAAAGGACTCTCAGTGTTTCATGTGGTCTATTCTCGCAGCTCTTTACCCCAACACCAGCAACCCCAACAAAACGTCAAGTTATGTCCCCCACCTAAATAAGCTGAATTTTGATGGACTATCCTTTCCAACACCGCTTAACGAGGTGAAAAAATTTTCAAAAATGAACGATATAGGAATAAACATTTATTCTTTTGAAGAAGATTTAAAAATATTTCCTCTCCTCATTAGTGATATAGTGTGTGAGAAACACATAGATTTGCTTTACGTAAAAAATGGAGAGTTTGGACATTATTGTTTCATTAAAAGCTTATCTCGACTTGTTTCGAAACAACTCTCAAAACATCAACATAAAACATTTATATGTAAAAGATGTTTAAGTGCTTTCCAAACAGAATACAAACTTCTTCAACACAATGAGATGTGTATACATAAAAATCCTGCAAGGGTAGTAATGCCGTCAGAAACAAGTAAGTTTTTAAAATTTAAAAATTTTCAACATTGTTTAAAAATACCTTTTGTTGTATATGCGGATTTCGAGTGTGTAACTAGGAAAACTGATACTTGCTGTCCTAATCCAAACTTTTCCTTTACAAATATTTATGAAAAACATGTCCCAATAGGTTTTGTTATTTTATCAGTTATCAAGGGGGCATTATAAAGATCCAGTAGTATATAGAGGTATTGATGCCCCAAAAATTTTTATTGAAAAGTTAGAAAAAGATGCAATAGAAATTGAAAATATTTATAAAAAATCAAAACCGTTATTACCTCTTACTGAATCAGAAAAGCAATTGTATGATAATGCTAATAATTGTTATGTTTGTAGTCAAACCTTTCACGAAAACAATATCAAGGTTAGGGATCATAATCATGTTACTCAAAAATTTAATGGCCCTTGTTGCAATAGTTGTAATTTAGCAATGAAAGCCCCCAAATTTTTGCCTGTTTTCTTCCATAATCTTTCAGGATATGACGCCCATATTTTTTTATTAATGAGTTAGGATATGATGAAAAACAAATTAATTTAATTCGAACACCGAAGAAAAATATATTTCCTTCAGTAAAAATATTTCAAATGATTTTCAGTTAAGGTTTTTAGATTCTTTCAAATTCATGTCTTCTAGTTTGGAAAATTTGATAAAAACACTAAAAAAGATGAATTTAAATATATGAAACATTATTTTGACTCAGAAAAATAGATTTACTTTTAAGAAAGGGAGTTTTTCCGTATGATTATTTTGATAGTTTTGAAAAGTGTAAAGATTCTTGTTTACCACCTATTAGCAAATTTTACAATAAACTAAATGAGGAGGCTATAAGTGTAGAAGATTATAATCATGCATGTAAAGTATTTAATGAATTTCATTTAAATAATCTTCGTGAATACTGTGATCTATATGTAAAAACAGATGTTCTATTGTTAACAGATCTCTTTGAAAACTTTCGGAAAATATGCATGCAAACTTATAAACTTGACCCCTAACTACTTTGGAACCAAAAACAAAATATGTTCTCCATTATTCTAATTTAAAGCTTTATTTAAAATTAGGGTTAGTCTTGAAAAAAATTCATCGCGTTTTAAAATTTTTCAATCTCCTTGGCTTAAAAATTACATAGATTATAATACTAAATTAAGAACTAAACCTGTAAATGACTTTCAAAAGGATTATTACAAACTAATGAATAATAGCATTTTCGGGAAAACGATGGAAAATGTAAGAAGAGTAGATATACGTTTATGTTCAACAGAAGAGCAGGCTCGAAAGTTAATAGCGAAATCAAATTTTAATCGACGCACAATATTTTCTGAAAAACTTAATGGCCGTCCATCTAAAAAAAAACCCAAATCAAATTTTTCAAAACCAATACAGGTAGGAATGGTAATTAGATATATCAAAAGTTCTAATGTATTCTTTTCACTATGAGTACATGAAGCACCGTTATGACTCAAAAAGTACGGCTCATGTATACAGACACCGATTCTTTTATATATGAAATAAAAACTGATGATTTTTATAGTGACATGAAAGAGGATATTAACTTATATGATACTTCAGACTATGATGAAAACAATATTTATAATTTACCTCTTGTTAACAAAAAGTCATCGGGAAAATGAAGGATGAAAATAAAGGAAATATTATGACAGAATATGTAGGATTAAAATCGAAAATGTATGCTTACAAAACAAACAATAAGATTGAAAAGCGGTTAAAAGGAATTAAAAACAAACTATAAAAAATAAAATAACATTTGAGGACTACAAAGCTTGTCTTTTAATGAAAAAAAAATAAAATATGTTGACATGAACTTAATTAGATCCAAATTTCATTCATTACATTCAATAAAGCAAAACAAACTTGCTCTGTCATATAAAGATGACAAAAGGTTTATTAATGGTGATGGCATTACTACTCTTGCACATGGTCATTGGTCGTTGATGAATTTAGAACTATTTAATGAGCTGTAGGACATAAAATCCAATAATGGGATTTTTTTTTGTGTGTATAAATAATTGATTGTAATGTAAAACGGAATGTTGTTTTTGTAAATAAACAACTTACTTTGTATCTTTACTGTACATGTATAATCATTACACTGAAATAAATTTTACAAATTGTTGTTCTCCTGTAATGTAAATATACGATTGTAATGTAAAACGCAATACAAGATGTTGATTTCTGAATAAACAATTTACTTTGTATCTTTACTGTGTGTGTGTAATCATTATATTGAATTAAAATTTACACATTATTAAAATAATATAAATTAAATATTTTTTATTTCATTTTAATTAAGAAAATGATTTTAAAAACACGTCGCCATCTACTTCGCCTGGAAAAGCCGTCTTGTAGAATCAAGATCAGACAAGCTAAAACAAGTTAAATCGTAACCCGTTCACGCTGATGACGAGTATACTACGGCACATTTTTCTGAATAATCAATTTACTTTGTATCTTTACTGTGTGTGTATGTAATCATTATACTGAATTAAAATTTACACATTATTAAAATAATATAAATTAAATATTTTTTTTTATTTCATTTTAATCAAGAAAATGATTTTAAAACATGTCGCCGTCTGCTTCGCCTGCAAAATTAAATTCATGAGATTATAAACATAAGTTTTCTTCAGGTCTGTATGCCTTCATAGGATAATGGTTAGCGTAACTGAAAAACTATTGTCCTGTGGAGACATTTTGATCTGAGGCCGTGAGTTTGAATCTGGATTTTTTTTTATTTGAGCGTTATTTATTTCAATCATTTTAAAATCTATAATTAGTGTACATTTTAATCAATAGGTGGCGCCATGAGCACGTTTAATATTCCCATACTTCCATTTTTTGTGCACATTTTTTAAAAACAACTCAACTTAGCTGTAGAAAAAAAAAAAACAATTCAACTCGCCCCCTCAACTCGAAAATCAAAGCCAATGCAGGAGAAAAACAACTCAACTCGTCAGTAGGAACGAAATAACTCAACTCGGCAGCAGGAACGAAACAACTCCACTCGGCAACATGAACGAAACAACTCAACAGGAGAAAACAACTCAACTCGGCAGCAGGAACGAAACAACTCAACTCGCCAGTAGGAACGAAACAACTCAACTCGTCAGTAGGAACGAAACAACTCAACTCTGCACTGCCGTCGACCGCCTACAACCGCCTACAACGCCTACAACCGCCTGCAACCGCCTACAACCGCCTACAACCGCCTGCAACCGCCTACAATGCCTACAACCGCCTGCAACCGCCTACAACCGCCTACAACCGCCTACAACCGCCTGCAACCGCCTGCACCGCCTTTACAGCAGAATCGGCTTTTTCTTCCTACTCACGCTTTTGCAAAATCATGGTTCCGAACGTAGTCGGATACCTTAATAATTCTTTAAACTGACGATGGTAGAGGGCTTTTGACAAGATGCTGTTAACAATCTTGATTACCAAAGTCATGACCTCAAGTTATCCGACCGGAAATGTTTGGGCACAAAGCGCTTCTTAGTGTATTATGCAGTGAAACGTAAGAATTTCGTGGTTTATTTTTCTCTGAAGAATCGTTGTTGCTCCTTTATTTTTTTCCTGTCATGCTTCTGGCTTCATCAGTTGCTATTGAAACAATTTTATTTAAATCGATCTTTTTATCTTCAAGGCATTTTTGCACGGAATTCGCTATATCTTCCCCTCTACTTTGTCCCGAGAACGGTAGCAATCCTAGAAGTTCTCTTTTTTTTTGTACCTTGGGAAGACATATACCAGACAAAAAGGGCAACTTGTACCGTGTCTTTTGCGTCATAAGACTCACCTACAGCAAGTGATAAAGCAGAAGAAAGATGAATATCTTCCACCTGCAAATATGCTACATTTGAAGACATTTTAGCTATTCTATCTTGTACTGTTTTAGCGGATAGTGGTAAATCTTTGATTTTTTTCAAGATTTCTGGTTTGTTTTTGAAATCACGAAACAATTCTTCAGATGCACGTATGAAGCAATCTGACATACTCGCCATCTGTGAATGGATTGCCTTTTTTGCAATTTCTTGTGATACCGCGAAGCTTGTTAGATAAACAATACTTGTAGATTGCGTCCAGTTACTTAACATAGAACTTGATTGCTGTTTTTGTTTTTGGAGCTCGTCGACAGCTTTTTTTCGTTCTTCACCGGCTGGATATTTACGACCAAACTGAGTATAATTTTTAGTGAAGTGTCTCTCTAAATTTTATATTTTATTGTGTGCGAGTTTTTCGTGGCAAATGAGACAAGTCGGAAGGCCATCTGAGTTGCATATGAAAGCGAACGACTCCTTCCAATCCTGATTGAATTCTCATCGTGCTCTTCTTCATGTTTTTTTTTGTAGATGCCATCCTTGCGGTGAAGCTGCTATAAAGAATTTTTACAATTCTTATTTAGGTATCCAAAACAGCAGATGATAAGTTTTGCAATCATTTACTATGACAGCGTATATCTACATAAATACGTTCGAGAAGCTGAAATATAATTTATCAAAAAATATTTTATAACGATATTTCCTAATTAAAAATACTTAACTAAATTAAATAAATAATTCTCTAATAATTTAATTATTAAAATAAATAATTTAGACATGAAACACACTATTTGTCTCACTCTCTCACGTACTTATTAACTATAAGTACATACAGTCACTCAAAAAAGTATTGGGTACACTAACAATTCATAGATTTTTATCATAATATTTTACTTAAACATACAAGTGAAACAAAAAAAAATAAGAAATACATGTTATTTTAGTAAATACAAATAATAATTTTAACAAAAACTCATACATTAATGCAATTATGGTTAAAATTGATAATAAAAGAAATCGAGTTGAAAAACGTGCTCAAAAAAGTATTGGGGCACTTCCCAATACATTAAGAAAAACAATTCAAACTTAGAAATTAATATCTTGCTGGGCCGCCCTTGGCTTTTATGACCTCTCGAAGTCTATTTGGCATGGATTGGATCAATTTTTTGCAAAACGGGTTTTCGATTTTGGTCCAGTCTTCGACCAAATATTTTCTTAAATCCTGCTTGTTAGAAATTCGGTGTTCATATAGTTTTTGTAGCAAATAATCCCACACATGCTCAATGGGATTAAGGTCTGGACTTTATGCAGGAATCTTAATAACAGTAGGACTGTGGTAGAGGCCCCATAACTTGTTAAAGTCTGCAGTATGTTTTGGATTATTATCTTGGTACAATTTAAAATGTCCTGAGATTCCCAGCTTCCTCGCACTTTGCCTTAAATTTCGCTTGAGAATGTCAAGATAGATATATTTATTCATTATACCATCAGTAAAATGTAAGTTCCTGACATAAGAGCTTGTCATGCAGCCCCAGACAATTTGGTTACCCTCTCCATATTTGATAATAGGCCGTAAATGTTTGACATGCATTGCAGTATTTGATTCCCGCCAAACTTTTTGCCTGCCACGCGATCCGAAAATGTTATATTTGCTTTCAGCAACAAAAATTACATTTCCTCAATATTTGGTTAGCTGCCTTACATATATTTTAGCAAATGCCAACCTAGCTTATTTATTTGCTTTGCTGATGTAGGGCTTTCTTTGAGGTACTCTGCCATGATACTTATGTCTTATTAAAACATTTTTGAGAGTTTCAGGATTTACTGATTTTCCGAACCTACTTTTACATTGCAAAGTCATTTGTACTACACTAGTTCTTGGATTAATGCGTACTTGTCTCACAATCCACCTCTCTTTCCGTTCATTAAATATATTTGGGGGCCCTGATCTTTTCTTATTTTCATCACTATCTGTTTTCTTGAACCTGTCAATGATGTTAAAAACAGTAGACTTATACTCAAATTGAAGATTTTTCCTATACAGCGAACCGATTTCTCTTCTTTCCAATAACTTATTACGAGATTTCGCACACCAACCGATATATACTGGTTTCTTGCCCTTTTTTCTATAAATAATCTTATCTGTTGAAACGCTTATGTTTAAACTTCCAGTCTAAGAAAAGTGGTGTGAAATTAAATTGTATTGATGCTCTGTATATTTGTTAAATTTCTCATTTCAAAAGTGTCCCAATACTTTTTTGACTCCAGTGTGCCTTTGAATTATATTTGAAAAGCTAGATCAAATTATAATTCTATAAAACTACTAAAAAAAATTTTTATAAACTGCACATCAAATGTTAAAATATTTCTTAATTCGTTTTGTTTTTGTTTTAATGTAATAATTATTTTTATAAATGGCTTTATAGTTATACGCATGCCAATACACGTCCCAGTACTTTTTGAGTGACTGTAGTTTCGTCTCTTCGTTGGTGTCGCCGACTGGTTCAACGGACTTGTCAGGACGTGTTTATCACGGCGCAGTCTGCACATTTTAGTTTTTTTTTTTTAATTTTGGCAAATATTAGATACTTATAGTTTGCGAGTAAAGGTGTCATGCCCAGCTGTGCCGAAATCAATGAAAATATATGTATTGCGAAACATATAATCAATCTAAAACTGCAAATACCTACCTACTTTGATCCTCAGAGTTCGAAAAATAGGTTTATTAAATAACAATTTATAAATACTTACACTTATAATTATAACTTTAACGCTAATTTTTATATAATAAAAGCTATTAAATAGATAAATATTAAAAAATACGTAATTTATTAAATATATATTTTATTAAAAACGCTTTCGCGGTATTATCCATCAGTAGTACTTTGTTTCTTTTTTGACATTCCTTATTGACTTCAAAAAAGTTGTTATGTATCTTATTTGGAAAAAATGTATAATATGTATTTTAAAAATATAATACTTATTATGTTACCTACCTTTACTTCGTTTTTTTTTTATTATTATATATGTACGTACATACCTTTGAGAAGGTAATTCATTTCTAACTCTTCTACTTGAAACATCAAACTATACGTCACAGCCAAAGCACTGGTAAAGACGACAAATTGTCTTGCGCCGAAAGCGAATTAAAACCTACATAGAAATATTTGACGACAGCATCATTTGAGAGCTTTTGACGGACTTGCGACAGTTTCGACGCGTGTCACGGGGGAGGGATGCGGTGAAAAGCGAATACAAGTGGCTAAGACAGTGTTTCTCAAACTGTGGGGCGCGCCCCCCTGGGGGGGCGCGATATACCTACAAGGGGGGCGCGAGAATATCGAAAATAAAACATTTAAAAAAATTTATTTACTAGAATGAAGTAAAACAAAATACTTTCTGACATAATAAAAAATATACACATTTACACGGAAGTAATATATATATATATATATATATATATATATATATATATATATATATATATATATATATATATATATATATATATATATATATATATATATATATATAATTATCTGCGATTTTACATCATTAAAAATAAAATCTTATACTTCAAAACCTCATTTTTTAGCTATCTTTGATACTATAACCAAATAAAAAACGTTTTATTCGATTTGCTGTAATCCCATGATGAGAGATTTTTTTATTACGTTTCTTTTCAAAGCGGAAATGCTACTCTTTCAGAGGAAAGACAAAACCCAGACCCATAATCAAAAAAATTTTTAGGAATATAAAAAATTCATCACTGTTATATATTATTGCCATCAGCTGTAGGCAGCAGAATGTATTTGCTGCGGTTTGACCTTCGAGCGAGCTTGTACGGTTAGTTACGTCCCTGCTCTTACGTATTTGTGTTTTCATTTAGGGAAGTTTGAAGGATTACTAAGCCAAGCATAATAAAAAACGTTTTACATCATTTTTAGAACATCCATATTGTAATAAATACACTTTTAATCCGGGAGCGGTCACGCCCAGCACAGAGTACACGAAATCGGTAATTCTGGCAAAACTGTTTAATTGTTACCAATGGCTCTGACACTATCCTCCTGTTTGACAATCTTAACGTGAACTAAAATATATTTGTCACATATCTTCCTCTTTTTTGGGAGTGACAGACGTTTTTTTTACGATCTTAAGGTACTTGTTTTGTCTGAGTTCCCGGTGTGATAACTTTTTTTCCGAAATTTTTTCTGTGTCCTTGAAAGTAGGTGAGTATATTTTCTCTTAATTATAAATTATTCACTGGAATTACGATTTTTATTGTGTACTATAAAAATAAATATAAAAAAAGATTGGGGTGACTCAATAACCCCGCTCGACCATTAGTATCGAGTGCGCGTCTGCTCCAGGGTTAAAACATGTTTAAGTCTTTTCGCTTTAAATATTAAAAATAATACAATTATTCTTCATCAGAATTTTTTTATTGTTCATTATTCAACATCAATTCTAAATGCTAATTCTTTGAGGCTTAAAATTACAGTTCGCACTAATTATAATTTGAGCAATCATTTTAAAAAAATGATTTTACATTTTTGTAAACATTGTCGCACACTTGGCTTTCCTCTCCTTACATTTAAGCGATTATATCAATAATGTTTTATTTTCTTATAAATGAACTTGTGCAAAGAGCGGATACTTCAGCCGGTATACTTTTAATGTATCAGTGCTACACAGAGTATTTTATAACTAATTAATTAATACTAAATTAAGAACAAGTTTAATAAGTATTAGCGACTTCCATCGGCTTGTCTTACAGAGCAAAGTTTTTCAAAGGAATGCTTATGAATAGAAATTGACCCTCTGAGTTCTTTTTCTACATTTAGCTGATATCTATATTTTGTCTTCTAAGCAACCACCGCATTTTGCAATATGTTCCAATTTAAAAATTAGAGAAAGGAAAAATAATATAATAATTATCCTATTACTTATTTTTTTTTTTGCTTAAAAGTAATATATACAAAATTTAATACTTATGTCATGAATTTGTACGGTTTATAATAAAGATTGTTGCTTTAGCATCAAAGTGCACTATGATTGCATTCAGTACATTATTAATGTATAAGGGGGGCGCGATAAAAATTGTGAATGAAAAGGGGGGCGCCAGTATTGAAAGTTTGAGAAGCACTGGGCTAAGAGATAGAACCGGTGCCTATTCCTCGTTAATAGGCGTTGAATAGGCGTTGTTCTTTGGGCGTCCGGACTGTAAGAACAATCCTCAATCCCATATCGTGAAAGTCTATGATGCTGGGCTTGACGAAAGTGGTGTTTTCCATTCTGCTGAGTGGCATGTTGGTGATTGGTCGAGCGATGGAATCCGGGAGGCGTGGCTTAGGTTCTTCATCTGGGTGGAGAGTTTTAGAGTTTTTTGGCTTGGCTGAGAGCTAAGAGGTTGCACCTCGTTAATCAATTCAAAATGATTTTTAAATGGGGTTTTTTTTTTATAAAATAAAATATAATTGCGTATGGAACTGAAGAGCCGCCGCTTCACATCTAAAGAGCCGCATGTGACCCGCGAGCCGCAGGTTGCCGACCCCTGCCAGGAGAATTAGTGTGAAGGTCGCGTAAGGACCCGTCACAACCTATGAACTTGTTATTTGGTAGGTACGTTCCTTTCATGAAGTAGAGGCCTGCTACTATAGGGGTTTTACGAAAATTAACCCCTAGGGGGCGTTGTGGAAGCTTATCGATAAACATTCCCGTTTTTGAAGTATTAGCCCTATAAACTGGAAATCTGGGTAGTACATTCCTTTCACGGAGTAGAGGTCTGCTACAATAGGGTTTTGCGAAAATTGATCCCTAGGGGGCGTTCGGGGGCTTAAGGTGCGTTTTAGATAAATATTCCCGTTTTTAAAGCATTAGACAAGCAAACTTGAAATTTGAAAGGCCCGTTCTTTTTATAGAGTAGAGATCCGCTACAATATTGATTTTTCGAAAATGACCCGTAAGGGGCGTTGCGGGAGATTAAGAGGTGTTATAGGTAAATATTCCCGTTTTTTAACCATTAGACATATAAACTTGAAATTTTATATGTATATTCCTTTTATGGAATAGAGGTCCGCTGCAATAGAGATTTTGCGAAAATTTACCCCTAAGTGGGCTTGTAGCTAAATATTATCGTTTTCAAACTATTAAACATATAAACTTGAAATTTGGTCGGCATATTCTTTTCATTTTATAGAGGTCTACTACAATAGGGGTTTTGCGAAAATTGACCCCTAAGGGATGTTACGGGGGCATAAAGGGCTTCATAGATAAAAAAAATTTCAACTATTAGATGAACAATCAAAATTTGGTATACACAGTCCTTTCAAGTATTAGACGTCCACTATAAAAGGGGTTTTACGAAAATTGGTCCCATTGTGTGTGTGTGGGGGGTAAGTGGCGTTATAGATACGTATACCCATTTTTGGAATATTAGACCATAAAATTTGAAATTTGGTATACACGGTCCTTTCAAGAATTAGAGGTCCGCTTCAAAAGAGGTTTTGCGAAAATTAACTCCTAAGAGGTCGTCTTAAGGGGATAAATGTTCCCCTTTTTGATCTATTGTACCTACAAACTTGAAATTTGGTAGGCACTTCCTTTTTCTAAGTAGAGAACGACCATCATTGCGGAGGCATAAGAAATCTTATAGTTAAGTATTCCATTTTTTGAACTATGCGACGTACCAACTTGAAATTTGGTAGGCACTTTCCTTTTTCTAAGTAGAGAACGACCATCATCGCGGAGGCATAAGAAATCTTATAGTTAAGTATTCCATTTTTGAACTATGCGACGTACCAACTTGAAATTTGGTAGGCACTTTCCTTTTCTAAGTAGAGAACGACCATCATTGCGGAGGCATAAGAAATCTTATAGTTAAGTATTCCATTTTTTGAACTATGCGACGTACCAACTTGAAAAGGCACTTTCCTTTTTCTAAGTAGAGAACGACCATCATTGCGGATGCATAAGAAATCTTATAGTTAAGTATTCCATTTTTTTTGAACTATAAGCACTTATCCATTTTTTTTTTCTTGAAATTTAGAGAACGACCATCATTGCGGAGGCATAAGAAATCTTATAGTTAAGTATTCCATTTTTTGAACTATGCGACGTACCAACTTGAAATTTGGTAGGCACTTTCCTTTTTCTAAGTAGAGAACGACCATCATTGCGGAGGCATAAGAAATCTTATAGTTAAGTATTCCATTTTTTTGAACTATGCGACGTACCAACTTGAAATTTGGTAGGCACTTTCTTTTTTCTAAGTAGAGAACGACCATCATTGCGGAGGCATAAGAAATCTTATAGTTAAGTATTCCATTTTTTGAACTATGCGACGTACCAACTTGAAATTTGGTAGGCACTTTCCTTTTCTAAGTAGAGAACGACCATCATTGCGGAGGCATAAGAAATCTTATAGTTAAGTATTCCATTTTTTGAACTATGCGACGTACCAACTTGAAATTTGGTAGGCACTTTCCTTTTTCTAAGTAGAGAACGACCATCATTGCGGAGGCATAAGAAATCTTATAGTTAAGTATTCCATTTTTTGAACTATGCGACGTACCAACTTGAAATTTGGTAGGCACTTTCCTTTTTCTAAGTAGAGAACGACCATCATTGCGGAGGCATAAGAAATCTTATAGTTAAGTATTCCATTTTTTGAACTATGCGACGTACCAACTTGAAATTTGGTAGGCACTTTCCTTTTTCTAAGTAGAGAACGACCATCATTGCGGAGGCATAAGAAATCTTATAGTTAAGTATTCCATTTTTTGAACTATGCGACGTACCAACTTGAAATTTGGTAGGCACTTTCCTTTTTCTAAGTAGAGAACGACCATCATTGCGGAGGCATAAGAAATCTTATAGTTAAGTATTCCATTTTTTGAACTATGCGACGTACCAACTTGAAATTTGGTAGGCACTTTCCTTTTCTAAGTAGAGAACGACCATCATTGCGGAGGCATAAGAAATCTTATAGTTAAGTATTCCATTTTTTGAACTATTCCATTTTTTAGAGAACGACCATCATTGCGGAGGCATAAGAAATCTTATAGTTAAGTATTCCATTTTTTGAACTATGCGACGTACCAACTTGAAATTTGGTAGGCACTTTCCTTTTTCTAAGTAGAGAACGACCGAGGCATAAGAAATCATCATTGACCATCGGAGGCATAAGAAATCTTATAGTTAAGTATTCCATTTTTTGAACTATGCGACGTACCAACTTGAAATTTGGTAGGCACTTTCCTTTTTCTAAGTAGAGAACGACCATCATTGCGGAGGCATAAGAAATCTTATAGTTAAGTATTCCATTTTTTGAACTATGCGACGTACCAACTTGAAATTTGGTAGGCACTTTCCTTTTTCTAAGTAGAGAACGACCATCATTGCGGAGGCATAAGAAATCTTATAGTTAAGTATTCCATTTTTTGAACTATGCGACGTACCAACTTGAAATTTGGTAGGCACTTTCCTTTTCTAAGTAGAGAACGACCATCATTGCGGAGGCATAAGAAATCTTATAGTTAAGTATTCCATTTTTTGAACTATGCGACGTACCAACTTGAAATTTGGTAGGCACTTTCCTTTTTCTAAGTAGAGAACGACCATCATTGCGGAGGCATAAGAAATCTATAGTTAGTTGAACTATGCGACGTATTCTTGAAATTTTTTCAACTAGATTTTCAAGAGAACGACCATCATGCGACATTTTTTGTATCAACCAACTTGAAATTTGGTAGGCACTTTCCTTTTCTAAGTAGAGAACGACCATCATTGCGGAGGCATAAGAAATCTTATAGTTAAGTATTCCATTTTTTGAACTATGCGACGTACCAACTTGAAATTTTAGGCAAAGTAGAGAACGACCATTTGTATTCCATTTTTTGAACTATAGGCACTTTCTTTTTCTAAGTAGAGAACGACCATCATTGCGGAGGCATAAGAAATCTTATAGTTAAGTATTCCATTTTTGAACTATGCGACGTCTTGAAATTTGGTAGGCATTTTTTAGAGAAACATATTGCGGAGGCATAAGAAACGTATTCCAACTATGCGACGTACCAACTTGAAATTTGGTAGGCACTTTCCTTTTCTAAGTAGAGAACGACCATCATTGCGGAGGCATAAGAAATCTTATAGTTAAGTATTCCATTTTTTTGAACTATGCGACGTACCAACTTGAAATTTGGTAGGCACTTTTTTTTTTCTAAGTAGAGAACGACCATCATTGCGGAGGCATAAGAAATCTTATAGTTAAGTATTCCATTTTTTGAACTATGCGACGTACCAACTTGAAATTTGGTAGGCACTTTCCTTTTTTAAGTAGAGAACGACCATCATTGCGGAGGCATAAGAAATCTTATAGTTAAGTATTCCATTTTTTGAACTATGCGACGTACCAACTTGAAATTTTGGTAGAACGACCATCATTGCGGAGGCATAAGAAATCTTATAGTTAAGTATTCCATTTTTGAACTTGCGACGTACCAACTTGAAATTTGGTAGGTAGAGAACGACCATCATTGCGGAGGCATAAGAAATCTTATAGTTAAGTATTCCATTTTTTCAACTATGCGACGTAATAACTTGAAATTTGGTAGGCACTTTCCTATTTTTCTAAGTAGAGAACGACCATCATTGCCGAGGCATAAGAAATCTTATAGTTAAGTATTCCATTTTTTGAACTATGCGACGTACCAACTTGAAATTTGGTAGGCACTTTCCTTTTTCTAAGTAGAGAACGACCATCATTGCGGAGGCATAAGAAATCTTATAGTTAAGTATTCCATTTTTTGAATTATGCGACGTACCAACTTGAAATTTGGTAGGCACTTTCCTTTTTCTAAGTAGAGAACGACCATCATTGCGGAGGCATAAGAAATCTTATAGTTAAGTATTCCATTTTTTGAACTATGCGACGTACCAACTTGAAATTTGGTAGGCACTTTCCTTTTCTAAGTAGAGAACGACCATCATTGCGGAGGCATAAGAAATCTTATAGTTAAGTATTCCATTTTTTTTGAATTATGCGACGTACCAACTTGAAATTTGGTAGGCACTTTCCTTTTTCTAAGTAGAGAACGACCATCATTGCGGAGGCATAAGAAATCTTATAGTTAAGTATTCCATTTTTTGAACTATGCGACGTACCAACTTGAAATTTGGTAGGCACTTTCCTTTTCTAAGTAGAGAACGACCATCATTGCGGAGGCATAAGAAATCTTATAGTTAAGTATTCCCTTTTTTGAACTATGCGACGTACCAACTTGAAATTTGGTAGGCACTTCCTTTTTATGGAATAGAAAAAGAGTTTTCAAAAGAGTTGTGCAAAAATGGACTTTTAAGAGGAATTACAAAGGTTTAAGAAGGGACGTTTTAGTTAAAAAAAATTCCTGTTTTTAAATTGTTAGATCAACATACTTGAAATTTGGTAAGCATGTTTCTTTTTATGAATAGAGATCCACTAAGAATTTTTTTAGAGAAATTGAAACGTGACTTAAAGGGATGCGGGGCTTATCAACAGAAAAACTTCTATTTTTCCACTATTAGATTTAGATTTTAAATTGGGCATGCATGTTTTCTTTGTTGAATATTCACTAAAAAAGCTTTTTCGGAAATCCACTTTGGGTGAGGGTTTTACGAGAGCGTAAAAGATAATTCTGCTTCAATTTTAGAAATTCGAGTTCTGTTTTTTTTAATCAAAACGTGAGAGTCATAAGAATGTTTGTCAATACATTTGAACAGGTAAACAGTATATATTCATGCAATATCCTGAAATACCCAGCGAAGCGGGGATAATGGCTAGTTATACTATATAGCAGTGGTCTTCAAACTGTGTTCCACGGAACCCTGGAATTCCATGAGGTATACCTAGGGGGTTCTCCGAGTCACAATAAAAAAATCCAAAAGAAAATTATAAATGTGTATGCAAAAGGGATTCACTTTCTCTAAAATATTTTTATACCTACAAGAATTTAAAGCTTATCCCCGTTATTAAGGAACTGAATTTTTTATTCATACATAAGTTTATTTTGCAATACTTTTCAAGCTTTTATTATAATATAATAAAGAAATATTAAAACACACACACACGTTTTATCTTTATGTATATATATATACACTCTATAACAAAAAAAACGACGCACCAAGAAGGAGTCACCCGATCGTAATGAAATTTCATATGCAAAGACATTTGTACCGAATATGTAAATGATTAAAATTTGGTGTCCAATGAATGAATAGCTAGAGCTGCAGCGCATCGAAACTGCGCACTCAGCAGGTGTCTATAAGAAGCGATTCTCAATCTGATAGTCAAATTTTCTGTTGCATTGTGATTTAGGATACCTTTCAATGACTGAAAAATGCCTCGCCGCAGGATTTGAGTTCATTTCGAGCAACTTTTAAGAGTTTCAAAGAGGTAGTATCATTGGATTGAAAGAGAGACGTTGGGCAAATCGGGGAATCGATCGTCATATGGATCAAAGCTTTACGGCTATTAGAAGATGCTGGCAAGATTGGGTGGACAATGGCAGATTTCAGCGTCATGAGGGTAGCGGTCGATCTAGAGCCATAGCAGATCGGGAGGACAGATTGACTGTCAGATCAGCCGTCACAGCACCTGACTCATCGTTATCAACCGTCAGACGTGCGACCCGCACACGAGTGTCCACCATGACGATTCACAGACGGCTGATAGAGCGAAATTTAAGCTCTTACCGTTCGCTTCACCAACCTCTACTCTCGCCTGCACACTGTCGAGCCAGACTGCAGTCGGGCTTGGCTTGATCAGGTTGCAATCATGCTGACTGGGGACGTATAGTGTTTAGTGACGAATCCCGCTTCCAACTGTGTCCTGACGATCATCAAAGACGCGTCTAAAGACGCCCATGGAAGCGTGCCGACGCTGCTTTCATTACTGCACGCCAGACAGGCCCTCATCAAAGAGTCTAGGGTGCCATTTCTTTTGACAGCCGGACCTTTTTGGCCGTCATTAGAGGCACACTTACAGCACAGTGGTAAGTCGGCGACATTCTGAGAACTGTTTTGCTATCGTTCCTTTTTCAGTACCCTGGCCTTATTTTTCAGCAAGATAATGCCATACGACATATAGCACGTGTTACTATGAACTGTCTTACAGCTTGTCAAACACTTCCTGGGCCAGCCAGATCTCTCTTTAATCGAGCATGCCTGGGATATGATGGGAAGGCGATTGCATCTACCAGGAAATGTTAATGACCTGACCCGACAATTGGAGCACAGTTGGCAAGAAATACCGCAGGAGACCATCAGGGTGCTTTATCACTCTATGCTACGTCATGTGACAGCTTGCATTCAGGTTAGAGGTAAGTCGACACCTTATTCTATTCTGTACATAATCTTTCTTCCCGCCTATTTTTGTCTCTATCCAACATCTCGTTCCTGTTGCGTCGTTTTTTTGTTTGTTATAGAGTGCATATATATATAAATTACTTGCTAGATTATGAATATTTTATTATTTACCATCCTGAGTTCGACGAGATAATTTTATACTCGTTAACACAATGTCTTGCTAAACTAAATAGTTTTCTAATAGAAAGTGCTTTTTATATTTGGGGAAAAACACTTACAGCATATCAACAGAATCGATATTAAAAATCTAAATTTAAGCTAGAACAGAACCTAAATTTATATATGTTGTAAATTATCTCTCTCTCATGCAAAATACACAGTATTTCTCACACAGCTATAAACATTTTAATGCCATTCAGAAGAATGCTTCTCAGCGTGAGTGGCTACAAAAACTAAGTATAGAAACAAATGAAATTCGGAATATGTAATGCGATTACAGTGATTTTCAGTAGACCTAGACTTCAACAGTTTGTGTGAAAAAATGCAAGCACATATCCCAGTTACTAAATACAATGTAAGGGTAGGTGTGCGACTATTTGGATTACAGATTAATACTATTAATGGGTAAATTATATTAAAAGTAGTTTGAAAATTTTTAATAATAAATGAAATATTTTTTTAAATTGTCTTTACATATAATACCAATAACACATGTTGATCTACTTTAAATATTATTTTAAGATATGTTCTTCTAAGTGTGTGTGTGGAATAGGGCTCCACGAAAATACTTTCAACTTCTAGGGGTTCCACAAAAACACCTTCTAGTACTAGGGATTCCGTTAGTTTAAAAAGTTTGACCACTGCTATATAGTAATGAATACAACTTTTTTTTGTGACTACGTTTTTGTAATGCTAAAAATAATGTTGTTCACCCATATTTTCCCCTAAAAGTGTATATATCTGTGAAAATATTCAATCCACTTTACAATGTATCACAGTTTTAGTTTATTTGATGGCAGTCACGAGGTTCTCCTGCCGCAGTGTGTGACACAGCCACGTCACATAGTTAGACGATGAAATATTAACTTTAAAATTATGAAACTCGAAATGATTCGGTAGAAGATTGATTGATTGATTGATTGAATATTAACGTCGCACTGTTCAGCTACACGAGGGCTTTTGGCGACGGACCACGTAATTTTGAACCATGGTCAAGTGACGTGGACGACACCTGAGCTGGCACCCCCCTCTCCTAACTACCACACCACACCAACGGGAGGACGTTTCAGCTCTCGACAGATTTAACGTGCATCGCTGCCCTACACGGCGGGTCTTTAGTGGTACTGGGCTCGAACTCGTGACAAAGCAAGCCGCGTTCCGATACCTATACCACTCGGCTACCGCGGCCACGATTCGGTAGAAGATGCTACATTAAAATTCAAGATAATTTTATTTTTTTACAACTGACCACTCAATTACTGCTTTGTAATTCAGATTTAATTTAATGCGTACTCACAGCAATTATGTTCAATTTTTGTACAATATATATGATTTAAAAGATACCCCTAAACATTTATTAATTAAATACTGTAAAAATTTCGAAATATTATTGACCCATGGAGAATCTGTGGGTATAAACGCACTTGATCCCAGATAAGTAAGAGTCCGTTTCAGCTTCGTTAGGCAAACCACTTGGGTAGTGTATAAATGAGAGAGCTGGCGCAGTAATGATTTTAGGGAGACGCGTCCGACCCGATTTCAAAATAAAAGTTTAAAAAAACAGACATCGCTTGTCACCCCTACTTTAAAAGAATCTACATTAATTCCAAACCCCCTTTTAAAAGAATAGTTGCAAAATATATTTTATCAACCCCCACGTTAAGAAACTATGGGATTTTAACGACAATAAATTAATAAAAATGAAGTAGGGGCTCAGAATATTTTTCATTTAAAGAGATACATTTAAAATAGAAAGAAATAAAAAACCATGGAGAGTCATATCCTCAAAAGTCTGAATTCTGCAGGTAATTTTCAATCTGATACTATTAAACTGGGCGATTTAGAAGTCTGTAAAAAGTACTTGATATCCGATGAGAAAATGGTAAAGACGCGTTATGGTGAAAAGGTTGTTGTAAGTTTGGTGGATAAAGGCACAGAGAAAGTATTTCTCCCCGACCGTTTCAACAAAATTCTGACTGACGATCATTTACGCTTAATGACAAAGCAGTGCTATTTCATTTATCTAGGTAAGAAGGACATTGGGGTAAAGCCAATCCAGCACACCAAGTCGAATTTTCTTTCAACTGAATTAATTTTTATCTGATTTTATTTTTAACTAGCTGTATGGCCTGGCGTTGCACGGGCTTTCTATACTTATAAAAGCAAAAGCTTCAGTAAAATATACTTTTTCGAAATTTCTTTGTGTTGCACAGGCTATTGCAGTTTTAAGAAATAGTATATATTTTTCAGAATTAAAATATGCTAACACTCATATGTGCATCGATAAAATTAACGTAAAACATGACAAATAAAATTGATAAAAGTGTCTATTTTATTTTTGTTTCACATTTTAAACTACCCTTTTTTTTAAAAAAAATTAAAAATTATCAATTTTATTATATTTTTCAAAAGTAATATATGGCTAATTATGTTTTGTTTATCATTTTCATATGTGTGTAAAATGAATTTCATAAGTGGTATGTAAATGAAAATATATAATACAAAATTATATTATGTTTAGAAGTAAAACAATGAAAAAATATTTTGAAATTAAAATTACTTTTGTAACTTTAGAGAATGCTTGAAGTATCATAAAAGGCATAGAAAATAAGGATGGCAATTAATAATAAACCATAATATATGTGGTCATTGCTTTTATTTATTTTTTAACTTGTAGTGGATGACAGTGGGTAATATACAGTTTTTTCAAATGTAAATTCATTTATTAAATTAAAAAATGGCCATCCATTGCAGAGCAGTGTGACCAAAAGTAAAAAATAATTTTTTAATGAGTGTTCTCATTGCAATTTCGCTTCACAGATAAGAATGATTTCATAAAAACGCATGTTTGAATATAAGAGAAAATTAACTTGCTAAAAAGGTAAATAGAAATGAAAGGATGAAAATATAAATAAAAGAAAAAATTATGTCACAAAGTATTTCCTTAAAATATTAACATAAATAATATACATTAGGAAGCCTTCAACTGGAAAAAAATAAAATTACTACAAACTAAAATAGTAAAAAATAGATAAAATAAGCCTACATTGTAATAAAGCATTAAATTAAATTTTCTGTAGCATTAAATTAATATCACATGAGGAATGGAAGTAATACTATTTAACATCTATATTACATTTAATATAAAATTCAGATGTAATACAATAGGGAAAAAATTAAATTAGTAAAAACTAAAATGAACTATATAAAACAGACCTACGTTGATATAAAAGCATAATGAACCTAATGAGAGAAATAATAAACCCTGTTAATAAAAAATTAATTTTTTAAACAATACTTTTCTGCAAAATTTTAGTTAAAAAAATATTTGTTGTTCTGTTGCAAAGAACAAACAGATGAGCAAATACAATGATAATTATAGTGATAATTGAAATATATTTGCTGATGAAGGAAGAAAAGCAATAATCTTTTTTTTTCTACCAAAGAAAATGTCATAAAAATGCACGTATGTAAAATCTTTAAAAATTGTAAGAAGTAAAGTTAAACCATGATGCAGCACCACAAAAATTGCATTATTTCTGAATTTTAAAGTGCAAAAGAAAATTATTTTGCTGAGCATTTAATCCCATTCATAGTTTTTGTGAAGATCTTCTTGATGAGTACTTATTGGTTTAAAAACTATGAGGTCAAAAAAAGCAACAATGCTAAAATCTGGTTAATAACAATTGTTGACATAAATTGAAGGTAGTTTTTTTTCAAATATTGCCAAACCATTAATAGCAATTAGCTTAATTTAGCTTCTGTTTAAAAAAAGCTTAAATCATTTTTTTTGCTTAAAAACTAACTTTTGAGTCACGGTATCACATAATTGAAAGTACAATGAGCAAGAAACTTACAGTTCAGAAAATAAACATACATAAAAATGTGTGACACTAAAATAGAAATAACAGCATTAATTTAAACTAAAAGGTTATCTAAAACAGAAAAATTAAGTCCTAATTTTGATGAAATTACCACAACCAGTGCTGAACAAACAAACACTCACGGAAATTCTTAAATATAAAACATTTAAACATGAATGAATACGAAGTAACCTAGCATATAGTAGAAATTATAACATTAATTCAAACCGAAAAGCAACATGTAGAAATCTAGTTAATAACAATTGTTGACATAAATGGAAGTTAGTTTACAAATATTGCCAATCCATTAACAGCAATTAGTTTAATTTAGTACTATTTTCTACTTGTTATACTGCTAGCTAGGATTTTCTATTTATTCTTACAATAAGCGGGATTTAGAACTTGTCATTGAACAAAAAAAAGCAATAAAGGTTTTTCTTACAGAAAGGAACTTTGTGTAACAGATTATTATTATTTTTGAAAATAAGACTGAGAAAGCAGGTAAGAAGTGAAGATTGTCTAAAAAATCCACTGATATTTGCGTTGAAGAATAAGTAATTATTATCAGTACTTGCGTATTAGCATCACCGCAGCCAAATTGAAGCCATTTTCCACCAAAATCTGACTGATTTGTTTTTTACACATAACATGTTAAGATTTTTGGGGTTTTGGTATCAAGGTTTAAATATTAAAATTAATAAAATTCAGTTTTTTTTGCAAGCATAATATAATTTAAAGAGGGTAGAGCCATTGCAGAACAGAGTACCCAAAATTTAAAAATAATTT